>CM022493.1:15552231-15696944 GCA_011952105.1 Coreoperca whiteheadi
CATTGGGTGCCCACCACAGGAGAAGAAAGGGAAAAAAAAAGGGGGGAGGGGGGGGGGGGGGGGGGGGGGGGGGGGGGGGGGGGGGGGGGGGGGTTAAAAGCAAAAACAAGCCTGTCTTCTGCACCGCTAAATATTTATTGTTTAAAAAAAAAGGGCTGCATTTAGCATCTTTGATGTGCTTCTTAGTTCAACCTGAACTGCCATGTCTTTGAAGCTAACAAGAACAAAGCCAAGCTAGATGAAGCGCTAGATGAAGCGCTGGAAGTGCCATCAAGAGAAAAAAAAAGAAGAAAAAGAAGTGCCACAACACGCTTCACTCACGGTTGTTTGCTGGCCCTTTAGTTTCGCTTTACTTATTTCAAGACCTGCATTTCCAAAGGTAAATATAGCTTTTAGCATAGATCATCTCAGCATGCAGGCTGTCTGACCCGGCACAAATCGTTTCTTCACCTTTGCTACATAATTCGTTATATCAGCCAAGAGTTACCAGATTTCAAATGGAAGGTGTTATATCACCTGCACACTCTTGCCAGATTTGTTGAAAAGTATGTTCACATATTAAAGTTTAATGCTGCAAATAAAAATAATCAAATCAAAGATGACACTGAAAAAGAGTTAATATGCTTTGTTTATTTCCGTTCTCCACTCCCTGTGTCATCCTTAATAGATATTACGTTTATAGGGCATAGTCCATATGTCCTTTGAATTTTACAGTCTATGTAAGCCATGTGTTGTGAGTTACAACTTTTGAAAAACAATGCTTTAATCAAAATCTAACTTTAAAACAACTAATCCCCACTTAAGCTGGTCAGCTGAATCCACATGGTGGCCCAGGAAAAATAAATCCACTCTCAAAGAATGTAGATGCAGACAACAATTGGACACAGATGTGAATGGAATAAGGCACAGTTTACAAAATGCTACACTTCACTTGTGTCTATACGTGGCTGAAAAAATGACGGCTGCCAACAAATGCAGTATTAAATAGCTTGGTGTTTTTTCATGCTCAAAAGTAAATTATTTTAGATAAGACAACCGTTGCGCATTTTTTATAAAATGGATGGACATTTGAAATTATATGGAGGGGTAGTTTTAAACAATGAGGGGACTTTTCTTAACCTGTTTTCTGACAAACAAAATAAAATGTGTTATTCAAACATTTATTATAATAGCACTGGAAAACTTAATAAAATACATGTTTAAACCAAAACTTTTTTTGTTAAAATAACATGAGATATAACATTTTATTTTTTATGTGCCATTAACATTTATTTATACAGATGCACTGTACTGGTTTGGTACACAAATGAGACTTACGGCGACAGACTATTAAAGGACATGGCGCTTCACACACAATTTAAAATTTTGAACTTGTCTGTAATTAAAAGCACTATTATTAACAGATATGCTGTTTGTTGAAGTGCAATTTGTCCCCCTCATTTGGTTCAATCTGACATGGTGATCCAGCAATTCACTCAATAGCTACATTCAATCTGTTAATACTGTGCTCTTCAACCTACACAATTATTTCCAGGAGGCCAGTTTGCCTTTGAGGGGCCATCAAACAAGATTTAAGGTGCACATTTTATCACAACCTGCCTAGCACCGTGACCACCGCAGAACGAGAGAGGCTTTACACACAAAGATGAAAGAAAGTCCAGTGACAAATCGGAACGATTATATCACTTTAATGCTTGTGGCTTGTTATTCTAATTCTCTCAAATCTGGGACAGTAATCTACTAATGAATGAATTTATTATCTACGCAGGATAGGAAGCAGAGGCAATTCTAAAAGTGCTTAGCTCATATCATCCATGCAGAAGGTAATGAAGTTGCAGTTTAAACAATTTTAAGAAGCAGAACATTTGATATGATCTGTACAGGCATGTTGTACTACACTAAACATTTGCAGTACAATATAATCCCTCTGAATACAATTTCTTTATAGACTTTCAACCCAGCGGCTTCCTTATTATCTTGCGCAAAGTAAACATATTGCCATTTACAAACAAACACACAAGTGGGTATTAGTGACTGAGGACCTCTAATGGCAATCAACAGAAATCGTTAGAGCTCATTTCCTGTTCTTTCAGCCACATATTCCAGATCCAAACAGTGGCGTGTTAACAAAATAACACCCCACAGTATTTAGTAAACAACCACTACCCACTAATCACCCACTACGGGCTACTTAATTGGAGGTCCCTTATTTCCTTCTTCTTTCGCTTGCACTCCCTCTCCCCCCTCTCCCTCTTCCTCACAGATAGCTGGATCAGTGAGGTCCGATCAATTAGCCCTCTGTGTCTTTCACCATTTTCAATCTCCTCTCTGAGAGAAGAGGACAAGGGCTCGGCCGCCTAGACACATCTATACGAAAGGCATCAGGCCTTGGGCAAACAATGCCACCGTCACCGCCGAGCACTCCTGCTTGTACACACTGCTGCTACACATGCATGGAGCTCCGCAGCCAAAGAGACCCTGATCTCTGCCTGCATAAAAGCAAATACACAGTGTAAACAGCGCCAAATCAGCCTGCTCATTATCTGTTAATTGGATAAATAAGGTTATTGTGTGACTGAATGGTTGCAGCAGGCAGTCAAACACACTGTCATGTTTGTCCAAACGGAGCGGAGGCCACTCTGCAAGCAGTCTGGCACACTAGCCTATCCTAACCTTTCTATTTCCTCTCTTTCATCTACTGACACACACCTTTCTAAACACCAAAAAGCACAGCCGTTTGAAAATGACAGGAATTAGAGGATGAAAAAGGAAAGTGGGAAAAAAAGCACAATTTGAGAGCGATGAAATGTCCTTCACACGCACACACACACACACACAATAATTCCCTGACTTGTGATGTAAGCCTGTGATCAGACACAGAACATTAAACCAGAACATCCTTCAATTAGAGAGGCTAGTGATTACACCGGGTGAGTCATCTTTACTACACACGAAATAAACGCAGCACGGCCGGGAGTCGAGGCCTGTTGTCGTGGTTCAGACTCTGAGAGGCTCTGAGGTCTCCTCGCAGCATTCCTGGCCTCAGCAGATGGCATTAGATGTCAACTGCTTTAACTGTGTTGGTTGTGTTTGTTCTGCCAGTCAAAAAGGGACTCCTGCAGGGGCCAGCATGTTTCCCCTGCCTGATCAAAAATGTAAACTGGGCCAAACAGAAGACAGTCCCATGTATCAAAGTCAAAATTTGGAGCTAGTATATTACTCTCTCATTCTAATAAAGCTGACTTTTTTATGCAATTTCTTAAAGTTATTTTTAATTAGGAGTGGAAAAAAATTTTTGATCTTAATTTTTAAGGTGAACATTTTAGGGGACATCTTTGTACAAATGTCATTCATAGACAGATTGGACTGATACATTTGTAAAACTATTGGACATACTGTCTGTATTATAAAAAAAGAACCTATACTAAGATTTTTAGCAATTATCAAATATACTGTAATTTACTATAAATTGTAATTTAAATAACATCATGCTACATTTTTTAATTGACTATCACGATGTGAGTTGAATTCACTTTCACTTAAATTAAAACTAAACATTCATGCAGAGCAATTGTTTTCTTAGCTATTTATCCATCATCATCAATGAATTACAGCTGACCTGTGAAGATTAAAGCCTTCCTCTTTGGTTGATATTATTACATTATAATATATTTTTGAATAGCTCTACAGTATTACAATTCTTATGATAGTAAAAATGTAGTATGTGCTGTTTTAAACCATAACAATTAATGACAAGATCAGTGTTGAAAATAAATTGCTACTCCTACTGCTCTCTTGATATAAATGCTTTAATTGAGAATTATATGCTAAATTAAATGCTGATAACAATTGATCAAATAAAGGAGACAATTCCACACACACACACTGGAATACTCAACAATTAGGTAAGGTAAGACAAGACAGTTAGCAAGCTACCAGATAAAACATCACATAGAAATTAAAGGCATACTCACTACAATTATTTGAATCCCTGTGTGTTTATCCCTTCTTATAGCTTCTTTAAAAAAAAATCTTCTACAGAAAGATTGTTCAGTCCAGCAGAACGAACAGCAAACTTTATAAAACAGTTCTTCAGGTGTTGGTAGAATCTGTAGCACAATAAATGTAAACTACAAGACTACTTTTTTCTTTTTCATTTTAGGTGTTGGAACCCATGGAGCCCCGCGCGGTATCTCAGGAGACCCAGTCCTAGTGAGAAAGAGAGTTGTCCGATTACTGCTTCAGGCAGTGACTCGTGAGTGTCTGAGGAAGAGGGAAAAAAAGAGAGAGAGTGAGAGAGCGAGGGAGAGGGAGGGAGGGAGAAAGGCAGTGAATGAGGGAGGGAGAGGGAGGCTGCTGCCGTTTGAAAAAGCAGAAAAGTTGCTCGGTGTTCTCTCACAGGAAGACTTTGGGTCTGGAGGAGGCACAGGGGAGTTGTGTCTCACACCAGCTCCCCATATGTCATTCACTCACAGCTTTAAGAAATAGAGCCCTCTCCAGATTGTATCAGAGGAGACTAAGACAATGAAATGGCAGATTTCTCCACTGGAACACCATGCTCCGCTCAGACACCCCAAGGGCCCACACTTTTCTTCTCCCCCCTTTCTCTCTTGTTTTTGTTATGCTCTTTTTTTTCCACCACAAACCGCATTTTTTGTGCTCTCTCTTGTGAGTCTTAGGTCACTGCTGGATTTCTCTTTGTCCTAGAGAGACTTCGGAGGGTAAACAAGGGTTTAGGTCATTAGCTTAGGTGATGGGGAGCTGGAGGTTTAACAGCGGCCGAAGGCTCGCGGCTCTGTCCGTCTCCACAGCAGTCTAGTGGAAGTCCTCCGTCAACACATACACACCGCGTCTGTGTGCAAGGTAATGACTGCCTTCTGTCTGCTCCAGGTTATTATTTCAACTGAGCGAAGCTACTACACAAGGCCACGCTGCTACTGATGAGCTCAAACTGGTGATTTATTCAAGCTGGTGATGAGGCTTGTACAGCTTTTGCTTCAATATGTCATGCCGTTTTCCGCCCAAGAATATCAATTCTGTGTAATGAATGGTTGAAAGGTCAATAGACCGCTTAAAATGTGTTTAATTTCCACAAAATAAAACTGTGGGTAAAATACCAACTGTAATACTGAAAAATGATTACCAAGAAAGAGGAAATCATACATTTACTATGGTAAAGAGGTGGTGAGAGAAGAAGAACACCCGCGGCTAGAAGAATAGCATACTGTGTTAGCGGTTGGCCTATGTATGCACTGCTTGTACGTCTCTGTTACCTACTAGTCAGAGGCTGATGATAAGAAACAAAAGATGATGTGTGTCACTAAAAGACCACATTCAAAGCTTTTTTGTTTATTATATGGCATGACATGCTGTTTCAATCAAAAAAGAACTGATGAATTAGTCAAATTCTACTTCATCAGCTGTAGAGTTCACAACCCATACTGAAAGCAGGTCAGCACAAACCAACCTCTGTAGCAGTAGTCAATGAGGAGCTGACAGAAATAGATCCGAGCTGCACTGCTCCTGATTTAAATACACTGCAGTAACGATGTGGACGTGCAGGAAAAGCAAGTGCTACCTCCTTTCCCAAACCAACTGCCCACAGGTAAATCCATAGGCTCATGTTTCAATACTGGAGCATGAAATATATTCCACATTGAACAGGTTCTTGATAACTCAATTGACTAATAGATGCTCGGGGACTCTCAAGTGACTATTTCTAATAGCGAAGGGGTACACATGCCAATCGAATTACTGCATTTACTCTGTCGCTCTCTATTTCAATAAGCAGCTGTATAAAATTAGCTCGAGATGTAATTTTGCAAGTGAGTTATTTTCAAATTGCACAGTATAATTATCCAGAGTTGTTTATGCCTCGACGACTAAACTCAGATTTTCCTCGTACTCTTCTGCATGCAGTGCTGTATGGTATGTTTTGAATCAAGGCTCCAATCAACCTAGCAGTTTTACTGGTGATGTTTGGTGATGGCTATTTTCATGTTCCACAGTATTAAATTAAAGGCGGCTGAATGCAAACAATCAATTCAAATTGTCAAGATGTTGAGTTGTTGAGTTTGAGAATTAAGCCCTTGTTGTTTAACGTCTGATGAAAAATATTCACATTAGTACAATTGACGAGGCACTAAGACATATTCAACATAAGAAGATGCATAAATTGGAACAATATAATAATCTTTTCTGCAGCTATAAAAACGTAAGAACCAACTACATCTTCCAAATGGAAGCTTAACAAAAGATGCACTGATACTGTTCAACTGACATCAGCGCTAAAACGCCACTTGCCAAAAACTATATCAAGTGAGAAATTTGAGAAGTGAGCTAAGATTAAATGTGAAGCCGTTCTTTATTAAGGATTATCTTGATGGGACTCAATGGTCTTCATGTGGGGTGGCAGGGATGCCTGCCTGCAATTTAGAGTGAAGAGAGATCGGCACTGTCCTCCACTGCCAACAGGTTATCCACTCAGCTTCTCACACACATGAAAATAGACTCGCTTCCAAATGGCTGATTCCATTTTTGAGATAAGGAACGGGGGGTTAATGTACATCAAACTGGAATCCTAGTACTTGGAAAGTTTTAGATCCTAAACTGTGGTGAGTTTTTCCTCTTGTTGTTCCACAAAGGAGAACAGCTCGGTATATGAGTTTACTTATCTTGACAAAGAATACATAAACAGTGTGAAAGAAGCAGGAACGGTGTGACAAGGGATCAAATGGTACAGATGAAACAAAATGCTAACACCCTGGTGACACAGTTGCAATATTTTCATATGCATATGCTGAAAATTTGTTTGGGTAGAACTACTACAGTGTTTATACAATGTCACCCATTGGGGGGGGATCAAGTTCCTTTTTTGACACAAGTCTCAGCAGAGCATTACACTCCAAACCTTCCCCCAAGAAGGGAAATCTGAACTTGGGATAACTTTGGATAAAATAACAGTTTTACATATTTATACAGGTATTACTAGGTGAAGTGTTCCCCTATTAACTAAAGAGAAAATACAAAAAAACCTTAACTACACAAACCTCCCACCCTCCAGCCTTGCCCCTGACACAAGTGGGACATTACGTTTGCTGGATGGCAATATGTCAAAGAGCTCTGTAAGTGCTAGGTACTGGATATTCCTGAGTTATTCAATGTGCATAGTTTCCTGTTCAAAATAACCGAGCTACACAGAGTGACATATCCTTGGTAAAGCAAAGCAACGCTGATGACCAAGGGAAATTCAAGATCATTTTCAATACTATTCCATTCCTCCTCTGTTCCCACTGCTTGTGTTAATGTGAACTCTGTAATACTAACTTAATAGCAACTTGCATAGCAACAATGACAGCTAAAGCAATCAAAGTAAAAACAAAAAGCAACCAACATCATTTTGAGGCCCAAAAAACATGTTACCTTGAGTTTAAGATGTCTTTCTGCATACACTATTCAAGTATATACAATATAACATTAACTCATCTATCTGCCAGGCTTTCATTAAACTCTAAAGAAAAACTTTGATGATGACAGGTTGTCACCACAAAAAAGATTTTGACAGTGCAGACAGATAATTTTGAAGTCCCTCAAGGTAAATTAGTAGCAAGTCAAGTGCTTTCAAGTGGTGAATGAAAGTTACGAGTGAAGCCCAAAATTCCTTACAAATAAACATCTGCCTCACTGAGTAGCAGTGATAAGAGTAAACACAGCATACCTCAACATTAAAATACATTGGAGCTTTCCTCCACAAAAAGTGAGGAACAAAGGAAATGGTTAACCTCAGTGGACGTCACAAACTTAAATTAACTGAGTGACTTTATTATGGTAGCCATCTTGGTTCCAAAGAAAACAAGGAGAACATGCTTTGAATTAAGCAAAATACCCATTTGTATGTTAAATAAAATATAGCAAGCGCACTTTAGCTCAGGGAGTCTCTTATAATGAATTTCAAGAATTTACAAAAAACATTTCAAAATGTTGTATTTGTTTTGTTAAAATCCCAGTGTATAATAACTAGTATTTGGTTAAAAAACACTCAGCAGACACATTTATCCCTGCATATACCATGAGAGACAAGTATTTTATGACCAGTTAGGCACACCTGGGGAAAGTCTACAAGGACCCCGAAAATCCTCAGACAGACACTTTATTGCTCTCCAATGGCCCCAAAAAAGCCAAACAAGCACACTTCAGAGACCTATTACTCAGAATGAGACATCACTATGGCTGGAAGTATCACTGCAGGCATTACGCTTAAAATATATAGCCTGTTAAAAGATAAAGAGAATAATAAGACTAAATTCTCCTTAATAAGTCATATAAATAAGGTTTTTTATAATATATTTTAAGATTCTTCCATAGAAGCCCTTTGAGGCAAATTGTGATTTGTGATATTGGGCTATATAAATAAAGCTGAATTGAATTGAAATTGAATTTGATTTTAGTTATGAAAATGTGATTTAAGAGAGCCACAATGCGCATTTCTGTGTGGGCAGACATCATTTTATAAATGAAAGGTCTCTCCTCATTCAGACTTCAAAACAAACCTTTCCTGTACTGAAGTGGAGGACAAGCTGTCACTGGCATTGAGGCCGCTCTGGAACCAATACATTTCTCCTAAACTATCCATTAAAATCTTTGAGGCAAAAAGTAGGTGCATGCAGTATATCCTCAATTTTATATGGGTTTTAACACCTAGTATAAATACTTGTGCACAAGGTTAGCAGTTTTTTGGGGGCCACAGTTGATGTCATCATCTACACACTACAGTAACAACAGCTACTTTAGTGTGCTGGTTACCAGCTTGGCTTGTGTGATTCTCAGTAGACGAAAAAAAGTGTGGCAAAAATCGAGCTTGCATGGCTTTGAGGCAATGATTAAAATTATTTTTTTATTAACTAAACAGGCCAAATTCAAACTATACTTATTATGATCAGAATCATTTGACTATTTTACTAGATTTATACCCGAGTTGATTATCAATATAACAACACGTTTTGACACACCATCTGGACGTTGTACAAATTAATTTGGCGTGCCTTTGTGATATATTGTAAATATTCACAACGCAATGATCTTAGACTAAATATCTGTGATGAAATACTCATTTTTAGATTTGAAAGGAGGGAAGTATTATTTTCAAATGTCTCTCCCTTTTCTCTCTTTTCTTCTGTTAAGCTGCTTTTGTCAGGCCTCAGTAGTGTGTAATTGTTGGATGGCCCTCTGCCTCCACCAATTTTTAGCAAAACAACAAAGCTTTCATACTGTATGGCTCATCTATTCTGCATCACACACACAGTGGATAAATGCTCTCATATGCCTTTCCCCTTAAATGCAATAAATTCAGTGTTGGATGCAGTTTGCAATGATACTAAAAATGTTTGCAGTCTGGACAAAAGACAGAAAAGACTTAAGTGACACATTTGTGTGTTTCATTTTGAACAACAATTTTGGATGCAATGCAAACCCCAAAAAATGGCAAACATAAATATAAGTGCACTGGATAGAACATAGGTATTCAGTGTATTTTATCCTGTTCTTTTTTCTCAAAGCTGCTCTACAATTTGACCATTTGCAAACAGAGATAACATTTTGTTTTAAAAATAATTTGCAAGTGATTGCGGGCGGCCAGAAATGTGGCACTCCCCGTCTCCTCCACAGCTGCCTGCCCAGTTGGGCCCAGGTCAGCAGAGCGCTGGGGGCCGGGGTGCTCATCAGCAGGCCTGCAGTGGCTTTGGCCCATGAGGAAGGAGGGGCTGGCTCATCACTGGGAACTTATGCTCACCACACCACCAACTCCCAATGGGTTTGAGTACAAAACGTAGAAGTCATAGACTTAACTTATGTCTTGCGACCCCACCCCCTCAGGCTGACTCCCTGTTCCTGTAGCCCCCCAACCCCCTGAGTCACTGCCACTAGTCCAGCCGCTGTGACATTTGTGAAGCCAGGAGTCCACATAACAAAAACACATTAGGCAAATGTCTGGGGTCAAACGTCTGTTTGAATTGGCCAGATGAAAGCCACTTAGATTGGGTCTGTGCCATTCTGCTTAGCAACTAAATACAGTTACAAAAGAGGCAGTGCTATGCGAGCCAGTGGTTTGTCTCACTGACAGAATATGCTACCACATTCAAGTTCTGGTACTGTGTGTGCCAAGAGACGATACAAGAGCTCAGACAAGGCTATTTAAGCCTGGGGTATTACCAATCAGCATCTATCCTACATAAATAAAACAGAAATACTACAGACCGGAAAATAAATTATATGTAACCTACATCCACATTTGTTCTCTAAGAAGCAAGTGCAAGTGAACACAGCATGAGTATTTGCAGTGATGAATGGGCATTCCAATTGGACACCAGTTTTCAGTAATTTTTAACTCCTGGACAGACTTAACAGCTGGGCTTATCTGTCTACCCGGCCTTCTTCTGCATGTGCATTTTAAAAAGCCGAAGCTCGGATTAACTAGGCACCAAATGTCACTCGTTTTATAGAACAGCTGGAAACATGCTGAGCTGCACAATTTTTCACAGCCTTGAGGACAGTGTGAAGTATTAGCAGCTCGCCAAACTAGTGGGTGCCTCCAATCATGCTGGTGTCAGAGGAAGCATGACAAGATTTTCCAAAATAACCAATGGGATAATTACAGTCTAAGACTATGAACTATGACTAGAAGAGTGCTGACGTATATGTTAATACTTTACCCCAAAGTACCGCTAGGTGACTTCTGTGCGTGTGTCTGGTACTTGTCGCTGCCGTCATCATGAGTAAGGGAGACAGCCTTTCATTTATTGTTTTTACTAGAGCACTACTGCTACACTATCAATATCCAGTGAACAGGAAGAGCTGTCCAAGTTACTTTACAAATGAAAAAAAAAAAAATGCATCATCCAAGTGAGGAGGCCACTAACAGTGGGTTATAAACCAGGAGGAACTAACAAATACAACAGTAACTCATTGAAAGTAAACATCAATTCTCTCCGTCCGATCCAGTCTAATTGTAATGCTCGTCCACTTTCTTGGGAAGTCAGGCTCTGCAGCTTCCTAATGAGGTTCGTTTGAACAAACACATCATTGTGAAAGACATCAATAGAACCGACTGGACTAAATGATATGCCAACTTTCCATGTTTGTTTCCTCTTGATGTGTTTGGAACAGCCGTGGCCCTGCTAAAAAGTGACTTCCTCTATGAGGAAATGGAATTTGCAATGCACTCCTTACAGCACTGTCCCTTTGTACTTGAGATACAACATATTTTCACACATCTAGCTAGAACTACTTGCAAGTGATTTGAGGAAAAACAGTCTCACATTTTACAGTTTTTAATAGCAGTAACCCACATATTGGTGTACAGTATTGCTCTGTTTTAGTGTAAGACCTTATGCTATAGAAAACACAATAGTTTTATAGTAACAGGCTAATGCAGGGTGCTCTTGAACAATTTAACTGAAATGTGCCTGTTTTGCTGCAATAAAAAACAACAAAATCAAAATGCGAGAGACAAAAACATCACATGACGTCCTCCAAGCAGGACACTGAAAAGTCAGTTTATGTCCATTAGAGAATACAACCTAAGTGCAAGAACTATTACAGTGTCTGTTTTTGTTCTTTCCACAAATTAGTCCACCTCTAGAGTTTTTCCTGTAAACTTTTCACCTGTAGAATTGTATTTGTTGCAAAGCAGCATTACCGGAATTTTAAAGTGATCATAAGGAAGAGTGCAGCGTAAAAGGTGCATTTCAAGTGGGGACGTAACATACGGTGGGTGAATAACCACAACAATAGACTTAAGAGTGAGCATGACTGGAGCTGAAACTGTATTGACAGGTTAGATTTATGTGCATTAAAAAGCTTTAAAGAGAGGCTTGACTGATTGTTAGTTAAGTTAATGTATCTAGTCCATAAACTAAATGAAATCCTATTCATATCTCACCTCTTTTAAAAGTCCATCTCATTCCATCTATTGTGTAGCCTATTTAAATCTTCTCTGTGGACTCAATAGTTTCTTAATGTATCTACATTTGGTTATAAAAGAAGCAATAATGTTTTACATTTTTAAATATATATTTCTAATATACAGTATATTTAAATTTGGCAACAACTACAGGTCTTGAACTGAACCTTGAAAATAGAGGTAATAATATTACAATACAATATATGTGAGATGTATAAAGACAGCAAATAGAACTAAATGCTAGAGACTTTGAAATTGGAGTTAAGTTTGATGCAGCTGCCAAATTCCTTCAGGGAGATCGCTTCTTGAACTCTGTACTTGACACCTTTGATAATTAATATACCTTTTTAACCCTGTGAATCAGAGATAAATTATCACTTTAATATGGAGGGTTTCCTGATTAACCTTTTGCTAAAGATGCACACAGTGAGGGGAGACGTGATGAACTGCCAAGAACCTCTGATGATGAACATATGAATCATCAATACCAGCAGCTCTGCACGTCTTTGCTAAAAACACAAACGAAACCACAACAAAGAGATTCCGGTCATCCGGGGCATTGCCTCTGACTCCAAAATAAACATTACGTTTTGTTACAAGGATCCGCTTCTGCACTGAGGGGGGAAAAGCAGACAGTGGGAAAACAGGGGAGAAGAGTGTGAAGCCTTCTTCCTCTTGACTTTGTGACTCAATTGCTGAAGCCCCAGGTGTTTTTTGTTCTCGAAACATCCAGTCAACTCTCTAGTTGACTTTCAGTCTATCAAAAGCACAAGAGAATGTCTTTCTTCCAAATGAATGAATAAAATAGTTGGTAACGCTTTCTGTGCCTAATGGTACAAGCCATATAGACCTATAAATAGCTCAGCAGCCATGGAAAAAAACAACCGCCTAGCCTCGGATCAGTTACAGGAGTAGCAACTTTTTATAGGTCACAAAAACTTCCAGTTGCCTAGGACACAATGAGGAAGAATAGTGTGCTTTTGGACGCAGAACAGGTAAGACTGGTCAGGGAAATTAGAGGGCCCATTTTGTTGAATGGGAGTTATCAGAGAGCTGGCTTGGGGTAATTGAGTTGTTTGCTCATTCATTGGTCACAGCCTGTTCTGCTAACACTGCACCTGGTCCAAGGCACCTTGAACAACTCACAATGGAAAAAAATACCTGTTTGTTTTCTCTAAGCCAGGGGGAAAGTATCTGGTGGAAATCTGTCAAAAGAAGGGACTGGTGGTTTAAACAAAAAGGCACTATCTGAATCTTGATTTCCATTTTGACTTGGGTAATATTGTTCATTCTGTAGCCAATCTAAAGTTGAATGCAATGGATCTACTCTGACTACAACTTTGTCCAGAGTTCTGAGCTCGAAACCATTTATGTTCATCTCTTGCTCTGTGTCTGCTTAAGATTATTTTTGCATCAGAAGATTTAATATTTAGTTTTTTGGCAAGCAATGTGCTTCCAATTTTCTTTATATTGTTTCTCTCCAGGCCTCTTTGGAAGCCCCTTGTTTCCGCACTGCGTTTGTTGTGAATACCTGACTACAAATCTTCCACATCTGTATAAAACTCTTCCTGTACCTGTTACCAAAATCCCATAGGCCAACCTACATTCACAGCTGTGACTCTCAGAGGAGCCTGGCCCATCCATTGCATGATGACTTTGCAATTTACAAATTTACAAGCTAGCTGAAACCCTGTCCTAAAGAAGCCCCAGACTCTGCCTGAATTATTAATCAACTATTGATGAAGGCCTGATAAATGTACTCGGCTCACCAACCCAATGACATTCTTGTCTCCTGCCCTGGGCCACTTCTGCCGCTCTGCCTGCCTATATGTTTCTGTCAGTTGATACAAAACTAACGAAGACGTGAAATGTGCTCATTTGAATCACAAAAGGTAATTGTTTTCAACAATGTATCAGCTTACCGATCTCAACTGTACTGCTATCTCTCTTGCCCGGGAACTCAAATAAGCACACTTCCATGCCAGCTAATTACAGTTTCACACTGTGTGACAGTCAACAAATTTCCCCTATTCTGTTGGCCAGCCACCAAGTCTTCTAATGTGCTCACACAAGGGGAATCAACATGCCAACCTGATGAAGGTATACAAACATAAGCAGTGAATTACAGGCGTAATTTTGATTACTCCTCTGCCTTTAGGTATTAATCAAAAAATCCATCAAGCGTTAAAGGTAGTGTAGTCAATGTCTTTATAAAACATTATATTTGTTGGAACTGTCTTTATATACCAATACAAGTCACAGGCCTTCAGTAAACCCAGAATGCAATGATTCGTCTGGATACTTTCAAAATCTAGCCGTTTCTTGCTATTTTCTCAAATGTACCTAACCTAGCTTTAAGAAACTGAAGAGAACATTTTTGTATATTTCAGGAATGCGAAAACTGTGACATGCTCCTTTTTCACAACTTGGACAAGACTTTTAAGAAAACTAGAACATGAATGAATTTATGAAAACACAGCAGGGAATGCATAATGCCGAACATGTTTTGAGGTGATGTTAATTTGGCAATATAATGCACATTATCAAATGTCAAGCACTTCATCAGCCCTTCTGACTGACCTCTGGGCCTGGTCGTCCATATCTCCACCACCATCACCTCTAGCAGCTGCAGAGCACTTAATAAATTGCACCTTTAACAAAAGGAAAAGGTGATGAATTGAAAAATGTTTAGCCCTTTCATGCATTATTAATGCAGCCTCTCCTTCAAATCGGCCACTGATAAATAATTAAAATTAATCTCATTATGGGAGTTTTCATTATAGGATAATTTAATTAAATGAAAGCCCAAGGACCTCTGAGGGCCTGGAGCCACTAGGGCCCCATGCCCTACTCCTCTAATGGGTCGAGGACAGGAGAGTGCATTGGTAATGCACAGGAGCCCATACATTATTTAATGGATCACACTAAGTAAGGACAGATCAATGATAACTTTTCATCTCATCAATGTGTTGAAAGCATTCCACAGCCGACTGCAGGACAAATCCCAAAACTGGAATAGAAAAATATCTGCACGCACATACAGAAAACCCACACATACGCAAGCACATACACATTTACTGTACGCTGAGCAATGTCACTGACCGTCATTTGAGGATGCAGCTATGAATATTCTTTGTTTGTCTATATTGAAATGCAATACCAAATAGAGGATGCCTGTGCATTTTACTGATGGGAAAGCAGTGGAGGGCTAGAGGTTGGAGGATGAAGGGAAAAGACATCTGTTGCCTACATTACAGTTCAGGTCAAATGTGCTTGAGTGCAAATGGTGAAGGGTACAAGGTGTACATCGGATACCAAACAATAAATGATATTAGCATCAAATGGGAGCCATTAAAGACCTTCTTGATGGATGAGAGGAGGGGCTGAAGAGGAAGAGGGTATCTGGCTTTGTCTTGTCTCCAGGAGCACTTAAGCACTCTAATTATCACACAGCACTGAAGATGCACAAATCTAGCTCACAGTGAGATGTCTTGAGCTGCTTTTCCGCCACACATGGATCAAGTTTTCAGCGATTCACACAAGCACCAGAATAAATAGCGACTTAATGTTTTTAATAAAATAATATATAAAATGTCCTTACATATGATCGATACACTCTATTATGAGTATCTATTGGGTTAAGAAATATAACAAACTCTCAAAAGCTGCATTATACTTTGGCCTCTCTTACCTTTTTATTGTAATAAGTATCCATTTATCTTACACTTTTTTACTGATGCCTGGTCATTGTGTCTTCTTTAAAAAGAAACTGACATCTCTTTTAGTCAAATAACACTCATGAATTTTATTTGTGTTTGAACGAAAGAAAACTTGTTTTAGCACCATGGTCTGTGTATGTGCTTTGTGCATAACACAAAACGAGGCTCATTTTGCCTTCCATAAGATTACTTTGACTTTATTTGTTACTTGACCTATATGGTCCTTTTGTCTGTTCTTTCTACAGTAGATTTTCCAAATATGCCAAATGTTTTGTTGTAGCACAAAACATTTGGCCAGATTGATTTGATTTGTCATATTTTAATTCTTCAAAATCAATTCTGCCACACTATGTGTTATTACCCTAACTTTATTGTTATTGCCAGACATCTAAAAATTAAATGAATGCAATTATTCTGCTTAAAAAACATGGTGGGAAGTGTGTGAAAACGGAGAACATACGCATGTGACAGAAAATCTCACAAATCTCATATTATGTATGTGCATGTCAGGGCTGCATTTTAAAGAGGAAATCTTTAACATAAACATTAGCATTTTGTGAAAACAACTGAGTAATTAGTTTAGGGCATAATAAGCTGGGGTAGGCACACAATGAAAGAAAGCATTCTGGCTTTAAAATGAATAAAAATTGATTGTGTCCCAATAAAAAACGAATTGGCGGAGTGTTAACTGGATTCCACATAAACGTCTGTAGCAGTCCCTGGCCGCTTTATTGTGTGCTAATGCAATAGAGAACACTTAGCAATAAATGCTCCTCTCTGATGAGCTCACAGAGGCTTTCCAAGATGGCCTGATGAAATTGTAAAAATTAGATTTGAGCTAGCTGCTAATGACTCCTAAAACAAAGGAAAATCTCTAAATAGAATTAGCCTGCCCTCTCCTTCTCTAAATACATCATATGTAAATTACTGTCATTTGGAGAAATATGCCTGCCTGGAAGGTAAAGCCTTCATTAGAGATCTCAGTAGGTTTGGGACTCGAACAAGAACTCCTCCAGGACATTTAAAAAGTTTGAGTAGTGAGAGAAGGTAAATGTATTGTTCACTCATAGCAGCAGATCAGAGGTATGACTAAGAAATTTGGTTTTTCATTATTTTAGTCACATCAGATGGATTGTGTTGCAGCACCACAGCCACCAATATAGTCTGCTACATTATTGCGGTCACTTTGACCATGAAAGGTGGGGTATGTGATTCTGGAGAAATCCGTGCATGACAAATACCATAATATAAAACAAACAAAGACACAGCAAATAATGTCACTAACGAGGTTCTACATTGTGGATTAGCAAACTGTCGCAACGGTTGCTGCTACAAAGCTAACAGCCAGAGAGGACGAGAGCCAGAGCAGCACACCAGCTCCAGAAAGCGATACTCACAAATCTCCTGCAACTATAGCTAACATCACAACAGCAGCATATCTTGGCAAACTAGAAAGTAAGCTGAATGTCCGTGGGGAAGTTATTTAATGTTACCTGACACACAAATCATGGCTGGAATAGTGTTGTGTGGCCCGGTCTGAACCACTTTGTTTATTTCCCATTTACAGAGTCAGGGCTGTGGACAAACACTGACGTTTTTGTCAGTGCACACACTGAGCAGACAGCTAGCGGACCGTGTGGAGATATTCGCTTAATTTGACAAAAAGACATGTATTGGCATAGGATAACCTACCTTTGAGTGCATAACATTTTTATTGTAAGCTTTTAACAGGTCATGTTGAGTAAACTGATTTTTGTTTTCTGAGTTCTATGAGCTCACTCATTTCCATTTCATTTGCACAATTATTTTCTTAATCATAATAAACTTAATGCCAAATTTAATCATAAAATACTTGATTAAATTGACTAATGACTAATCAGATAGTCTGAACATCAGTCTACAGTTATAATGTTCTTCTCTAACATCAAATTGATAGCGAATTCTTTAGTTAAGTGAGTTCATTCTGAGTTGTTTTTACAGCTGATGAAGTGTCATAAGGGCAGCACTGGTCAAGTTCACAACCAAATTAGTTCTTTATATACCATTTTACAATGCAAACATTTTAAGTATATTTAATATATTGGCATTATACAATACAATTTAGTAGACTGAAACAAATCATTTACTTTATATGTCAGTGTAACTGTCATTTAGATTGCTCCAAGGTGAACAGTACAATTTTGTCAACTAAAGGTGCAGAAGTAATACACAATTTCTGCCACCAATGCTCTCTGGAGAAGCCTCCTCTTAACCACTCAATGACCATTCACACTACCCTCTATTGTTTGTATAGGTAAAAAAAACAGACATGTATGACAACCTTGCAGGAATTACGCACCAATTAAACAGGATAAGTAGTGTTTGCAGGAGCTGCTCAACTGTTTCCTAATACAAACAGAGGGCCTGCCGGTTGCCTAGCTTCAGGACACAGCCCTTGTGTGTTCCTACCAGGTAGGTAATTCACTTATCTAGGCATTGTTCTCTGTTCATCCCTGTTGAATCGCATGGCTTTGCCATGAGATTTGCCCAGCTTTAGATAAAACGTCCACCAAATATAAGCATAGACCTCACAGGGTTGCTCAAAATAAAACCATGCAGAATGTTTAGTGACCCTAAATGTTAATAATAATAGAAATAGCCTAAAGAAACGCATTTTAGTAGTCATGCATAGGTTACTACATAACTGCATGGTAAGCACTAATAGACCTGTCAAAATTGTTTTATATTAATCAAACTAAAACCAAAACATCTGTAGATTCATTATGCACCCAGAATGTTTGCTGGGCACATGTCTGTATGGCTGAAATTGAGACTAAGTCTGCACGGCAGTGAAGTTTGAGTGTTTTCTGAGGGTCTGACAGGAGGATCACATATGGAGCAACAGCCAGACTGCAGCTGTGGGGTATTTCCACTGTCCATAAGCACTTACCTATTAATGGGCTTAAAGAGACTCATAATAACTCAAATCTGTCAAAACAGTTCCTGTACATTTATTAACTCTTAACAATATCTTATCAAACCATTGGTAAGCAGAAATTCTACACTATATTTCCTGTTTCCTTGCTTCCATTTACAGTATAAAGTGTAGTTAACAACTAAGCTACAGATAAAGGGCATGTGACAGAAAACAAGGCAAGAGTAAATTCTTCATTTAGAATATATATTCCCAAACTAGCACCCTCATTTGACACTTTCTAGATAAAAACTAAAATTATTTCTATGTCAAAAATAAAGCTATATCCATTTATGTTATGTACTGTAGGTGTCACATCTGATGTATCTAAATAGTTAATCAGTCCTGATGTTCTTGAAGGAGTCAAGCAGCAGATTACAGTAATTGAAAGTCCATACTGCGACAGAAATAACTGTTCTCACACAGGGGCTAGACCCACTGGTGCCTTTTGCTGTCTGTTGGCGAGAACTAAATATATTTTCTGCATTCTGAATGGCATTCCACTCTAACGCATACGTGCCAGTAGTTAACAGTGTATGAGAATAAATAGCTTTCTCAGCCAAGACATTGAGACATGTCAAAGATGGGTGCATTCGTATGTGATTTGCTTGTTTGTAGAAAACTATGTCAAGATTATAAGCAGGTGTAAAGAAGTATCCATGTCAGCGTCTTAATTTTTTCCCTTTTTATCAGTTTATATTAGTAACAAGTCAGATAAACTCACGCTTATATATATTGACAGAGTAATAACCATTCTGGCAGAGCAACGGGGCCTAATTTCTAAGTATCTTAACAGTGAGCCAGAATTATGTCACTCTGACCACCTGTTCCTCTGAAAAACGTCACTGGCCTTAAGTAGTTGCGGCACAGATCCAAAATGTGAACTTCTGAACTTTCTGCTTACTTACTTTCTCATTTGTGTAGAAGCAGGAGGCGGCAGCCTGTAGCAACAGCAACTCTAATTTCGTGGTGGTAGAGGAAGGGTTTACATAAGGGATGTGCTGTTCTGTGCCTGTCACTCAACCTGCCTCTGATTGGCAAACACAAGATTGAAGCTGATGCTGTTTCATGTCACCTAAAGGCTAATGAGAGATTAAACATCAGTAGCAGAAATGTTAAATATTGTTCCAGTAGTCCAGCAACGAGTTCACACTTGCATCTGTGGAAATAATGTAGGGAACATTTCCTTATTGGGTGAATGGAAATAGTGTTTGAAGCTTATTCAAGCATTTTCTTTCTTGTCTTATATAAAGCATCTGTACAAATATTAAAAAAAACAGGAATGACATGTGATAAATGTGCTAACCAATGCTCACTTGAATGATCTATCAAAAACAGAAAACACAATGATCTCAAGAAAGACAGGCTTCATATGTTAATAATTGCTCATGTATTAGTTTTGACAGGAGGTCACAGAAATAATAGCTGAGCTCAACTAAACTAATCCTTTCTCTGTCACGGGAAAACACAAAATGTTTGCTGCTTACAATGTCTGTCTTCAAGACCAAGTTGCATTGCAGGTGTAGCACAAATATACAGTATATTTCTTTTGGATTTGAGCTCTAAATAGCTGTGCAAGTATTGGTGGACCACACACAGCTGTTAGTGGTGTGGCACTGCTTACATCATTGGTGTTTGTGCCAATTAGTTTCTCTCCCTATTTGCAGGGTGTTTGTCATGAATGAATGACACACATAAAAATAGATGGACCTGATTCCACAGCCGTGTAGCGGTGTGCTCGCTGTGACTGGCAATAGAAGAGTAAACATAACAATAAATGTTTAAAAGATATGAATAATAATAGATTATCAATTTATTAAACTTCATGTCTTATTTGTGATGAAAAAGATTTCCAATTTTCAAAATATAACTACTTTAAATTTTGTGTTTCTGTGTCTGACCAAGATGCTGAGTCACACGCCTATCAGAAACTCCACAGGAAGAAACTGCACAGTACATGTTCCTGTTAAAAGAAACAGGCTTACTGAGAGAACCAGCCCAGCAGTGGTCCATCAAGGGGAGCAGGGCACCACCATACTGTGGTGGCCTTGATGAAATCAGCTCACACTAAGACCTACGTGCTGACAGTGGGGATCAGGGTGGTCAGAGTTATTCAAGAGGTCCTGCCACTCAGCCCACTGGCTGACCTGTACAAGAGGCTGATAAGCCACAGACACAGAGTGTCTCCACACCGTAAACTACAACAAACCTAAAGTAATGTTTCAATCTGTGGGCGGCAGGACAGAGTCAGGCAGGCAGGCAGGCAGAAGAGGGCACTGTTTTTCTTCATTGTACAGTACAATACAATGATAAAAGTATTATCTAATAAACGGTATTGCAATAAACGGTAATACACTTAGAAAGGACCAAAACAGGATCTTGCCGTGCATAAAATATTATATAAAAAAAGAGGATAGCCTAGCATGTGGACTATTATTACAATGTGATTCATCATCCTCTAATGACCAAGAAAATCGAAACATAATTTTAGTAAAAAGACAAATCTCTCTGAAATACTAGATTGGGCCCATTCAAGATTATAACACGCCTCTTGTATGAATGTATGAATTTCTGTGTATGAAGGCCGGTGCTGTCCGTCTTGCTATAGTAAAGAGAAGTAGCCACATACTTCGCTCCATTTGCTCCATGTGTTGAGGTGTCTATCATGTGTGAAACAAGCTATTTTTCTTCAGCCGTGCCTTTTTGACTCTGATGACATAATGCTGGAGAGAGTGGGTGCTGGGGGGAACTTTCCCCACTCTTATTTTTATACACCTATTTAAGAACAGCAGCCCTTCACACCAAGTTCAGCAGGAAGAAGTAGTAAAATGAAATGGGCAAGACCTACAGTATTTCATAATTAATAGGTAGCACTGAGAGGAGAACGGTCCATGCTGACGTAAAAAGATCAACAACGTATAAAAGTGATCATTCATTCTCTAGAAAATTAAGGATGAAAAACGCAGTGCCATGTGTTATTCCTTTCACAAGAACAAAATCATAACAAATTTGAAATATGCGTCAAGCTTTTTATAATCTTTGATTGCTTTGCTTTATTTGGAAGTCCTACAGAGCTGCTACTCTGCCTGCCTATACGATCTAATTTGTTACTGAGGTGGTCCCAAACTCATACCAGGTCACCACCTGCACGCAGTACTGTAAATTACTTGGTGGGTCTAATTGCCCATGTCCGCTGTATTACTATAAACCACTAGTGCTGTGCTAACTCTATTGTCAGGTACTTAATCAAGGCCACCAGATTTATTTCCCTGCACCAACTCTGGGGACAACCACAAGCAGAGGCCTGAGTAATTGGATCTTTTTTGCATCTAAAATTAACCACCTATTCTTAGTGAGAGCTGGGGTTTGGAAATGATAACAATAATGATATCAACCAATACCATATGAGGTCTTGCCTTTCATACTGGGAGTTGCATAATGCATAATAGACCCAGATGTTGCTCGGACTGACCTTACCTGGGGGGGTATGGTGCCATTATGCCAATCAAACAATGTAACACTTGATCAGTCACAGGCCTAAAGCAGACTGGAGAAACTCAATTATTCAGTCTCTTACCTCACACATACACAGCAGTAGCAACAGGCGTTAAGGTTAGCCCAGTCCCTCCTGCATGGACCTGACACAGGAAGTGACAATGGAGAGAAATGAATAACCACAGTTTAACTTACAACATTTTGAGCGCGAACCTTTCACATACTTCCAACCGAAATCACTGTTTTCACTGCAATTTTCACATTTTCAATATTTGTCAGCACTTCACAAATTACTTCAGAAGATAGACAGAGAGACTGATTATGGGCAGGGATTAACAAATGACAAGTAATAAAGAGAGTAGTATAATATGCAGACAGAGTAAATTGGGTCACAAAATTTTTTACATCACATTTGAAGAGGTTACAAAATAAGATATTGCCTATTTGAAAAAAAGACACTTGTCACAATAAAATTAGATAAAAAACATAAAACACCGTTTACAAGTTATTATAGATAGATTTTGTTAAGGAACAACCGTAATACTTTTACAGCATAGATGTGGTGTATCAAAAGACTACATTTAACATGCAACAATTGAATTTCTTTCATTACGTGACTGTACATAGTACTTTGTAATATAACTCCGTTTTGTCAATGCGGTAGGCGAAGCAGTGCAGAGTGAGAGAAGAGTGAGCACTGAGCATGCAGAGGGAATGTAGTCTGTGTAGGGATGTCAGAAGCATAATGGCCAGCTGAGTCATAGGTTATAAAAAGCTGTCATTAGGGATTTCTGTCCTCAGCAGCTCATCACACAGGACCTGTGAATTATTTATTACGCTAGAAACTCAAGTGCCCCGGTACCCAAGACCGCCTGGTTTCCTGCACTTCCTTTTCCTTGGGCTTGTTTAATTAAAGCATAGCATCAGTTGTTGTAATTAGTCTCAAAGAGGATCAAATGTATAAATAGGAATTCATTTTATTAATGTAACTGATTTTTTTATTCTGGATATAACAAAGTATACGGCAACAGTGCGTGCACCTAATGAGGGCTTTAATACAATGAAAGTGTACAATCAAAGCGTTTGTATTATTAGGATGGGCTTTGTATTTAGTTTTGCCCGTAGTCCAAATGACCACCTAATTAGCACTCAGAGTTCATTAATAAAGGGAATTTCTATTGTATGGGTGATTATTTTAAGATAGACCAAAGAGCCAAGCCTAATGGAAACAATTTGGGAACACTTAAGAATACATTTTTTCATGCATGATGTCATGACAACAACACAGGTAACCCTTTATGTCCTAATATGTCCTAAAAAAAAAAGGATTCCCTAAATCAGTTTCGCTTCATTTTTACCCCTCAGTTTTTGATAGCAAAGTCGATGCAAATCAGCTCAGGCATTTTTCCTCACTTTGTTTTGTTCTCAGTATATGAAAATGGTTAAAAATCCCATGGGTCAGTGAAAATGATCCCTCCACTCCAGTCGACTGCTCTAAGTCAGCCAAAACATTCCAGACTTCAAAAGGCAGCTTTGCCTACCAGGGCCATTCAGTGTCCCAACCTCCATGGCCCAGGAGGACTTGGTTATTTGGAGAAATTCATTTCTGGAGTCTGCCTGAGTTGCAAAAACAACCTCCTGCCTGACAGCAAATTAGTCTAACTGAAAAAAGTAGAAAATGCACAAGGTTAAGGAAAACACTCCCTTTTTTTTTGTTTTTGTTTGTTTACACATAAAATTGAATTTCTGTTTATTGACTGCTCTGCTGCTGTGCTGTGATTTTATACATTTTGGGAAACTTTAATAAGAGAATAATAAATATTGCTGAATACATCTGAAAACCTATATGCTGGCAGGCGAAGAGTTTCAATAGGCAACATCAGCACACAGGCTGTAAAACACACGGGCTGTGTACAGTACACAGCTGACAGGCTGTATACCATAAAACAGGCTGATGTAAACGTTTAACAACTGTCAGTGGTATTGAAAAAAATGATATAAAATTTAAATCTCCTGAAGACTCAAACATTTATAAAAGAGAAACAAATAAACCTGAGAGCAGAGACTGTGAAAATGGGGGAGGAAAATGGTTACAGAGGGAAAATTATGTAAACAGATGAAGACAATCCAGAATTAATGGTCCGCAACATTTTCAGGCACTCAAAGAGCTGTCCAAGGACACCATAGGGGAGACTGCATGGCCCCAGTAATTGGAGGAGCATGTAACTTCAAAAGTAAGGAGAACAGACTGGAGAACTTTCCTCTGAAGTCAAGTCTTAAAGAAAACGTGAAGCACATGTACAGTACAGTAGGGAATCTGGTACATGTGTGAATGAAAATTGTTCTATTCATTGCTGCAGACATGATACATTGCAGTATTCCTGCTGCGCTACCACACTTTTTAAAACGGAATGAATTCAGAACATGAATCTTTAGGTCACAGCTGTTCAGGTCAGTGACTGAAAATACAAAATGCAGCAAAAAGAAACTGGGTCAAAACAAAACAAGATATTCCACCATGTCAATAAAGACGTCCATAAAATATAACATTCAGAGGATGTGAGATCACCCTAAGAAAAAGCTTTAAAATGTAATGACCATAAGTCACAATAGATGTGTCATTTATAGTGTAGTGGATTTTCACTATGTTCCCCACCTTTCATAAAATGGATGATATTTCTGCAAGGCAGGGAAGTGACACTGTGGCTTTGTCAGATGCTGATTTAATCACAATATCTGAGGAGTACTACAGTATTAGTAGTATGGCTGAAATGATTAGTCGTATTAGTTAGTCAGTCGGTTAACCGACAGAAAATGGTTTGGCAGGTATTGATAACCGATGAATCGTTTCCCAACATTCCAAAGTTCCAGCCTTTCAAATGTGAAGACTCGCGGCTTTTCATTGTCTTGTGCGAATATTTCTAAGTGTTGGTCGGTTAAAACAAGAAATATGAAGACGGGGGGCTTTAGCAAACGGCGATGGGCATTTTTCACTATTTTCTGACATTTTATTAAACCAACAAATAATCAAAAAATAGTCAGTAGATTAATCAACAATGACAATAATCGTTAGGTGCAGCCCTAATTAGTAAAACTATTTTATGTCAAGTGGGGAAAAGACTTAACATTTTATATAATCCTGTCCCTTGATCATGCATATTGCATTTCTCTACCCTGAAGGCGAATATATAATAAACAATACATACTTCGGCTCATCCATCATCAGTCTGATTACCAACTTCAAGAGGCTGTAAACCTGACACATCAGTAATATTTGAGATTACATTAAAAAGATGGAGACCTGATGAGATGGACAGACAAAGCAAACATCATCTGCGTGCCCTGTTCTACTTTTCTTCCATTGTGATTACAGCACCACATGGTTTGTGCAACCATGGAACCATGCTCTTCCAGCATGACCTCGGGTCAGATGTGAGCCAATACTCAGCAGTGACCTCATCATAACATTTAACCAGGTGCATAAATATGGCAGCTTCTTGGATTGCCATTTAAACACTGAAGGACAGTCTGATATTTGACAACTTCGCTCTGTGAGACAAAGAAAAACATCCAATCAGGGAACCACCATCTTTACACAGTTGACCCACTGATGCTTATTCAGTCCTGCTGACTGGTAGAAGCTGCTTCTGCAAACTAGACTGTAATCATGATGGTATAACTTTGACATAACCTACACTTCTGTCTTGATGATGTGCTTTAGCTATATATCATGAAAATGAGTCTGAGTCAGAAGTAAATGAAGACAAACTGTATCATATTGGAATGGGAAAAGCAGAGGGGAACACAATCTTTCCAAGGTCCTTTGGTCTGAGGGAAGAACACCATGCGTGCTTGAGTCAATCCAACATACACGAACTTAGGAGAAAATGTCCATTTTTAACCTGTTATCCATCACTGTCAAGTGTGGTGCAGAGTAAAAAAGGAAATAATTAGACAGAAAAATGACTGCAGCCTGAGGCAGAATGAATGAGAGTAAAAACTAGGTGCAACTTCTGTTAACTTAAGGCAAATGATATTTTGATAAATGCCCTGTGTGCAGCTTGTACTGCCTGCATCGCCCTACTTCTGGGAGTGAAAGCATGTTATTCTATTCAATGCACTATAACACATAGTAAAATACTGTACAATGCAAGTGCACTCATAGGTCTCACAAGGCAATTATTGTAAGGTAATACACAGAATGAACCACAGTAAATTACCCTAATGCTTCACAGGAAGGGTAAACACTTTAAATAAAATATATCTAAAAAAATAGTCTACTTTAAAAACTAAACTACAACTAAGATCTATAAAAATGAATAACTAAAATATATAAACTGAGTTACAGTTACTTTGTCCTATGAAAGCCTTAATTTACCAGCTTTAATGCCTACTACCTCAGCCACAGCCAATACTAGAGCTGTGATTCATAGAGCTGCTGTCCTACTCAAACTGCTGCTCTCCCCGCCCATATTGGAAATGGCTCAACACCACGCTGTCAGTTCACCACACAAGGCAAACACATAGCTAACAATTGTTCATTTTGAAGAAACGGATAACAGAGAAGTAACAGAACGCAAACAGAGTCGTCTCGTTGCTGCCTACCTCACTGTTCACCGCTGTCAACGCACGCAACAAGTCTCTGTGTCCATAACTATGAATGGTACGTCTTCTGAGCCGTCAGCGTCCGCTCCTGTCCCCGCAGACTGGAAAACGCGTCCCCCACTAAGACAGACGTGAGCGGAACCCGCATAAAAAACTTATAAAGCTGCAACGGGTGTTGTTGCCGTTGCTTTTACGGCGGCGGAGTCGGAAGGTTACAGGGAACTGACAAGAGAGATCCACACGTGCCTGTGCGCGCGCTACACACTGGTATCAGATGCAGCAGGCACGAGGAAATCTTTACACACACTGTATCACAGTTCCATGGCATATAATATAATATGTTCCATCTCAACTAATATGGGTACGCTTAGACAAAACTTGAATTTGTTCTAGAAATATTAATATATTGCCTATATAGCTTTAATTAGTCACTAAACTTAACAGGTTCTTGAAGATGCCCTAATTTTAAAAATGCCTTTGCTGTGGTAAACCATATTATACTGCTTGTAAACAGTAAAGTACATCTCTCTCTCTCTGGATATGAACTAGAGCGCCACCTATAGGTTCTTATATAACCATCAAGATTGTTGAATGATTTTCAGTGTGAATGGGAGCTTTCCTTTTGAGTATTAAGTCCAGCAGGAACCTATAAAAATATAAGATGTTTCATGTTTAAAAGCAGTGGTTGCCCCAGCTAAGGGGTCGTGAAATAATTTCCCAAGTAGGAAATAAGAAAAAACAAAATTCTGATGGGCAAAATTATTTTTATTTCTCAGACTTTTGTCTAATCTTTGCTTCTTTCTCGAGAAATACTGTACTCTTTAAGGCCTCTAAAGATTATTCAAATCAAATAATCTGCGAGGGGAAAATTGACTCTTCAAGTGAACTGATCATGATTTACAGACATGCAACCTATGATGAGCGGTCACAAGGAGATGTTGCTTCATATTAAGGGGTCACATGCAAAAATGGTTGGGAACCGCTTTAATTATTGCATAAGTTGACTCTTAGAAGAGGACTATCCACCGCAACTTCATCTACTGTACTGTAACTGTAATTGTATAAAGAGTTTTAAACTCCAGCAGCACTTATAGAATAAATAACAACTGTTCATTGTTATACTATAAGTGTTGCTGGAGCTTTGACCTATTTAAATAGACTTTTACACAATTACAGTACATTTTGGAGCACGCAGCATTATAAAACAGTTTCTTGACAGTTGAATGAATGCAACACTCATGCTTTTGTGTATAGCCTCCATATAGTAAAGCAATTGTCCTTCTACTACTATAATATCAACTCAAATGCACAGATGATTGGATGGACAGCCCTTAACAGCCTTCAGCAATACATCACAAGACAATTCTGATGATTTGTTGCATCAATTGACTGTTCACATAATCTCATTTGGTTCGGAAAATGCACTCATCCAAAGGTTCCAGTCCAGGCCTTCATTTCAATACAGCAGCCCACACACCTTCAGATAAAGGGATTCGAGTGGATGGAAAGTGCCACATATCCTTGAGAGCATTTTTTAATTTCTTGGCGCTCCATCTGTTGAAATGATAAAGTGCAGCTATAATGGAGTGCAACAAGATTAAATTAATCAGGTTTGTCCATTACAGCGCCGCAGGCTCTTCACAGATGATTGCAATTTTCTCTGTCAGGCCCATTATTGTAAGATCTGTTTAGTGGGTTGATGCAATTAAAATGGGCTTAATGTAAATTTAACAATACAAATAACACTTCTGTCTGTGTATATTTAAAGGGGGTATGGCTGGAGGGTCCTGAAGTGCAACGGTAAACACCCACTGTAACCATTTTTGACTTCAAACAAACCAGGGTGCTATTTGATTAGTGTGGACTCTGTGATCAATAACTATGTTTCATGTTTTCATGTTCTCTGTGATGTCAAAGGATCCGGTTGCACAGACCACCCTTGTCTGGACGTCGGCAGTAAGGAACACAACACCTTCCACAAGCGTATCATGATGCCCATAGACCATTTGAATCAGGAGTGGGGGGAGTTTAATGGAGTCGCTCTGATGAAAGCATATAAAGAGCACGCCTTTACTCTTGCGTATGAATCTCATGGTTCAGTACAGTAGGTGAGGCAGACTTTAGAGAATTTTCTTAATTTTTCCCAGAGCTGATCTAATATTTTGCTGATTGGTTGCTTCCTCCTGCTGGATCAGGTCACTGCCAGGGGACAAAGCCTACAGGATGTGTGCTTAACAGGAGGAGATCTCGGCCTAGGGCCACAAAGCTCCCACCGCCACTTAAACACGGGAACGGCGGAACTGTCACGCTAAAAATGTCAAATGCTTTGTATTCTCGGCACCTCTATAATTTTTGATTTATGCCATAGAGTAAAATATAACAATGCACCAATGCTTTCTCTGCATGAAGATACTCCTACACATTTGAGGACCAGCTTTTTGGTGGTACCTCTGCCGTGAGGGACATTTTTCATAGATCTATCTGGAACCTCTGAGCCACATCTGTTTTAAGTGATTTTACTGGATTCGAGGCTGCTGAGCTTAAGGTTATTGTGGCTAAATGAAGAATTACCATAACTAATCAGACAATGCACTTTATTACATTATATGCAGCATTTCATTTTGAGGTCAGGTGTTTTGTATTAGTCTCCTATCACATTACAAGCAAAGTGAAATAATCCACACTTGGAGAAAAGTATATCTTTTCTTTGATACATAAAAAGGAGGAGGTAATGCTTTTATTCAGATGTTAATTTATTGTCTTATTTACCTACTTTTTTTATGTGAGATTTATAATACCTGGTGTGCCGCCCAGGTAACCTGAGGAGGTATGCACCAGTGTTTGTTGGAGGCACCTTTCGCACGAGGTACATTCCAGTGGTCATGGCAGGCCAACAACAAGTCAATCAATCACATTCTGTACACTACTTATTTAGTAGGTGTCACATTATCTCTTTTGTTAGTCACAGGACAGCAGTGGGACACAGAGAAAGAAGCAAGACAACAAAATGCTTTCAAACAGCTGAGGACACATACAAAGCAATATGATGTCCCTCCCAAAATCAGATTATGAGAAATTTAATTCAGTTTATATGAATCACTGAACTACAATCATGCCCAATTTAGGACAGCAACACATTTTTAATGCATTAAAACTAATAACTGGAATTTGATACATCTTTTATATGATTACAATTTGATACTTTATTGACCCCTGTAGAGAAGTTTGTGCCCCAGACTCAAGGAGATGAGAATGGTACCTTAAAAGTTTGTAAGTATTTAGAAAATTAAACTAACTGTAATTTAAAATATTGGCTGTTTTACTCACAGTTTGGGAGTTATAGTTTTAAAATTAGTGTTTGGAATTTTGGTGGGGGGAGTACCATTTTGTTTACATTCAGATCACAGATTGTTCCTTTAATGGAGAGGCCTTTTAACCAATAGACAGCCCAGCAAAACTATTCCTCACAAGCCCTGAAAACATTGAAAAAAATAATGTATACAATATATATATAAATATAAGAATATTTATATATATGCTTAATAAACTACACAAAATATTTATGTACTTTATACCACACAACACAACCCATGTGTCCTTTGGTAATTAATTGCCATCTGTGGTAATTTATATGTTTGAACTGCTAGACATCTGCCCAAATATACAAATACCATAACAACCAAAATACTATGATTCAATGCTCTGGTGGTATAATGGCCTCGAGGTGAAGGCTGTCCATTTGCCAAATCAAATACCCCTGCAGGTATGTAAAACCCTGAAAAATGTGGTTCAATCTGTCCTCTATCAGCGGTAATATTGGAGAGGAAGTATGGTCAATGTTTGAGAGTGGAGCGCAAAATAATGAGCTGCCCATTCCAAAAAATGTTTAATACAAACATACAAGCACCGGCACCAAATGCCAAAATCTCCCACAAAAAGAGCTTATGAAGCTCCGGTCCAGTGGGATAGCATAAAGTATAGGAAATTTGTAGTGAGGAGAAGTCCTGCACAACTGCTCAGTACAATTTCTGGGTATGTGTGGATTCTTTTTCATATGTGTGACCTCTTCTTTGCCTTTTACTCAGTCATGATGGTTTATGGGATGTACTTTTTAAATAAAACAGGCATCTTCTAAACTGCCAGTGGCAGTGGATTTTTTATCATATAGATAATGCTTAAAAGTATAATAATATATACTTTTTCACCATTGCAGGGAGATACGTTACTTTTTTAAATGATCCTAATAGAATAATTATTTTGGCTTGTAATAGAAAATCGCTTTTGGAGAAAATAATGTGTGTGAAGGTTAAAAATGTCATAAGGAATACCAGAGAGTTACCTTATCAGCTTTTCTTGGATTGGATCTATGATTCCACTGATGAGCCATCCGCAAACAATTTCTTTAATCTTACTCCTTACCTTTTTACTCACTCCATTTTCTGCCAGGTTTTCCTTGCATAACTGTGGTTTTATATAATAATACTAGTTTTATATAATAATACAGTAACTAGTAGAAGGAGCACTTGCTTACAAAAACATTATACAAAAATAGTGCTGGCAGACTAGTTTTTGCGTTGAAAGTATTCATGTTCACATTGTCACTAACAGGTACTATCATGGCATTTTTGTATTTCATGATGATGCAATAATTTTCTTTTTAGGGGGAAAAGACATATTGGATTTATAAAGCATCCACCCTGTTTTTTTTTTAATGAAGACAAAGTAACCTCTGCCATAAAAACAGACCACAGCCCTTATGGTGGAACTGAGTTAATCATAACACATATACCTTCACCAGGATTTGGATGTATTGAAAACATCTATATCCTGAAGTGGGAAACACACATTGAATGAAAATGTGTTTGCCTCATAGCAATAAGTCAGCTATAGGTGTGGCTGAGTCCACAGACGGCTAGTGATCATGTGGATTAAACTGCATTTTGCCACACTTGTCTCATGGGATTTTCCTTGGCTACATGCAAGTAGACACTGAGCCAAAGCCCAGCTCAGTATTTTGACAGCAGAGCCAGAAAAAACAAAAGTGTTTTGCTTTTCCGTTGAAAAAAAGTGAGGGAGAAAGAAATGAAGATGTAGTGGAGAGAAACGGTAGTCCCTCAGCCCCTGCCTTACTCAATCCATATGCGAGGCTTAGAGGCAGGAAATACCCACAATTCAGTGTAATCAGGGTAGAGGCCGCCTACCCCATTGGAACGGACCTGGTGGAACTGATTGGGCACCATTAGGGCAAGCAAGAGCTAAATATACAGCACACTCAAAATGTTACATTTTCATACAGCCAGAGACCCAATCAAAGTAATGGAAGGGAACAAGTTCTATCTCCCATGAAAATTTAAGTAGAAATGGATTTGTGAAGGTTTTTCTGTATGATCTTTAGGTTCACCTATATTCTGACAGCTTTGGTCTGCTGCCAAATATATGTGAGCACTATCGGCACACACTTGCCTTAGTTTAGAATGACACGTTTCCAAGTTACGAATGTTTGATCACTGCAAGAGCACATGTGTAAAAATCTCCTAGACCCTCACTGCTGAGTATATATTTAATAAACGTTGAATCACAATGGAACATTTGTATTTTGTTCAGTTGCATTGCTAATTCACAAACTGCGGTACCAACATTCAACCACAAGTAAGACTTCAACAGAGCAAATGATAATGTGCTTCCCTAAGAAGGCAACAGTTGTTTGACAGGCTGGTGAGTTTGTTTCATGATGAGGGAGAACTGCTGGCATGTCAAACCATAATAAGACTTCCCCCAAAGTAGCGTGCTAGCTGTTGCTGTGTGTCAGAACCAGAGTGGGGTTTCCCAGATATACAAACAGAGGCTGGCTGGCTTGTTGTCTGTATAGCTTGATGTTTATGGAATTTGAGGAGTCTGCATGTTTACTGATAGTTGGTTTTGGTTTTGTCCCTTTTGAGAAATAATTGGGGAGGCTGAAGGAAACAAGGGGAGCGACAGCTGATGTGGTTTGGTCAAAGGGAATAGGAACATCTGCCTTTGATTTAATGTGTGGCCCAATAAAGGCTCATAGCACTGGTGCAAAATCTTTCTTTCTCTCTGTCTCTGTCTATTGTTGGATTTGTCTGTCACATTACTTCTCACTCCTTCACTCACACACACAATTCAAAAACATCATCTCCACCACACGGCCCAGCACTTTCTGATTACTTTCTTTATTTTATGCACTGTAAATGTAAACACTGGCCGATACATTTTGAGTAGGAGAGAGGGCTGGAGTAGTTAAATCCTTGATTTGTACCTCTCGAAAACTCTCACAAGTCCCCGGTGCCCCTCCACCCCCGCTCTCCACCTCCCACACAATTCCCAGGTCAACAGAGCTCTCAATATGAGGCGCGTCTGGTCTACTGTGACAGCATATGGTTATCCACTCAAGGTGTCTGGAGACACTCGTTCTTAATACATTTCCAATAAACAATAGAGTAAGGGGCTTATTCAATAAAAATGGGTAGTGTATTGAAGAAGCAAAGAACCTAAAAATATATATCTTGAAGTATTATTTTGCATATGATCTAAAACTTACATTTTCTCAATACTTTTACTGTTCAATACTGTTATACTAACATAGTTAGTTGGATTTAACAATACAAATCGAAATATGTCATTTTTAGCAGTTAAGTGTCTGGCAAAATGGAGCTATACTGTATGCGAGCAAAGAGTAAACACACTAAATTAGACACTGATTACATCATATTTTGAATCGGGGGCTAGAATGGCATCACATGAAGTTTTATGGGCACTGTCAGTTACCTTTTAAATACACTCACCATGGAGATGATGTTTACTTTAAGAAAACAAGTATACGTTTTGCCTGTTAGGGGCACAATTCCTTAAGTGCTCAGCAGCTCTGTGCAGATGTTTGTAGTGTAAACATATAGTGAATATTAGAATGATATAAGCCCAGAAGGTCTGCAGTCTATTACCACCTCTACTACTTTCCCTCTTTATTTATAATGCTCAAGATTAACAATAAAGCTGCTTTATTCCCTCATAGTGTGTCCCCTCCAGCAGATTTGACTTAAATATTTAATTATGATAGGCAGATGCTGCCTTTCCTGGAGTTTTTTCGCAGTCGCATGGCGACACTGTGGCAGGCATGATGGAGACGTGTGCTCGGATTGATAGCATCTCTGAAAGGCAGCTCCCCTGGGTTAATGGGGGAGTTATCCTATTAGAGCCCCTCCTCTGCTCCACTCCTCTTCTTTCTGCGAGAGAGCAACCATCATTGCCTGTTCTCTCCTGCAAGGGGAAGAGACTAATGGCCTGCTGCACACAGTACAACCAGGGCTGGACGTTACGAGTATTTCCATTTAATGCTACTTTATACCTATACTCCAGTACAGTTCAAAATATAGTACTTTTAATAGAACTATATTTATTTTACAGCTTTAGTTACTAGTTACTTTATTTAATAGGATTTTACAGACAAAGCATATGATGAGCAATATAAGGCATCGTTAAGTGAAATGTCTGCAGTAACAGCACATAACACAGTCTAGTCACAGGGGCAATATTTTTGCAAGTAATTTTACTTTTGATATTTTAGGTACATTTTGCTGATGTTACATATGTACTTTTACTTGTGATGGAGTATTTTTAAATTACTGTATTGCTACATTTACTTGAGTAAAGGAGTACTGAACACTTCCTCCACCACTGCTCAGTTGATTCTGTCTTAAAAATCTAATAAATGGTATCAACACTTAATCATGCTATGTAGGAAAGCAGGAGATAATGGAAATAATAGTGAAAATAAAAACCTGTATTCTGTTTTCTGTCAGGTGGAAGTACCTCCAGTTATTCCGAGCTACCAAAGCTTCATGATGATCAACAGAAGTCCACAAAAATCCAGGTGAAAACAAACACTACAAAAGTGCACGGAAATAATATATGAATATATTTATTCCTTTAGCCTTAATTATGGAAGTTCAGTTGAACAAATCTTGAAACTAAAGGCTGTTTTAAACTATTTAGGATGTTTTTTTAAGTAGTTTTTTTATGTAGTAATACAACTAAAAGATATGTAACCGGGATTAACAGTAAACAGTTAACAAACCAGCTACAGTACACGATGCCTGTTGTGAATGTGTGGAGATTGGCTTGGGCTGACATTAGATGCGACCCTGAGTACAGCCCTTTCCTCCCTCTCTGTATCAGTCTCCTCTGGCTGTCTCTGCCTCTGTCTCTCTCTTTCTATCCCTCTCCACTCTTCCTATGCCTCTCTACCACTTCTTCCTTACTGCTGATTCCCATGATCGATAATTCTCAGCGAGTGCGCTTACATTTCCCTCTCTTGTTGGGCCATAAATCACCCTAATGCTTCTCCGCCAGGAAGGATGCCTCAGCTGGAAAACATCCCAAGCAAGCGCAGGTCAGGTGGAAAGGTGAGGACAGCTTAACGGACTGTCGCCAATAACATGCCCTCTTCTACTGCTTCTAAAAGAGATTTTTTTTCTCTTTGGTCCGGAGTCGTTGGATGGGTGGGGGAATAAATTAGGAAGCCACATTAAGCTGTCACCCAGGACTTTGAACAACACAGACTAGCTTTTCACATGTGATTGCGCTTTTTTAGAAACGGGTCCACCTTGAAGCCATACTTAGAAATGAAAAGCATTAAGTCAAAAAATAATGAACGCATTAGATTTTTAAGAATGTTTTTTAGATAAAATGACATCAACAGCCTTAGAAAATGCTTGACTTGTATGGGATTTTTGTCATTGCCCAATTGTATATTGTTCTAACATCAACCACAGCCACTGGAGAGACTGCACCACAGGAAACAACAAAACCACCCTCTTTTAAAAATCACCACTGGTACAGTATATTCCAAATGACATCCATTTGTTTCAAACTTACTGTAACCCTGCTGTTGTGTAAATCACACTGCCTCAAAGTTTTCCTCCTTTACAGATCTGACCATCAGATAAAGCATTCTTATTGCACATATGTTTGATAGTGAAAGTCAAAGGAGGGAATCTTTGAAGATTTCAGGAGTGTGCATCTGGGCTCCTCTCCGACTGTTCACTTCCTGCACCAGAGCTGCAAGTTATTTCCCCATGGCTTCTGAAGGCAGCGCAAAGACATTGACCTAGGCCTCAGTAATGGCCCCTTGGTGGCCATCCTGTCTTGCAATGTCCATCTTCAGCATAGTTTAGTACTGAGGCGCTTGACATTTTTATGCCGTAACTTATGCAACTCAGCCATAACGGCAAGGGTGCACTTGTAAGATGTTACAAGTGCACGGAAGTGCGGAAGTGAGGAGAGGACCATAAAAAGTTGGAAGGATTAAAACAATCTTATAGATCACAGTCACCTGGGGCCTGCATGAGGCTGCACCATAAGCTTGGTCCAACAGTGATCACAAATTGTGCTACAGGTTTTTTAGGACATCAAAGGTGGTATGGCGAAGGTGACTAACCCTCAGCAGGGAATGCTGATATATGGTGTGAGGAGGGAGACAGTAGGAGGCTCACTGAGGAGTTCATGCGGAAACCTTGTGGACAAACTCTCACTTCATCGTGTTTGCCCTTGTGACCCATGTTCCCAATAAAGAGTTGAACTATCATTACTTTTTCTTAACATAAGATGCTCAGAAGCCATAGTCAGGCAGTGGCAATGGCCTTGGTTTATACTGTAAGAAAGCATCAGACAAGGATCGCGTTCACTTTTCAGTCTTCCACTGTTTTAACCACATATTTAAAAAGTTATCATGTTCAATGGGGCATGCGCCCCTTCGTGGGTCTAAAATCAACTTCTCTGCTCTTTTGTTTCCTTAGGAGATGAATAGTGGCAGAGCGGAGCCAAAAACACGTGAATAGTTCAAAGCGTGTAATGTTTAGTGGGGTTTTTGAGCTAACAATTTATGATTTTGTATCAATGGTATTTCCACGAGAGGCCAATGTTTTTCCTACTAGGCCATAATTATTGTGCTGATTTACACCAATGGCTGCAGAAACATTTAATTTCACCTCCTTCCTTCAGCACTAAACTTTCTCCTTTACTGCAGCACAGGCAGAGCATTGTATTTCTGCATTACGATAAAGAATACACAGATAAGTGGAGACTCGTACCAGACAGTGGCTTTTCTATTGCAAGTGTGTGTAATCGTCTTGTGGAGGGAGGCACTGTGTTTTGGCAAATTGCATCAGATTCATCAGGCTATAGGCATCGCCTTTCCTGCTCTCTCCTCAGGTTTCCTCCTCCCTATCACAGTGCGGGAGCCTTATAGTGCTGCCCACTCTCGATAGGCCGGGCCGACACTAAGATTTCAGATGCTGGCCAACCTCTCTGAGGGAACAGGTGTCCCCTCTGTCTGCCTGTGGTCGAGGTCCCGTAGTGGAAGCATGGGAAAGGGCAGCCACCGCAGAGGTTCTACCCCAGCGGACAGGTAACAGTGCGCCTTTCAACTCAGCCTGAATTCAGCTAAATTGGTATCCTTTTAGGAACCACGGGAAGCAGTTGGTACTAGAAAATAAAGAGCGGAAATTCACCCAGCGATTCCCAGTTGGCTTGAGGAGTATGGTGCTCTCACAATGGGAAAGCAGAGAAACTATTTTGATGTGTAAATGAGATAAGGGGCTTGGGCCAGGACTGCTTTTCTTTGTTGCTTTGGTAGAACAGACCGGACTACACTAAACATATATTCAGTAAATTCAAATAAATCAATAATTCAAAAATTGGTTTTGTGAATTCCCGGTTGATATACTGAACTATAGACACAATTTGAACACATAAACAATCAACATTTCAACATTGAGTGCCATTTTCTGAGGATAACCTTTTTTTGTTTAGTCTTACATGAGACAAGGGGGATTTTGGGCCTGGTGGTGAGCAGATCATTTTGAAGAGAGATCAAAAGAGCAGCAATGTCAGCCCTGAAGCAACCAGCTCATCACTGTGACCTGTGATCAATGGTGCAGGTGTGGTGGAGAACACCAGGGCAGGTAAATATCTCAGGGGCTAACACCTTTAACGACTCATTAGGTACAAATGTGGATCAACTCTGACGACTGGGATTATTATAAATACAAACTTTCAAACATGGAGAGTTTAAATCTGGAAAACAGTTATTTCTGTCCAAGTAATTAAAAGTAATTAATATTTTTAGTGCTGCAACAGTTATTAATGTTAACTCTCACTGACAACATACTCACCCTGTGCTCCCATCCATTCATAAATGTAGCCCAACATAAACAGCTAAATCATCAAAGTCAAGCATAGCCTGGAGGAAGCTCTGGGGTTATACAACAAAGACATTTGCAAATGTCATTTGTGACCCCCACGCTCAATTTCTGCAGAGTGATAATATATCGATGGGAATGCCATTAAAAACAGTTTCAAGCCCCTCCTGGATTCATTTGCGCTGACCCAGAATGCAGTATTTTCTTAACACAAGCAGCAGGCTGCTTTGATGTTATCTCCCTATCCAAACAGTGGAGGGCCGACTGCCCCTGCCCCGCCTGTGGCCGCGGAGGACGGCGTCGATTAATCACAGTGAAGCCTGCGAGAACTCGCTCATAAATCGCCTCGCCGCTCCTTAAACAGGAGAGTCCCAGGGCGCAGCGCCGTCATTTATCAACACTCTCCCCTCCGGATGAGGAGTAAATAAAACTCTGAATATGTAACGAAGGGGAAATGGGGGTGGGTCCTGGGATGTTGAACATATCCACTGGTGTAATAATAAATAAAGAAGTGCCTAAACTATGACCTCCAAGCAGTCATCAGTGTAATTTGTTTATTTATTGAATCTTTTCTTTAAATCCTTCCTTCCTTTAAAATAGCTTACATTAAAACTATAAATTCTATAAATACAACTTGAGAGTTTATGAAGCTATTCTGTGTTCATTCTGAGTAAAGGAATACATTAAACACACAGACTTTCTGGGGCCCATTTGAATGTATTTTTTTTTCATCCCCTATATATTAGGCTCATACAGCATTCCCTGTATGTCCTATTTTCATCAATAGGAATACCATGAAAACTTTGCTGAAATATGTACAGAACTGAAAGGATTATTTGTTTAATTAACAATCGTTAACTGAACATTTAGGCTGCAAGAATACCAAGCATTTAGTAGTTAAAACTGAAGATTTCACCTTGGGCTTTAGGATTTTTTCCGGACATTTTATAGTCCAAATCATTAAACTATTAACTGAGAAAATAATCAGCAGATTAATTAATAATGCCCAATAATAATTATGCGGCATATTTTTAAAACCTGCAAGAGCGCCTTATTAGCAGATGTGTCATTACTCCAATCTGTGTGGTAGAGAAACAAATACAGTAGGTGCCATAGCTGCATAACGTTTCCCTCAAGTGGAGATAAGGAAAAATGCATTAGTTTGGGACTGAGAACTGTCTCCAGTGAGATACTTTGTGTATCTAACTATATAAACAGTGGATTGATATAACAGTCCAGGACAAGCAAGAACTCAGAGCTTTTCAGTCAGGTTTCATGCTTTATGGATTTTGTAGAAAGAACACATTTACACAACTGCCACAATAGCATGATGGTAAGACAGCATATTTTTACTGTTGGTCAAGGTTTCTCACAGGACAAATATGTGGATGAGCTTCGCTATTCTGTACAGTACCAGTCAGCAAGACGGTTCAAACTTTGTTTTCCTTAACACACAGTCACATAAAGAGAGCAGAAATGCCCTTCTGAGATGAGCTTGATGTGTTTGGACTCTGATATCAACATCTTGTCAGGGTTTTATTCACAGATGATCCAATCTTCTTGAAAAAATTACATGCAGGTAATTCACAATTGAGCAATTCAATAAAATGAGTAAGGGATTATAAGGCCATTTACAAAAAAAATAATTAAAAATGCATCTTACAGCAGAACATCACACTTTGAAAACTCACAATACAAACAATAAGGCATGAAGACCAGTAAAACAGTTTCCCAAGATTTCTCTTTTGGACTAGCTGGGGTTGTGAACACTGGAGTCCTGTGAGAACCTGGTAGAAGCAGCAGCAGAAAGCACGTTCTCCATCATCGGCGCCCACCCGGCCTATCCTCACACTGGCAACCCCACAAAGCCTGCCCGGAGACAGATGACAGCACCACCAAAACAACACAGGTGGCTGGCTGCAGACCACCAGTAGCAGAAATGCTGGGCCACACTACGATATCAGGGAGACACCATAGAGGGGAGAGTGAGAGAGGGTAGACAGAGTGAAGAGTAGGATGAAGGAACAAACCAAAAGGATAGGAATTAAAAATTAAATAAAACAAAAACAAGGTACTGAATGAGGGAAAAGGGTTCCTTGAAGTTGCAGGCTATTTTTGATGAATTTAATAAACTTGACATCTTTAAAACATTGGTAAAATTGTTGCTTGCTGAGAAGATCAATAACACTTATGTCTGTCTGGTAAATATGAAGCTACAGCCAACAGCCAGTTAGCTTAGCACAAAAACCAGAGACAGGGAAACAGCTATCCTGGCTCTGTCTTAAGGGAACAAAATCTGCCTACCAGCACCTCTATAAAGCTCACTGATTAACAAGTCATATCTTGTTTACTTAATCTATACTAAGACCAAAGTGTAAAAACAAAAACTGTAGTGTAATGGGGAGTTATGTGCCAGACTATTTCTTGGCTGGAAGAAATGACTTCTTGAAGCCGAAGTTGTTTACACTGCAGTTTTGTTATGCTGAACCCAGATGCAGAACATAGAGGTAGAAGGCTAGTCCTAAAGAAGAGTTCTATTTTACAAAATACTTAAATGAGTCTTAAGGGGTGCGGAGAGCCTGGGGTTGAACCGTGCGGCAGAGAAGCCAGGCAGAGAAAATCCAGAGATCCTGAGTCCAGAGTTCAAGGGTTGCAGGAGTGGTTAAGGAAATGGGAATAGGGTCCAGGCAGGGAATAACTAAAAGAACAAGAAACACAGGTTAGCATAAGGCAACAGCAAAACAAAAGGCTTAACCAAGACTGTGCTGAGTCTACAATCTGGCAGGGTGGTGGAGTTGAAGCAGGGTAGATTGGAGCTGATTGGCCACCTGCCAGCCAACGCCCACACACCTGATCCCCCTCCTGTAATCAAGCACAGACACAGCACACAGAGAGAGAGAGAGACTCCTGGCTAGGAGGAAGCAGAGGGCATGACATTTTTGCATGGATTTAAAGACAGAATGTGTTTTTTTGTCCAGCCAGCCTAGCTGTTTCCCCCTCTCTTTCCAGTCTTTGTGCTAAGCTAGCCAGCTGCTGGCTGTTGCCTGTTATTCAACAGAGATGAGAATGGTATTGATTTTCTCATCTACCGTTTGGCAAGAAAGCAAATGTGCATTTCCCAAAATGTTGAACTATTGCTTTTGTAAATTGAATCTAAACAGCTTTGGTACATTGGTACAGTTGGCTTCCAAAATATAAAATGCACCTCCAGAGTTTTAACAGATAAGTCAAACAATCTTAGGTAATAAGACACAAAAAATGTTGCATGCCAACATTTTTAATTGCATTAATATATAGTTAGGATATATTATTGTAAGATAATACTGTTTTTCTAAAACAGCTTTTGTAAAGTTTTAGCTTCAACATTTTAGAAAGTAGTGTCAGCATAAATAATTTAAAAAAACGTTTTACCCACCTGTAAATGACCCAATGACATCTACCTCCATACTATTATTTATAGTGATGGATAAGCTCATCAAAGCTAACCCTATATCTATCACCAGCATCAATGAAGGACTCGTCTCAAATGTCACAATAAGGCGGCTAACATCAAATTTGACCTCTCTCTCCTTTTTTTCCTTTAACAATACCGTTTAATAACGATATGGTCCGTCATGCTCCATCTTGCGATTACATGCCCTTCTTTCAAGAGGTTTTCTCCTGACCAAGATGAATCTCTCTTCAGGACTCACATTCATGCCCACCTTTGAACTGGGGGAGATATTTTAGTGCCGTGACCTCAATCCATTTCCCTTATAGTGCCCAGTGAACATTTATCCAGACAGCGCAATACACTGGATCAAATTCTTCAGCATGGTGGAGAATTTCTGGAGCCAGTAGGTCTTTAAAGCAAAGACGGACTACCAGTGATGTAGAGCAGACTTGATAGCCTCTTAGACCTTGGATCACATTTTCCTGTGCTGGACATGACCAGTGGTTAGTCTTTACAGGGATGGAAGAAGGTGAAAGGCAGGGGGAGAATAAAAATAAGTCAGACAGAGCATTGGCGGGGGACTGATTCGAAACACAGAAGAAGCCTATACTCCCAGCAGTAGGCCAGGTTCAATTTGTGACCTCCTGCTATTGTCTATGCTTTTACATGGCAGTAATAGCATATATGACCTTACCTGCTGTTGAAAGAGCAGCACTGGATCATCATCAAGGCAGATGGATAACCCTCCATTCTGCCGTGGCGTTGAAAGTCACCCACAGGAGGTTTCCTTGAAATAAACACAAAGTCAAGGGTCTGTTATTCCTCTATAATCTATGTTATCTTTGGAAAACATTTATTCCCCTTCCACTCCCCCTAATTCTACCCTTAATTCCTTTGCAATGTGACTCTTTTTGAGTATCTTCATCTCATTCTGTCCTCGTTGTCATCAGTATGTTTTCTTTTCTCCTTTCCATGTCAGCATCACTTCTCCATCTCAGAGACTCCATTTTTCAACCCCAGTACTTTCCCCCTTTTTATGCCCCAATCTCACCTAATCAGTAGCACTTCTCTATGTACACTGCAGCCTCCTGTATATCTGCATATGTTACATCTGGGTCCAGGCCTGCTTGGTGGGAGCCCTGACAGCCTGACCGTCTGCAAGCCTCCTCAACAGCTGTCATGAAAACCAAACAGACACTCTTAATTGGTGTTCCAGACTCAAGGAAACTGCACTAAAATATTTGCATAATTTCACAGAGGACGGAGAAAATTGTTAAAACATGTGAGCTGAGGCCCTGGCTGCTGTAACCCTACCCGTCAGCCGAGCGGCTCTTGGGTGCCACCCAGCGCCAACGGTGCCAGGAGGAATGGAGGGGGGACGACAGGGTTGAGGGGAGGCCAGTGGAGGAGGGAGGGAGTAAAAAGGCAAGGAGTGAAAAGGTCATACTGGCTGATCCTATTAGAGTATCTCACCTTCTCATACTGTTCAGAGCCAGAGAAGACCTGACACAGGCAGAGCCAAGCCTGCAGTATCATATGAACACAACACTGGGTGGTTCTTGTTAGGGCAAACTGAAATTTCTTCTGTTGCTTTATCACATATACTGTAAAAACCCTGCTTTTTACTAAATAAAGTAGTAAACTACACTATTGAGTTGTTTTAGTTCATTAGAAAAGAATACAATAGAGTGCTACTTATATTATACTTACTAATTATAGTGGACCGTAGAGCTTCCACTATAATCCAGACTTGCATGGTGGTGGGGAGGCAGGTTTTGTTAAGGGGCTGGAAGAATTCAGGGGAACCATCTTTTCATGATTAGATTATTCAGCTTGACAAAGTTGCCTCATCTGAAAAAATCTCAATCAGAATGAGAGATTTGATTATCATGTAACCAAACTGGATAGTCTTTAATGCTATGAAGTGATGTGAAGTGTTTCTCCAATGACATTTTAGGACTAGTAGGACTTAGTGTAGATTATATACTGTAGAAAAAAGGTAAATGAAATGAGAATTAGTGCAAAATATCGGAAGAAAGAAATATATAGAAAGTAAATATTTGTGTATCCAGGTTTACATATGTTTGTATGTGAGTATACATATGTATGAATGTGTTAGTGTGGGTATGTCTTTTCTTTCTATTTTTTGTCGATATTTTTTTTATGATTTGCAAGAGGAATAAATCATTTTAGTATATGTTTATAGCTAAATCAATTATATATAAATATATATAAAAAGATCAAGTGACCTTGATATTGTGTATATGAATTTAGATATGTCTATATTCATACAATATAATCTTTCATTCTCTCCAGACTTTGTAGTTCTTTCACCTGCTGTATTAATGTGTATTAGTTCATATTATAGTACATATGCAGCAGGGCTCCGGCCCCTGTCCTCCCCCAGCCCAGTTCCCACATAGCGAACCAGAGTGGTGGGCGGTCACAGTCACAGCTGAGGCAGGGTAATTAAACTAGCCTGGGCCATGTGGAAAAGACATACAACTTTAAATGCCCTCACTGGAGATAACATGAGCACCATGCAGATAGATCACATGGGAGCCCCCCGTTTACTGGGGATGCCAGCTGCACTGAGACACTGTGGCGAGCTTTGTCACCTTGTAAATGAAAGAGGAGAGACAGAGAAGTGTGGGGAAGTCAATGAGCGGTACTACAGTATGTCGTTTTGTTGTACACCAGAGGCAGAGGGAGCAGAGAGAGGAACATAGGTTCTGAAATTGCGCGGTGCTTAATAAAAACGCGGAGGAGGCTAGTATGAGATGCATGAAGTAGCTCAAACAAGCATCAGGTGTCTCTGGGATTTCAAAGGAGATTTCATGCTGCAAATCTGTATTTTATGGTTTTCAGCTAAGAGACATTGTGAAATACAAGCCCACGATTGTTGACATGAGATATTATTTATTTATTTATTTATTTTTTGCAATATAGATGCAAATTAGCCATCATCATACCTAAACATCAGTGTAAAGGAAAGGGCAAATTACCAATCACCAGAGCTACAAGTAATTATTATGAAAAACAACTTCGTATTACAGAGGAGTGATTAGAGCTAATCAAGTGGAGATAAAGTGAGTAAACAGACGTCTGCTCCTTGTAAGAATGCAACATAATTATTAAATGATTATGGTGATTACACACCCACCAGGGTTTGTGGTGTGTCTTCATTATCACACAGATTAATCAACGCCACAGGCTCAGGCAGCAGGCTGCTGGAATATTCATAGTGCAAGAAAGATGTATAATGAGGTCAAAAACACAACAACAAGCACAACCACTGTCTTGTAAAAAAATAAATAGACCACTGTATACTTAAAAGCAAAACAGCTGAAAAATATCAGTTAAACAATAATTGACCTCAATCTGTAATTACTGTATTTGTTTTTAAATTTGCCACAGCGCAGTCTACAACAATATATTTTATTTTTGACGTACTGAAAAATTCAGTATACAGTATATACATGGGTTGTTCAATATACTTTGTACTTTGTAAAAAAATAAAAAAGGTCAGGTTGACCAAATTAACTGTATAATTTTAATGTATTAAAGTCTGTATTGAATTTAAATAGTTTGCCAATAAAACTGCTTGAATCAGTTCTCTGAAAGTTTTGATGTAAATCAGAAAATTTCAATATGAGAAAAGTTCATATATTCTTCACGTCTTAAAATGTTCTTCCACTGCATCACAATGTATAAACAATTGCAGAACGGTTAGCCTGATAACAGTTGTGTGTCCATTATGTGGCGCATATTACAGTTTTTCTCAGTCGCTTTGGTACATTTCTCGAATCAAACTCACAATTTACAAAATAGTAAGTGCTTCTCTCAAAACAATTTGTACAAATAGCAAAACACCATGGATAACCTGCAAAAGCCACTTTCTTACTCAAAATCCTTAGGTCATCTCTCAAAAGTAAATATCTGTGTCAATGAACATGTCAGTGCCATCAGAATGACAAGTCCTTGTGTCATTGTGTATGGATAAGACAGTCAAATTGTTTAGTCATGTTGTCAATATAACAGTTTACTCTGGAGGGATGTTCTGATGGAAATTATGGCTAAAGTTTTGATGAAAATTATTGTCAATTGTAAGTTACATGTTAGTGTATGTGTGAGTGTAATTGCAAGAGAATGTAAAATATTCAAATTTACACTCTTACTGTTTGTACTGTATTTTATTGACAGAACATGTCATTGAGATACAGAAATTGAAAGACAGCACTGAATAGCACACAAAAGAAAAAAACCTAAAGAAGAAATGTGAACATAGGAAAAACTGTACATGCGGTGCTGTAGAAATTACATTAAGGAATTACAATCTTCCTACACCTCTTGACGATCCAAATTCTCATCCACATCGCAAAGAATATCTTCTCTTGCGATGCAGCGTGCAAAGAATCTTTTAGCGTGTCTTATCGAGCTTCTGGAGGCATCTGCTGTGATGGCATCATGTGATGCTGCATCCACGGCAGCAATTTACCAATTCAGGACAGATTTAGAAAAAAAGTCTAATGGAAATGTATAGCCATATGCTTGACATATTATGACAACTTGTTCAACTATTTTGCATGTAAAGACTTATGCTATGAACTAATGCCTAAATGTTGTGGGGGGTGAGACAATTCAACAGAAACCCATTATAATACATTTTGATCAATATTACATAAGCAATTGATAATGCAGGAAACAGCAGAGAATTGTACATAATCATTTGCATGGATGTACCAAAGCATTTGCAACTTGTTCAAAGAAACGAGAAACTGCTTCTTTGATGTGCACAAGTGACACAATGATGTGCAGATTGAACAGGTAGGTTTGAGAATTTCAATTCTGATTATAGAAATGTACCAAAGTGACTGAGAAAAACTGTAATCAGCATCTCAGGCCCAGATAGTGGGAGAAAGATGATGGATAAAAAATGTCTGCATGGTAACCATGTAATGCAAATAAAGGAAGAGAGGAAGTCACTGAAAGAGACTGAGCGTGTCTGTCAATCTGTGATGTAGTGATAGAGGAGAAAGAGCGTGTGTCTTACTGATGCAGAGAGGAAGGAAGAGACAGTGAGAGAAACACCGTGTGTGTGTCGTTTCAAGTGTGTGTGTGAGCATGTCTTCATGATGACAGAACAAACGGCCTCCTCTGTCATGCATGGCCTTGAGAAACCTCCATGGATTTAGGGCGCTCCATCAGCCCAGGGTGTGTGTGTGTGTGTGTGTGTGTGGTGGGGCTCTCTGGCTGTCCTTGGAGCTGCCTGTTTGTCTCTTTCCACACTGCCGACTAGCCAAACAGCAGGGTCCTCCGTCTCTCCCACGGGTCAGGTCCCTCTCAACCCCCAGTAAGCTTTGATCTGACGGACAGAAGAAGGAGGTCTGGGGGGCTTTGGGAACTCCAACCTTTGTGCATGTGTGTGTGTGTGTTTGTGTGTGTGTGTGTGTGTGTGTGTGCGTGTGTGTATGTGTGTGATGGGGTAGCAGACAGAAAGACAGGGGGATGGGCAGGGTCAGGTGGGGTCAAAGGCCTGTGTCCATCTCGACTGTTCTGTCTTTTGGACACACTATGACACACACGTACAAGCCTACACACAGACAGACACACATGCAAAGATATATAAAGACACATAGAGTTTCAAGTTGCTACAATTGGGAATTTTAAGCTGCTATAATCAGTATGTTACAATGCCAATAGGTGACACTGTAAATGGTGTCGCTCGTAGTGAAGAATTCACAGAGAATTATTGCCCGACTCTGCACCTTCCATTAGCTCTGCGATGTATTATAACATCTTTCAGCTTATTGTTTTGGTTTTCTGGCAGTGTCATTTCGAGGCACCACAGAAGCGTTTTTCAGTATGAAAAGCTTTTAAAACCCACTGTATGCTACTAAGATGAGTGTAATCATCATCATCTGATCGCTCACCTGTGTGAGTGCTTGCGTGTATGTGTGATTACTGGGTATGCACGTAGAGCTCCACATGTGCCCCTCACCTCCTCGCCTTTTCCCCACGGGCAGCCTCTCTGACCACCACACAGCCATCAGCCCTCCACTCACTTCTACCCAGGACAGCCCCCTTTTGAAGGCTGAGTAATTAACGTGCCATCTGATACACCATCCGGCCATTGAGGCTCTCCAGGGACACACACACACACACACACACACACACACACACACACACACACACACACAGAGAGACCCACACACATACATCTCTCAGACACACACACACACACACACAAGCCTGCATGCACGCTTGCACACTTACACACACAGGCGATCCATCAAACAGTGTTAACTGGCCGAGTCTTGCTGTCAGCTGTGTCTTGGTGTATGATGGTGACCCTGAGGTTAGCCCAAAGAGACCATCATGTGCCATAATGACAATCCCCTCTTCAGCAATTTGGAATTGGATGCACCATAATACTAATCCTAAAGATATGATGTCTGATCTAACAATTACCCTTAAGGGATAGTTTGGTATAGGGGTAATTTTAATATCTATCTACTGACTCAGAATCATACAAACTCATTGATACCTTGTTTTATATCTTTTTGTATAGTTTGTAAGTGTGTTGTGCTTTGTTTAACTGGACGTGTAAACAAAAAGTTTAAATAATGACATCATTTTTTGGACCTTCTGTTTCTGAAATATGCATGTTTTGTGGTAGCCTGATTAGGTATACTAGGTATAGTAAGGATAGGTATTTTTATATATTATATAGACCACTATTTCTTTCTTAACAATAAATAACTACATATATAAGAAACATTTGACAAAAATGTCCTCTTAATGGATTCAAACTGATTTGAATTGGAAAATATGTGGATGCTGTGTATAGTTTAGTGTGTGTGTTTTCCCGTCATTGCAACATTTGAATAGTGGTGTTACGTTTTTCATGCTTCCGTGTAAATTAGACAGGAGGCTTCACCTGTGTTACAAAACTCCACCTCAACAAGTTTAGCGACATTAAAATGAGTAATGGGAGTGAGTACTTTTTTTACTGCCATGCAAGATGTTTGATATCGAGAAATGTTGTAATGATGTAAAGTAAACAATTATTAAAAAAAAACAATATCTCTGCGATAACACGCAATATCTATCTATCTCTTTTCAAAATTTAAAAGACCCACGTTTTTGTTGCACCTGTGCAGACTAAGAGTTTCTCACAGGCAATATATAAGAAAAGAGAACACAACGCAATAAATTTCTTTCTTCCACTCAGAGATTTTAGGACATCACGTTCTACATGATGACCATGAAATCCTTTTGATTTCTGATGTGGCCATTGAAAGTTCAAGCCTCTTAGAAAAAAGGTTGGATTTGGGATTTAGTTGCTTGGATATGGCCATCAGAGACCCTTGACGGAATATTTTCTCCACAAGGTTAAAGGTGATGCGGGGATGTCAAAATAAGACTGATGCCTGGAGAAGATTTCCTTTCTGACATTTATTTGGACTTTTAAAAACATTTGGTATGCAATTGGATTGACAGAAATGATGGACTCCCGTAAAACAATATAAATTATTTTGACATGTTATTATAGAACTACCGAAATAAAATACTTTTTATCACAGGTAAGCATCTATGCACAACACAACAACAGTGATTTTAGAAAAAGAAAAAGAATGTTCTGCATATCTTGTCCCCCACTGCTCTTGGTGTTGACGAGGAAAGTCTGTTTTTTGCCTCAAAGATCACTTTTGAGGTGGCCAACACTGCCATGGGCAATGTGTCAGAAAAGAAAGAGAACAAGACAAGAGAGAAGAAAAAAAGAGGGTAAAAAAACTTCTAATCCATAGTTGCAGGTGTGTTACACTTTTGTTGCCCCAGCAGAAGTTCACAACAGAGTTGATGACAAAGGGCCGGGCCCCATGCAGCCTATTGTGGCCTGGAGAACAATATGGAGGCTGTGAATGGCTAATCCCTCTGGACCGCTGACAGGTTGGGCCTTTAAGCAACCGGGGGACTCATTTCTCCACTGGGCTGGGCCGCTGTCTGACAGGGTTGGGAAAACCCAGGCTACTTACAGCGACTGAGCCTTCGCCCAGAGCACAGAGTGGGAGCCATTGTGAAGGAAAAATATTATCTCCATTGTCAGGTTGTGGCCGTCTTTGTAATGTCAAAAGATGATCTCGGGGAGAATATGCCACGGGAGGGGGACTGAAACAAGTATAGAACCAGCTCAGACTGTGTAAACACTATTCAGGCAGGTTGAGAGGCTTAAGTCTAAAACCTTCTCTCAAAACATATTCTTTTGACCTCATTAATGTTGCACAGAAATACCAGTGTCCCTAAGGAATCTACTATTAACAAAACTGTTCATGTTGATATTTTCATTTATTTATTGTTGTTCAATTTTTAAATGTTTTGATATTTGAATTTTTGTAGCCAATAATAATTATGTAATTTGCCCTTTATTAGTTATTATCATCTTAATAAAATTGCTGTAACCAAAAGGAGATTTCGACCAAAAAATTGTACGTGGATTTAATTTTCCCCTCTGTAAATTCAGCGGTTTAAGCACTAAAGTTTTAAAAAAAGGCCTATACATTTTTTTTCCTTTACGACACCGTAACTTTTTTTGCATGCCTGCAAGAGCATATCGTAGAGCACACCTTACATATCCAGAAACTCAGACACAATGGGAGAAATATGCAGTCATACAAGTCATACAAGTGTGTACGTAAAACAAGTTCACTGAAAGAACCTCGTGGTGCAAATCTCTTTGTGAGAGAGACAGAAAGGCGAGGACAAGATAATAGGACAGGGGCCACCGCCTAGTCCTTGTAAACAGGGCTGGGATAACTCCACATGCCCTGAGAGCAAACACAAATATCTGTTTCTTCTGGGCTCCCATTGGCAGCGGCTCTGGAACCAGGACACCACCCAAGCAGCTCAGCTACTGCTTCAGCCAACAAACAGCAGTGCAGAGCTAATATTCACCTCCTGTCCTGTCACCCAGTCAGGGAGACAGCGGAGGACGAGGACGAGAGAGGGCCGTGGGGCTTGTGTGGATCTTGTTTTGTCAACCTACCCCTCCTCATGCCCCCCCTACTACTCCTCCTTACCAATTTATGCATCCTCCCTGCTGTCTTCTCCGCTTTTTTCTCTGTTTGGCTCGACCTTTACTTTCAGAGAGTCCAGCTCATCCTGCCACAAAGAGCCTCCATTCTCTCCTGAGAGGAGGCTGCCAGTCCCGCACTGTAACCCAATCACCTATCTAACAGAAGAGTGTGTCATCTCCACAGAGTAACAGGAAGTCTTGCGCACAAGACAGATCTCGCTCTCTCTGCCTCTGTCTCTCTATTATGCTCACCAGAGGGCATTTATACATGCTGTACATGTATGGTAGCTCTCAGCAGCAAATTAACAATGTAATACTTGACTTGGGGATTTACCTTGACACGGTTGTGCTCTTTAAAGATAATTATTGATAGTAAGAACATCATTCATTTGTGAAAATGATCTAGTATGTTTTATCAGTGAGAATACTAATGTCATTGATAGAAAACAAGTGTTTCTTGTCCTATAACAGCAAATGTTAAAATATTTGTGTTTCTTTAATGGTAACATTCACAGAACTATGTATGTGTTTGAAAATAAATGAAATGAAAGAAACAAATGTGTCTAAATGCTTACCCAGATGCACATAAATGTGTCAGTATCATTCAGTTAACCTTCAGCAAGACAAACATTTTCTCCCACCACGTCCTTCAGTCCAAGTCCAGCTTTGGATCTGTTGCAAGTATCCTTAAACTTCTGGTTCCTTAGTTCAAGGGCACATTCCTGGAGATAGTGAGTGTGGATAGAGCTGGTTATCATAAAACAACATCGACATCTGTGTTACACTACAATCCCACTGCAATAATCATAATTACAGCAATTTTTAGACAAGCAATAGCCCAACTGTTACCTTAAATTCCTGTTTTAGGATGACAGTTGTAGGTTCAGAGGTCAACATTTTTCATACCTGGAAAGAATGTATTTTCTAAACAAAGCCTGGACACAGCAGAGGAACTAATCTCCCCGTGGGGAAGTGTATACATTAGGCAAACGTGATTGAAATAGTTTGGGATTTACATATCCCTTTTCTCATTAGTGGTATTGAGTGACTGGATACTGAATAACAAACATGCTGAAAGTGGGTTTGGAAAGCTCAAAGCGTCCAGGCTGGATTCCTGCAGGCTGTAGAGCCTAATGTTAGTTCTTTTTGGGGCAGCTACAAAGGCAGCCTCAGTGAACCCCCGATGTTGGCTTTGGACCTATAGTTCCTTCCTGTTCATGGAAATTCTTCTACAAACGAAACATGTTTCAGTCATACCCGAAAAAAAAGTTGGATTGTGCCAAGCCTTGATGGCTGACGATGCAATTTTATATCAAAGCAATGTGCTACGCCTGGATTAAATTAATATCTGAATACGTCAGTTTAAAAAAAAGAGATGATAAAAAGAATAATGACAATGAAACAAGACAATATTTCCGTGTGAAAAGCCCTCAAGGAGCAAAAGGGCAAATGTACTGTTGTTGTATCCCATTTAAATGCAGATGTATTTGTTTAAAAAAAAATAATTGAACAAATGATGTTTGGTGATCATGTATGGAGGAAAAAATCAAGGAAAAGGAATTCAATGCTGAGGCTTCGCAAATCCCAAAATACTGCAGAATGCAAGGAAAGCAGTAAGTGTCTCATTTTTGTTGTGACCATGCTGACCACTGTGAGGATATGCTGACCTCTGCTGGACATAAACATTCATGGTTCTTGAAAATGAAGGTATGGTTCTATACATTAGGGGCTACAAATTGTAATCCTGTGTTCTCCACTATACATATTCTAGTTCATGTATGTATTTAAACCTTTGAATTTCTTTAAACCTGCTTGAGGTGGCAAAGAGGTGAGCTTCATTGCATTAGGACAATTCAAAATCACTTCCGTTCACTTGTCTGTAATGTTCTATACCTACAAACAAAATCTTTCCATTTTCTTTGTCCTGTTATAAACCTCAACAGTTTTTAACTCAACACAAATAAAATCTAAAACAAAATCTATAGAAATCTAAAGGCATTTTTCACAGCCAACATTCTGACTTGTCATAGTAGGAAAAGCACAGGTGTTACTAATAACAATGGCTCTGTTCCATTCAAGTGTCCCAGTGAGCCATGATAGTGTGACAGTGAGCCATCAACCATCATTCATTGTGTTATTTACACCTGTGCTTATCCTGTCAAAATGTCCTCTGAGGTCTGGAAGACTTATTTTTTCTTAAAACAAATAGAAATTCTGCCAACGTTTTAAGATTATTCCACTTGTTTCCAATGTAGCTTTCCATGTTTTGGGAATTTTCTAGTAGTTAGTGTCAGTATGTTGAAACACGACAAAGGAATCAATTTGCTGCGCTAGTATCGAGAAAATGAGACTTAAAGAGAAATCTTAAAGCTGTTCGATTTTTTGTGAAAACTGTGTCATTTCATTCAATTTGCAGACTTAACAAAAGTGAGACTGCTAAGTGTCACAAATAATGATGCTGATTTGCATCTATGCAGTAAGTACGGCACAGATGGGGCTTTAGGTGTAACTCATTGTTAAAGTTGGCTTTTCATCAAAAGATCTGAATCATTTTTAATTATTCCATTAAATGGTCGTACTTGATGTCCACTCTGCAAAGCGACTATTTCAAATGTACAAAGTGTTGTAAATTATCATGACCTCTTCAGGTTTCTGTTCTGCTCTGCGAGGAGTACTGTGGGTTTGCGGTTCTGTGTTCATGTTCCTCACCACTAGATGCCACTCATGTAACCTTACAAAACGCATGAGCTTAAATGAAACTTGCACTAGTACAGCAGCACATTTTCATCTTAGCAGTAGTGTCATTGATGCTCCAGCCAGCGTTGCCAAAACGTAGCAAAAACTACGTGTTGTTTTATTGTGAAACACAAAAGCCTTCAATCACCAGAGAACTGAGATCAGCTCACTGCGGGTGCCATGCCACGTTATGATTAATGGCACCTCATTTTCAGGGCAGTCAAGATGCACATCAGACATTTACAAGTTGCTTTCCCTCGGTGCCACATTTGAAGTTGATGGTACGAGAACGGAGGCAGGCTGAGTGTGAGAAGGCAGCTCATTAGCTCTTCGGGTCCAGCAGAGTGGCTGTTTTTTTTCCCAGGAGAGTAGTTCAGAGTTCTGGGAAACTCACCAACATGCCAACAGCTGCGGCTCTACATGAACCTGATGAAAGCTCTTACTCTTTCTCCTATCTTTCGTCTCTTTCTTCATCTCAAGCACTTTGTCAGTGTGTCCCACCAGACTTCCCGGGCCTGGATCTCCATCCATCTGTACTCACATCATTTTGGGGTTTAACTGAATGAAAGGACTCGTAGCTCAAGAGATCACTGTCACCCTTTCTCTCTCTGTCGACTAAGCTTGGATGTTTCTGAGCATGTGTGCAAGACTGTGTATGTGTGTGTGTTAAGGTTGGTGGCCTGGCTCTGTGAGTGAGCTTCTGTTTCTGCCTGAACTTTTGACCAATGCTTTGTGAAGATTTTTGTTTTGACTGAAATATGAACAACTGCCCTCCGTCTGATGACATGGCTCAAGATCTCTGGAGTCCTGCTGGCAGATAAGAGTTGTAATCTGAATACAAATGAAGTTTTTATGACTTTATAGGAGATTTGCACATTTAACGATCATGATGGTATGTATGGTGGGTAGAGTATTATGCACCAAACAAGCTTTATGGCAAAGATGCATCTGCATTGTATCAAACTTCATTTTTCAGCAAGAAAAAAATAATAAAAGATGTTTGGTCTGAGAAATATACGATGCAATACAATGTACAGTATGTGTTATGTGTTGGTTGATTATGACAGAATAAAACCAAAGCAAACAATTTTATGATAAAATATTGATCCGTAAACAGTTTCCATGCCTTTCCAAAATGCACAGTTTGGAGTCTGGTTATATGCACAAATATCAGACTTGCTTTTCACAGCTTATGAGTGCTGCAGCTACTGGCCACCACCAGATGCATCTGCTACAGACATTTTATTTAAACCATCAACATTCATGGATTTGCTTACTGTGCATTTCAAGTCACATGACAACCTGTCCTCACAGACTCTCAGTTTCAATAGATGCAACAAACACACAATGAGATGCTAAATCACTATGGTAATTAATAGGATTTTTGATTTGATTAAACACAAGGAGAGAAGAAAATCATCATTAGTCTTTTTTTATCTGAAATGCAAACATATTAAAGGACAAACATATCGCAAACACAATAAATACTGCTGATCTATGTCTGCCTGCGGCACATTTTAACTTGCCATTTGCAATATAGTCAAGTCAAAGTAGCAAAACAGACATAATATTGACTTGTGAGGTGAGTTTGTTAAATGCACTCTAAGACCTGTCAAAAGCACTGTATACAGGCAGAGCCCCCCAAACTGTATACTACATCAACAAGGTTTTGTCATCAATGATAATATTCGTAACACTATTCAATAATCAATAAAATGACAAAACAAGGGGGACTGAAGTATGTAAAATCGAAATCCAGAGTTTAAATCTAATATAAATGATCTTACACACAGTGTAAACATGCCATAATACTAATTAAAGCAAACATGCACACAAGAAAATATATCTGAAAACAAACTGTACTGTACTGTTATTGTTCTAACTGACATGCTTTGAAACACACAATCCATGGTGTATTAAAGGTTGAGTTGTACTGGAGTCATTGTTTAGGACATACAGGGAGAGACTGAGCCACAATTATGCAGACAATTTTCCAAAGATGGGCACTGGACAGGAGGGGTCAACATTTTATATCGTCTACAGGCTCCACAAGAACCAAAGCTGGTGTTTGAAGAAGGGAGTCCTATGCTGTTGCTCCACATAATCTTACAGTGGATGAGATGTCTTGGCTGTCCTCTGATCGCCCTGTCATCATAAAGGGCCAGGTCTGTTAAAGCAAAAGACAACAGGTTTAGCAGTAAAGAAACACATCCAACACATTGCATTAGAAGGTCAGTATAAAATTTGTTTTTTCATTTGTTGATGTCACTTGTCAACGGTAGATACTGAGATATTTCACTTTAAAACATGTACATGTTTGTTTTGCAGAGTTCTATCTTCATACCAGATTGACTGGGTGAGCAAAGCCATTCTCGTATCGGTCATCCTGCAGAAGCTGTCTCAGGTGAGAGATGTAGCTCGAGGCGAGTCGAAGCGTGTCCAATTTGGACAGTTTTGTGTCCGCTGGTACCCAGGGCAGGCTAGTTTTTAGTCTAGAGAACGCCTTGCTCAGCACTCTCATCCGCGCCCTCTCCCTGGCGTTGGCTGCGTTTCTCTGCGACTGCCGCGCTTCTCTCTGGTGCGCCTTGGAGAGTTTGCGCTCATGCTCGATCCTCCCCTCGACCCCGTCATCTTCCAACTCCTCTTCTGAATACTGACTGGGATTATAGCAGGTAATCTTCCGTGCGGTCCTCTCCAAAGCCGTGCCAGTCCTTCTGTGACATGTCTCATAGTCCTCAGCATCACTTGCAGCAGAGCCAGTGGACATGGCTGCTCCACCTGTGCCTTGGAGGCGGACGAGTGGCGCTTTGGGGACAGCAGTGACTGAAAATCTAGATTCTCAGCTTGATGATACTTTAGTAAATGACACGAGGCAGGAAGTCAGCACCACTTTCAAATTCCCATTTGGTAACCCTACAACTGAAGCCCTGAAATGTCACCACTTGACAATACTGCAGTACCAGCTGGTTGAGGTCAAGTCTGAAAATTGCAGCTCTCTCTAAAACTGAAACATGCCTCCTTGCTTAGCTACCCCTCTGATTTAAGTGTCCAGGACTTGGCATTTGTACAGAGTTTTTCTGAAGATTTCTCCTCCCCTTTTTCTCCAAGCCACCATGACCTCAGTAAGACCACAACTCTTTCCCTTATAGTACTGTTAAATACTTAAATTGCTGATCTGCAACTTGTTAACTACATTAATCCCTGTAAATGAATGGCTTATTATTGGCAAATCTAGTGAGAGGTGTGACAAAATTGCAAAATGACTCCAAGAATTGATTTTTACCAAACAGAGATAAGAGATTAGATCCTTTTAATATGTTGTATTACAGAGCATAACTTCCCTGATAATAATACACACAACCTATTGCAACATTTGAAAATGCACATATATAGTAAACATTTCCTAAGTTTGTTGGTTCCACAGATGTGTTTTGGTAATAGAAATGTCTTGAGGACCTTATCAAAAGTGCCTAATCCTTTGCTGGTTTCACAGAGGGATTGGGTTTCTGCAGATGGAGCAGCCTTTCACACGCAGCCTGGCGTGCACCAGCCCCAGCTGTTATCGGTTCCCATGACATCTGGAGCACTGGCATGACAAGGGTGTGGCAGAGGCGAGGAGGCTCCATCTTCATTCCCATAGTATCGCAAACATTACTTTTTACTGTGCATCTTGGCCATGTTTGCATTTGTTGTCCTCCTGTGCACCAGACAGGTCAGCAAGTGTGGATTGAGATCAAGAGCAGAAGGGGAAAGAGAAGAAGAGACCAAGATTGCTCCGGGCCTCTGAAGCTGCAGGATTGCAAAATGTTTTTGCAGATGCCATACCGCCTCAGACAAAATATCTGTTGTAGTCTGTGAAATTTGCTAACATTACAAAGTAAAATACAGTGAGCACATTGCACATTATATTAAAAAATTGCAAGTCAAGCTTTGGGGAAAACTGGAAGCTTGAAGGTGTTTGAGCACAATTCGTGTAAATGGAAGGTTCTTTCTCCATACAATACTTACTGTACAAGAACACCTCTTTACTTTCTCAAGATAGCCCTAGAAAATCCCAGGTTCCTTATAGCTATTACTCCACATAATATGTGTGAAATTTGGATTTTTTTAAAATGACAATAGCAAGAGTCTGCCAAGAATTACCTAACTGCAGCTGAGATGCATGCTTGATTTTGGTAGCTGGCCATGCCAGGGACACTAGAGACACTTGGCTGAATGCTGTACTATACTCCAACAGTTCCCAGGATAGTGTGTAATTTATTCCAACATGCTGGCTCAAATCTCACTTTATTAAATTACTTATATATTCCGTCTTTCAAAACTTATTATACTTGTTAAAGTTATACTTGTTAAAGTATAACAAGTACAGCAAGCCGCTGTGATTTTAAAGTGTTCTATGGTTTTTCACTGCTCAAATTTCCTCAAGAATGCTCCCTAATCCAAGGACATATTCCCATGCTTCCCACAATCCCGCTCTTTTGTGCAGTTTTCACAAGAAGACCTGACATCAGCTGGACCTTGGAGAGATCCCCGCATGTAGCTTATCCTTGGATGTGTCATGAGGTTGAGATATTAAGTTCTACTTGTGCTGGTTAGACAGTCAGAGCTTCAGGCAGGCTGCCATCTCATCCCCTGTCACTGAATCTGTCAGGGAGGTGGATGGCCTGACTGGCACCCTTGAAGGTGCAAGCTAAGGGATTCTGCCTTTGGATTTAGTCCTCGTTTTATAAACTGTCATCTTTTTTTTACACAACACAAAAGGTATTGGCTGACACATCTTTTAGCCAGCTGCTTCATTCACTGTCAACAAGAAGGAGGTTGAGATAAAACAAGGGTGCTCATTAGTCATTCTGTAGATGTAGTTCCTCAAGTAAAAGCAGAAAATATTGTCCAAAACATCAGTGTAATTGATGGTTACATGGTTATTGTATTTGCACTGGGAATAATTAAATTCAGGACCAACAGTAATAAATATCACTTGAAACGTCACTTGAAGGGAGAGCTAGCATTTGTCTATCAGCAAAGACTTTCAGGGGTCGTGACCTCTATTGGGGCCCTATGCTGCAGAAGCAGAGGGACAGGTGCAAGCTCATGATGTCAGAGACCTTTCTCCAACCTCCTGTGATTCCCATGATCGCCACTGAAGCAGCTCTAGTGCACGAATCTGCTGAAGTGCACAAATCCAAGGCTATAAGCCATCAACCATTGTAAAGTTTTGGAATTTTTTTTATTTTTGTGCCCTGCATTAAATTATTACAAGACACCACATATTAATATAATTCTGATTTAGATAATATATATATAATCAGATTCTCAGACATCCATGTCTACAGCACAATGTATAGGCATATATATTTGTAATGTATTAAAAAAACTCTTGGTAAAAACTAATTAAGTTGTCCATCTTGCGTTCTTTTAGTCCCATTTGAGACACTTTTAGCTAAATTAAACACATACATTTTCACTGTGAATCAACGAGCAAACTGAAATTCGATAAAGTATAATCATTTAAAAAAAACATTCCTTTACCGTAGACAAAGGGATAAAATGGAACTTTATATTTGAGAAATGAGTACATATTGCACATAAAGACACATTACAGCATTACAGAAACAGCTACTGAGCACGTTATAGAAGTATGACAACACTGTATACACACTGCATACACACCACCAAATGACTTTAACATTCTACATTATCAGTGCTCTAACTTAACTGTGCCATACTGGACAAGTCACTGTATCAGCCGACAACAAAACATTTTGCAACCACTAATACCACAGGCTTGAATTCAGTATGCAGCAGTATTCAGTATTCAGTTCACAATAGTTAAGACAACACAGTTAAGAGCACTTAATTAAATTACCTGTTACAATATACAGTATGCATATAATCTTAATATAATGAATTATATTGTGCAGTAGTCATATACTTATGCAAGTTATACCCAGACCTGTATAATGTTATAATTCACGTTATAAAATTGTGTAGTTGTTGCCTTGTTAAGATATTTTATTTGTCTCATCCTCCTCATTTTGTTTTGGACCCGATGGCCTTCATCAGCGGGACCCACCGAGACACGGTGTGTTGTCTTGGTTTGGCCTGACTCAGTCTTGGCCACATGCTGCCTCTGACGTTTATGGGGCCATCGTACTCGTCGGCCTCTGAGGTGATCTCCATCTTCTGCATGATGAGCTTCAGGAGGTTGTGCTGCTTCTCCAGCGAGCTCGACATCTCCTTCATCCTAAAGGGGAGAACGTCAGTTTATGTTACTCAGTGCCAGACTTCATTTAAACTTGAGTAGATATGTAACCAGGCTTTTCGAGGGTGATACTGCTGAATGGCTCCAAGTGGCTTATTATAGTAAAGGAATGAGTCACATCTTTCTGTGACCTGGTCATAGGCTTTACTTCTTTGTAACCACTAGAGGCTGCTCATGCATCAAAAACTACTATTACATTTATTGATATACATAGTTGCTGCATTAATTACAAATGTACTTTACATCCTCTCAGTTGTAAGGCTACTTGGAGCATAGTTTTATGATTCCAGGAAATAGAAAACTGACTCTCATGGGATTCTCATGTGCAGCCTTAGTGCGCTTTACCTGTACTTCTGCTTTTTGAGCTCATTCTCAATAATAGTGCAGTTCTGTGATTTGGCCTGCAGACGACTCCAGACTTCAGTTGTGTCCTCATCACCTGTGATTAATTGTCTTATATAATGCTGTTAACAAAAGTGGCAAGGATTAACAAAGGGTACTGATATAAGTTACAAAGACAAATCAATATGTTGTACGGTATCAGTTGTTTTGTGTGTAGAGCATACCTTGGAGCACTTGCGATTGGGGTAGATGGTGATGGAGGGTTTGTCAACTCGTTTCATAAACCAATAAGGCAGCTTGTCTTCCAGAGACGTGTGGAGGTCAATCTGGGATCAAAAATTCAGAGGTGCAACTTTGGAGTGGAGCCTCTTATTCTTCGTTAAGCTAAACAAATATCATTACTCATATTCTTAAGTACATCAGTCACATTTAGTCACTTATCACAATAATGTTACCTTAAATGTACAGGTTGTGTTTGTAATGAAATCTAAATGACATAAAGCTATATTTGGGTTTTGTTACTTATTTTTAATACAGTACATAGTCTCCGGCCAATAATCTTGGTATTTATGTATCACATTTTACATGTCTATGTCCCAAGTCTGCTTGTAAAAAGGTCTCAAAAACAAAACACAACAGCGTCATCTACTGTGCTTTGAAAATGCAACCTTCAAAACAATCCTCTAGGAACAGACGAGCTATTTCCATACCTACCTGCATGGCTATTCTTTTTAGGGCAGCGTTTCTTTGTACTTCAGCAATGTCTCCAACTGCTAGACCAATCTGCAACACAACCCAAAACTAATAAGAACCATGTTGTTTGTTCAGCAACTTGGAACTAGTAGTTTTTATTTGAGAAGTCAATGTCTATAAGGAGCCGATGAAAAAAGAGGCTGTCAGAGCATACTTACCATCAGGTTCACCAGCAGTATTGGCATGAGCAGAACAAAGTTCACAAAAATGAAGTAAGTCAGGAGACCAAAAGGAAGCTCATTGTTCAGATAAGCATCCAGGAAGTTATTTTGGTAGTTCAGTTCCCCGACCATCATCACAAAGGTTTGCATCACTGAGAGAGACACACTGTCAAACTCTTTCTAAGGGTAAAAAAAAGGATGCAAATTTGATCTATCATAGTTAAATACTGTAGCACGTTTTCAAGAAACCACTTTGTAAAACAACCATTGTAATAAAACATGCGTTGGCTCGATATTGAAAGCTTAAATTGTTAAAATGTAATTTTTTCTATAACATGTCACCACTCTGACATTTTTAATGTCAGTGATTTGCTGGAATACTGTAAGTGATCTCTTACAAATGGTACAGTAAAATTCAACACATAACATGCATGAAGTTCACGTCACACACAAGTAGTACATGACAAAGGGATGAGCTTTCAGTGATGACAAAACACGTCAAAAAAATGTTTTAAAAGAGGCCTAAAGATGGTGATATGGGTTGTTTATTTAGTCATGTAGTCAGTCTCTCAAACTCTTTGGTCCAGAGAGATTACTTGACAACTATGGCCTAATTACTGTAATATTTGCTATTGATATTCTTGCTCCACAGAGGATGATTTTGTGACCTTGTTGTCTATTGTCTAATGCCAACATAATTTTAAAGGAAAGGTTAGCCATTTGGGGAAATACGCTTATTCACTTTCTTGCCAAGAGTTAGATGACAAGATTAATGCCACTCTCAAGTCTGTACTGAAAATATGAAACAACTGTCAGCAGCCAGTTAGTTTAGCTTTGCACAAAGACTGGATCAGGAGGAAACAGTTAGCCTGGCTCTGTCCCTGAAACCACAACGCAGTTTTAAATTAATGGTTTTCCATGAAATGAATGCATTAATTCTCCCAAGAGGATAAAGCCTTTGGTATTAATAACCTATCCTTTCATGCATCCACAGTATAAACTCAATTTTTAGTTCCACTACTGGTAATGGCAAAATCGGAGCCTATTGGGCCCACTAAAGGGGCTTTAAACATGAAGTCTTACTCAATTTTGAATATTGCTTTCTTCTCCTACCTGGTTGAGCATAAGAGCATGGAACGCCAAACCGAATGCTAACATCAGGTACACGAACAGCATTACAATACGGACCAGTGTCCTCATGATCTCCCAAAACATCACAACATAGATGCCAACACCCTCAAACCTGGAGAAACAGGAGATTATACCATTATACCACCAGCCATTATGTTGAAATGGTATAATTAAGTCAGGGTGAACAGTACCTCTGGAGATAAAGTAGAAATCCAACCCAGGAGTTTAAAACTGCCATTGCCCCTGCTTGCCAGTGTAAAGAACCTTCTGCATTGAGCATGACAGGAATGACGAACAGAAGCGAGAGGATGGCTGAAAACCAGTCAGACTGGTTGGAATAATCCTTGAAGTAATTCCAGCGCTTTCAAGTGACAAGAAAAGAAAAATCAGCAAAATTACAAAATAATTAGACAGACCAAAAACCTGGCCAATATTTGGGACATTCTGACTGTGGTCATTCAGTGATCCTGCTAATCTAAATCACAGGGCACTCATCCTTCACACCTGATTCCTGGTGTGTCCACACAGTCCTGGTGCTGAACAGATTTATGAGCACATGCTTCATGTGAGGTAATAACACTTGTGTAACAGTACCTGTTGTGATATCTGCACCACTTCCTTCGCAATGGCATAGACGTTCATGACCAAGACCATCACCATGCAGAAGGACAAGAATAGACTTTGCTGTGAAATGAAGAATTTTGAGATGAATGACAAATGTTGATTATTGTGACCCTTCATTAAATGTAATCTGCTATGTTTTGAACAGCTTCTTGGTCAGATTTTTATAAAAGTCTTTAGTGGTGTAATGTAAATTTTCCTTAAGAAAGAAACAAATCAGATGATAAGCATTCTAATCTTCAGGCCAGAGAATGTTTCATAGACAGCTCACAGATGATAAAGAAGCTAAGTAAGGTTTATAATTGACCAAAAACCGGGGCAATGACTGTGCGATATTGAGAGAAAGTAATTCCGAGAAATTGGATAGAAAATACTGTCCAATTTCTTGCTTAACATTTTCCTCTGGCTCACAAGTTCACAGTGAAAGATGCATGTAAACACGTTTTTAAAAAGCTACAAGAGGAGTGGTATTACATTCTATTTTCTAGTTTAAATCTCTGCAGTCACATTTATAGTTTTGTTATGTTAGGGTTTTCCTAAAAAGTGCTGAGAAGTTCCTCGTGTTCTGTTCTTGATCCTTTTATTGTTATTTATTTGGGCTTTTTGCTTTTATTTGATAGTGCAGCTGAAGATAGACAGGAACGGGGAAGAGAGAGGGGATGACGCGGGCTGGATTCTAATCCAGGCTGTTATGGTAAGGACCAGCTGAGCTACCGGGGTGTCCCTTCTTGACTGTTTTTAAGGCTCATGATAAACTTGCTTTTTACCAACACATATTGCATGCGTGGACAAGCAGCTGCAACACGAGCAACATTGTTCACATATTTGCTTGTGTACTTTGTGTGTTTGGAGAATTAAAAAAGTATATTTACTAGGGGGCAGATCAGGGCAGAATCATCCATGGTCAACACAAAAATATATTCCTTCAAAGCTTACACTGTTGTACAGTGTAAACATGACTAAACAAGGCAACACTCAGGGATGACGCTCTAATGTTAATGTTGAGAGCATGGCAGAAAACGCATGGGAGTTACACCACTGTAGGCTAGTCAAAACTTCCCATCACTGTTGATGTTTTTTTCTGAGTCTGCAGCTGACCTTCCTTCACATCCTAATGTACTCCCCACACTGTTCATGGGCTAAATTCTATTTTGGGAATGCAGGATCCATTGGGTAGCCATTATGGGAATGCTGACGAGTAGTTAAAAGCAAGTTTATCAGAGGCTTAAGAGAATGAGTCAGTCAGTCAGTCATTTTCTACCGCAGTTTGTTCCTGTTGGGTGACTGGAGCCTATCCCAGTGGCTTTGGGCCTTAGGCGGGGTACACCCTGGACAGTGGCCAGCTCGTCGCAGGGCTGACATTCACACACACAGTCATCCACTAGGGTCAATTTGGTGTCATCAATTAACCTAAACATGCATGTCTTTGGACGGTGGGAGGAGGCTGGGGAACCCGGAGGGGGCCCACGGTAACACGGGGAGGACATGCAGACTCAACCCAGGGGGATCATGGTCTGGTCCGGGATTCAAACCCACGATCTCCTTGTTGGGAGGCAGGAGCGCTAACCGCTCTGCCACCGTGCATCCCCTTAATAAGAGAATGAATAATTAAAAAAAGAGTGTCGCTGTGATGTGTAGGTACTAAAATTATTTTGATATTAAACATAAATTCCACATAATGCTAACACAGTGCTTCATCTCCTTTGATTCTGATCATCACCGACAAGTACCTGTATGAAAGATACGGGCACCATGATGATACTGTGCTCGCCCGTAGCAGTGGTGTTCATAGTGGGCCTCAGAGTGACTATCAGATGAGTCAGGGGCAGCAGGCCTAACAGGTACAAAAACATGTTGAGCACATGAGCTGTGCTCCCATAAGCAATCCTGTGGATTTAAAAAAAAAAGAAAAGGAGACAGAGCAGTTTAAACATTAGAAGAATGGCATTAATACATGTTTATTTGATGCATTCATCAGATCATCTTTCTTGCAATCTGATCAGTAGTTGCAACATGCCAGAATGAGAAATGTCACTCTCTGTGGTTAAATCACAAATACGCACCACTTCATTGCTAGGTACTTTTTGCAGACAGGGTGGTTGAGGAGTTCAATGCGGTTGTACTGCACCATCGCCTGCAGAAAGAGTAACAGAAAAATAGCCTTCTGTTGATTGCACATTTTCTACAAGCAGGAAAGAACAGCCCGATGGCTAAAGCCTAAATCTTATTGATCTCCACAGTCAGAATGTTTGTGAAAAGCAGAAGTGGTGGATGCTATGTGAATGACTAGATAATAAAGATTACATAATAAGTCATTTAATGTTGCTATGTAGACTTGGCCACTCACCAAAGCAAATCTGTGAACATTTGCATGCAGACTGAACCCATTTTGAACTAATAATGAAATAAGACTATTCATTATCTCAATATGAATTTACGAGCGCTTTTTGGTAGGTTCATTGCTTACACCTTTGCCTCTTCAGCTGCCACTTCCCAAAGAAAACAAAATGGCCTCTCACACATGACGATCAGTAAATGATGAGCTGACAGTGACGCCCTCCCTCCTCTTCCCATGAACTGTCCCCTGATCAGAGGTGTCAAAAGTATTCACGTTCATTACTTCAGCTAGGAAAAATCGCTTACATTGTCTTCTTTGGACCTCGGACTATTAATTTACACTTTCATCTTCTCCTCTCTAGATCATTGTAATGCACTCTACACGTACCTCAGTCAAACTGCTCTAAATCGTTTACAGCTGCCCCCAGTTACATTTCCGATCTCCTAGTTCCTCATTCCACTTCTTGACCACTCTGATCCTCAAATCTTGACTTTTTATCCATCCCCAGCACTGCAAAAACAAAAGGTGATCGCACCTTTGCTGTTTTAGCCCCAAGCTTCTGGAATCATTTCCCCCAATCTTTCAGATTTGCTGAGTCTTTAATCTGTTTTAAGCTGCTTCTAAAAACCCATCTTTTTAGGCAAGCCTTTTTAAAGATCTCCATCCCTGTCTCATGATTTGGTTCATTTGACTTTGCTTTTGTGCTGTGTTTTAAACTGTAATATAAGTGCTATATAAATAAAGCTTTACTTACATCCACTGCTGGCAGTTAAATAAGATAAGATGATAGGTGTAACACAGGGGCAGGGCTTGGGAAAGCCACACAATTGTGCCTCACTAACCAGCACAGGGAAAGTAAAATTTCTAATGACAAAGCCACAAACCTTGGCTATGTAGTTGTCACTATCACCGTAGAAAAGTGGATGGAGAAAAGAATCACTACTGTCTTTTATGGATGAATAGGCTAATCCTGATCGGATACGTGCAAAATTTGAGCCAATGCATACATGAAGGTGAGTGGTTAAGCCTACAGAGCCTCATTAGAGGGCGATGCGTGACTATAATACCATTTTACTACTTCTCTATCATGGGGGAGTAGCATTCTGCAGCAACAAAATTATATTTGAGAAAAAAAGGTTGCTTACGTTGAGTGCAGCTAGGGGCTGATACCTCAAGGTCTTGTCAGTTATCCTCTTAGCTGCAAGGGGAGCTTGGAGCCATGAGAAATTGTATTCAATCTAGACCACATAAAGAATTGTTTATTTTTTTGCCTGGAATATGTTTTATACAATATAGACTCGTGTGATGTTTAGATTGTGGAACTTAATTACATGGTAGTCAGGACTGTTGTAGTCATCATCAGATTCCCTCACACAGCAATCCAATAGGTGCTATTGAAGAAAGCAGAAAACAGGCTGAGCATCTAAGGGCTTTACATGTCCTAAAAAAGCATTGCAAACTGTAGAAAGAAACAAGTTAATATGACTACTGTGCAGACAGATTTATGATACGTGTGTTGTTGCCAGTGGCAAACCTTGTAGGTCTCAGGCAGGAACTCAATCATGTCTAGTATGGGACATCGCCGGCTGGAGCCAGGTGTGAACAGTTTCAAAGCCTCAGCACATCTGGAAGAAGAAAAACAAATTAATCCTTAAGCCACTACAATCTGTATAGAATAGAAACATTTTGGACTTTGGCGTCACCCAGTGGTAGTTTTCAAAAAGAAATTGTGGCATACAGCAATCCACACTACTACTCTGAGGATTTGAATTATAGCACATAAAACTTGAATTTAAAGCCCTTGCTATCAAGTAAAAAAAACATGAAAGTCTAAATGTGGTGATTTTGAGTTTTTCTAATAGAAGAAAGGCAGAAGGATAAAGTGCTCCTCTATGGGTTGAGATTTCTTAAACTAGATAAAAAAAATAAAAAAAACGTACCAAATTATCTGAAAAACGCATTGTTACAAAGCTGAAAACAGGCTTGCTCTTCTTAGCTAATGAAAAGTTGATTTACAAATGCAGAACATAAAAACACCTGAAATATGAAAGTTGATTTTAGCTGAGCTTTTTATTTTGTTTTTCTCTACAAAACAGTCACTTGTATTAATAACATACCTGTCACTGTCAATTACAGCATTGACCACATCTTTTCTTTCATTTTGCAGAGCTTCATGGAGGAACGACGTGTCATTCTTGTTTAAGATGATCTCGGCTCCCCGAGCCAGCATGAGCCTGACCGCAGCCACATGTCCCTCTCTCGCTGCGATGTGGAGTGCAGTGTTCTGATATATCAATACATAACATGAGATAGCACTTTTTATAGAACATGTATTATAGAACCATGATGTCTGTATTCTTCAATCTGTGTGCAATTCGGGTTTTTTTTAACATAACTATTCATGTACATAGAAAATAAGAAGTAAAAATAATAGTCTCAAAATGTTCATCACAAATAGGTGTAAAATTAATTACGGCTTCAGATAATATTAAACGTTTTGAAATATTAGTATTTCATACCCCATCCTCATCTGTTTTATCCAGTAACTTGGGATTGGCTGACAGGAGAATTTCCATAGTTTGTGTGTATCCTGCAGATGCAGCGTGGTGCAGAGAAGTCCAGCCCTTGTAATCACTGTGAACAAGAAATACCCAACAGGAATAGGTAACAAGAATAAAACTTCTGTACAGGTTAGTTTACTGTAAATTCCATGTTTGTAAGTATAGCTTAACTGTACATAGATGATAGTATAGTGCACTGTGCTTTTGCATGTATCTGTACTTTTTATATTTTTGCATGTTTTCTGTGTACACACAAGTGTTTACCTGTGAAAGAGAGCTCCTTTGCGCAACAATAGCTGTACCACCTTGGTGTGGCCCTCGCCTGAAGCCAAATGGAGTGGTGTCAGGCCTCGCTCGTCACCTTCATTGAGCAGACGAGAGTCTGTGATGGTCTCCAATAGTCTGTGACATGTATTGATTCGCCCATACCTTAAGAAGAGATGGACGAGGAGAAGCATTAGGTTATGGAAGAACTTTTTTCACTGTTATGATGTATTGATCTCTGAAACAGAAATGCTTTTTGTGCAAGGCAGAGCAAAGAGGTCAGGGGCAGATACTGCTCAGTTTATCTTGGCGATTGAGTGTCTTGCTCAAAGATACTTAAGATTGTTGTTACAGGGCTTGAACATGTAGGTAAATATGCTGGAGGAGTGTTAATGACTAATGGTGCCGCAAACTGCGTAAAGACATAAACAGAAGTGACAAATTGACTTGCGCTATGATCTTTCTTGGTCTCCGAACCTTTTAAGAAGGTCACCAGCACTTTGTGTCAGTGCAGTGGAACAGGTGGGGAAAGAGAATGAGGTGTCTACAAGAGTTAAAGCATGATATCACAGCATGGCTTTCATTTGCCCCCTAGCACTAATGACATAGGTGTACATGATAGACAAATCAATAACAATAATGTTCTCCACTCATTTCATACTATTAGAAGCATTTCTTCATATGAGCCTCACTAATTGAATTCTATTCTTGTGAGGGTCACTGTATAATAGGTTTATCACAGCAATTAATCATCTAAAGGCTTTTGAGTACAGAAATTGTTCACATGATTAAAACAGCGGTGAGGTAATAGTTTTATATGTAGGCACATTGTTCATTTTTCATCTGACCACTGTTGTTCAATTTAAGAGATAAAAGCCTTGGCTTTTGGAAGATCGTAAGTCAAAGTCCTCTGAAGAGCCATTTTTGATTAATGTTTCATACTCTTGTGGTATCATTGATCAATACACAGCACTTGTTACAGAGTAACTTTAAGAACAACGTCAGAATGTGATCTTAAGCATTGGAATATTTAAGACAAAGACATGTAGGACTTGTGTAGCTGCCTGTTTACCTTTAATAATAAAACTATTTTCTCAAAAGAAATTATGAAATTCTTTTGTGTAGAAAGAAATTGCTTCAGGGTTTTAACATTAATACAGAGAATACATGGGACACATTGTTGATGGTGTGAATAAAATTGAATGTTGGACCTAGGGCTGCCACAATTACTTTATCTACTTACTGAGGTCAGCAAAAATTGTCGGGGTTATGTCCATATATCGTACTATTCTGCCCATTGTGTTTAAAAGAGTGTTCATTTGGAAAAGAATGTCACCAACATTTTAACCAACATGATAAAGAAGAATAAACAGAAGGGTTTTCCCTACATTAGAAGACTTGGGCACAACGCATTACATTACATTACATTTACATTTAGTCATTTAGCAGACGCTTTTATCCATAGCGACTTACATTTAAGGAAGACAATGGAAGCAAATAACAACACAAGGTAACAAAAAGCATAAGTGCATCAAAAAACGAGTCTGATTAAAGCCTAGCACAGTATACAAAGCTATGGATAGGAAGGGGGGTTTTTTTTGTTTGTTTTTTTGAGCAGAGGTAGAAAGGAAGAAGAGTTAGTGATTATCAGTTAGGTGTTGACGGAAGAGATGCGTTTTAAAGTGCTTTTTAAAGGTGGCTACAGAATCTGCTAATCTTGTAGAGGCAGGCAGATCATTCCACCAATGTGGAACGGATCCAGAGAAGGTGTGTGAGAGTGATTTTATTCCTTTTTGGCATGGTACCACCAGACGTTGTTCGTTTGCAGAGCGCAGGGACCTGGCAGGAGCGTAGGTCTGTATGAACAAGCAAAGATATGTTGGTGCAGAACCAGTGGTGGTCTTGTAAGCCAAGAGCATCGCTTTGTACTTGATGCGGGCGACAACAGGGAGCCAGTGTAACCTAATGAAGAGAGGGGTTACGTCCGCTCTCTTCGGCTCATTGAAGACCACTCTTTCCGTCGCGTTCTGGATCATCTGCACAGGTTTGGTTGTGCAAGCAGGGAGACCAGCCAGCAGTGCATTGCAATAGTCCAGTTTGGACAGGACAAGAGCCTGGACTAGGACTTGTGTAGACTGCTCCGATAGGAAAGGTCTGATTTTCCTGATGTTGTAGAGGATGAATCTGCAGGACCGGGTGGTGCTGGCGACATGGCTTTTGAAGTTTAGTTGATCATCAATTACCACCCCCAATTTTCTGACCGTGCTGGACGGAGTAACGGTCGTTGAGCCTAGTTGAATGGAGAGGTCGTGGTGAATCTTTGGGTTGGCCAGTATCACAAGCAGTTCCGTTTTGTCCAGGTTCAGCTGCAGGTGATGGTCCTTCGTCCAAAGCGCGATGTCACTCAGGCATGCCGAGATGCGAGCAGAAACAGTTAAATCGTCAGGTTGAAACGACAAGTGAGGCTGCGTGTCATCCGCATAGCAGTGATAGGAAAAGCCATGCTTCTGAATGACCGAGCCGAGGGATGTCATGTAGATGGAGAAGAGTAGGGGACCAAGTACTGAGCCCTGCGGCACCCCTGTATTGAGATGTTGGGACTCCGAGACCTCGTCTCTCCAGGATACTCTGAATGACCGACCCGAGAGGTACGATTTGAACCATCGCAACGCGATTCCAGACACACCCATAGCACTGAGAGTGGACAGGAGGACGTGGTGATTAACTTCAGCTTCAGCGTTTTGTTTTTTTTTTGGCGCCTAAGCTGAAAAAACTCTGCTGCTTCTGAGACACATTTTGCTGTCATTTCTGGGCGTGCTGCTTTTGACCTCTCATCGTCCGCTCTCTGTGTCTGAATTTCACCATGGTCGGGGCCCAGGCATCTTAGAAGTTCATTGCTCTTTGAAGGGGTGTACTTGCTTTATTATGCTACTATATTGTCATTATATCAGTGGCATGTAATGGTCTTAAAATGACAGCGATTTCGTTTATCGGGGACAATATTATCGTCCAACAAAAGTATTTATCGTAACAAGCCTAGTTGTATCTTTAAAATAACAGAATATTAAAGGAACAGAGTATATACACTGCATTGCACACTGGTCAATGTCAACAGCAGTGACATTGCTGGCACTTGTTTGATCAAATTTGCAAAGTTTGAGCAACTTTGAGTGAAAATCAGGTCAAATCAGTACTATTTAGCTCGACAATATGGAAAGTCATGCCCTCAGGGACCAATCGAACTCACTGAGCAGCAAAGTGGAGGGCAGACTTCTTGTCCTTGGACTTGCATGCGAGGCCCACCTCCCCCGAGAGGCCCAGCATGTTCTTCACTGAGTCATGGATACCCAGTCTGCAAGCGTAGTGGAGTGGGGTGCAGCCCTCATTATCCTCACAGCTCAGCAATGCCTTCACACTGTTATGCTAATGTTAGACACATTATAAACACATTTATCTATTACTACATTGCAATGTACAGTAATATGTGCATTAAACAAAGCACAAATGCACATGACTTAAGTATACTGCAGCAGTCATGCAGAATAAAGGGCACATATTACATAACTTCTACCATGGCTACAGTTATACACATATATGCACATCACACGCACAAATACTGAGATTATCTAAATAATAATGCAGTGTGATAATATTTGAACACAGATACAGCGAGATCCCATTCACACACTGTCTGTAAACAACTGTTAAGTGTAAATATCAGCCTTCCTCTGTGGCTCATTTTGATGACCTCATTGTAGCTTTAGGTAAAGGTTACAATTTTTTAAAGCATCATCTGGCTCAGTGAGAGTATAATGAACTTCATCAGCTGGCATTGAATGCATGTAGCTAGGCTCGAGGCAGATTGATCAAGGCCAGAGTAGTAATTAAATTCCAATCTTAATGACATCTTTTTCTAGGCAGCATACAGAGCATTTGATGAGTCACAAACAGGCAACTTTAATTGAAGGTACCTGCAGTACTTCTTCTGGGAGGTTTTTCAGACCCTTGGGCTGTAGAATGGCCAGGTGAAGGAAGTTACAACCGCATCTGTCTTTCAAATTAACATTTGCCCCTAAAAGACATAAACACATGCATGAGTGTGCACAACCTTCATTAACAGACATTTTTGAAATAATAAGAGCATTGCTGGTGGTTAAGTACATAACAGTAGCTCACCTTTTGAAAATAGCAGGGTCACAGTTCTCCATGCTCCACAGCTCGTAGCCAGAAGCAAGGGAGAGTTTCCTTTACAGTCAATGCTGTTAAGGTCTGCACCCTGAGGAGAGAGGGCACAATGCACCTCATTAATAACCACATTCATTTTAGCACATCATTGCTGTAATTATTGCAAACAAATGAGACCATGGGAAAATTACCAACATCTATATTAAATTCTGCACTGCATTTAACATGTTTCTTCAACCGGAGTGGAGTTTGGAGAACATTGTGAGGAGGGTGCTATTTTTACAGAACAAAAACCCAAAGCTCCCTGAGTTTCTCTTGTCAGAGCAGATGTGTGATGTGAGGTGTGTAGAGTAAGTTCATGGATAATGAAATTAAATGGATATAAGATACATTTTAGATTTAGATTTTGAAGATTTTTAAACTTAGCAGATGTAACAATATGTGGCAAAAATACAAGAGCAAAAATGCAAAAAAACAAAAAAAAGGAATGGATTAAACTGTTTGTTTGTCTGCTATAATGTAAGTTGCAATCATTAGCATATATAGCTAACTAGCTTGCTACCTACAGTGTTACTATAATATAATATAATATAATATAATATAATATAATATAATATAATATAATATAATATAATATTTGGACTGAAGTCCATGAATCATCAGCTGATGGACTTGTGGACTAGGACATTCAGCCTCATCTTGAAGTATTTGATGTGTGTTTCCATTAAGTGCATATTTTTTAAGACCCTTTTACAAGATTCTCATTTTAAAACGTGTTCGCTGGAAACATTTAAAAGTCAGAGAGAGACAGCGTTTTCAACCAACTCATGCAGCAAACAATTTTACTTAATTAGCTTGCTAGCTAGAGCTGATAAAACCTGCCAGCAATAATTGTCATTTTAGCAGAAAAAAAAATAGAGCAGAAATGAGAAGCCTGCTTTTGTCTATCTCTGTCTGAAATTAAGGATCCACTGTTTAAAAAGTTACTAAAAAATTCAAATGGTAAATCTGCCACCTTGATCATTGTAAACTGTGTATGCACCATGCAAAAGCAAAGAATTGACAGGCATAGCAACAGTACCTAAGGGGGCGGCAGGACTAAACGAACCGTCACTTTTGCCTAAAAGTGGGCATTAATATATATCCTGTTTAGTGAAAGAAATTCATACACATCGAAACCATAGGCAAAGATGGACACACCATTGATGGTGCAAAAAGCGACATTGCATTTTCAAAAGGAATTCAAGTATGAATGACAGAATTCCTCATTTTGAAAAAAATAACCCACTAACATCAAAGAGGCTAAGAATTATCTGTCATGACCCGATTTGTTTATTTTTCCAACATACTAAAACCAAATGCCAAGCCAAAATCTTTGTGAATCCAGTGCTGAAAAGCAAATTTTTATTCTCTGCAATTAGCTGGTCTTTGGTGCCAAGCGATGTCACTCTTTGTAGACCAAGTGTATTTCCTGTTGCAGTGTTTACTAACAGAATGAGTTGTCAGGAGATAAACTTGGACCCTAGCTTTTTCCTAGCAACACAGCTCTGATAAAACAGGTATATGAAGTGCGACAGATGGTGACAGATGGTCTACAAGAGGTGTGTTTAAAATTACAAATATTGTTTAATGGCAGCAATAGCAACACACATAGTAAAGATTTTGGCAGAGTGAGTGACCCAATCTCTAAATGAAATCCAAGGAGCAGTGAAGACAGTCCTCAGCACAGATGCAAAAGTTGTCGATGTGGCCTTTAATTTGCACAATTGGAGTATTTACTACTGGAAAAAAAAGCTGTTTCCCTGTCTTAAATGCAATTTCTGATAAATGATAACAGTCTGTGATAACAGGGACTGTGCATTACAGGTGTGGGATGTGTTTGTGTGTGTGTGTGCCTTATTTACCAAAGAAATTAGGTACTCTGCCAGCTCTCTGTGGTCAAATATTGTAGCCCTGGAAAAGTAAACACAGGTGTTGTAAAACCAGCCACACAACACTGACTTTGTCAGTCAAGGGCTTACCAATACTGTCAGATGTCAAATCAGGTTATTCTAAGTCTAATTCTGCCATGTCAGAGCATGATATAACAACCAGATTTTCCTTCATGGTTAAATTTTTTATCTCCTGGATTGTAATGGCTTGCTTCAATGACGCACTTTGATAACTAATTCCTGGTATTCTGGTGACATTCCGCATCAAGAGAGAGACTTAAGTGGAACAAAGATGATTTCCACAACTGAATGATGGTCTGCAGAGACTTGATAATCCGGAAATCTAAAATCCACAAATGATACTATGGCTGGGGAAAGACAGGAGCATGACTGGCATGTTTTAGAGGTTCATAGACTTATTAAATGTCATACCAGCTATTAGTAACTTTAGTGTGGGTATTTTACAGCACATTGCAGCAATGATAACAGAATAAGAATAAAAATGTTGGATAAGGACTTTCCTTTCTAGATGTCAAAAACAGGGTAAACAGTGTTACATGGATCTATCCCCCCTCCCCCTGTCCTTGTATCAGGTCGTACTCTGCTGCAGTCTGTGCCAACACAAATAGCTTTTAGATAAAATCAATGCGGGAAGCATATCTTTATTATGAATTCATATCATTATTATTGTCCCCAATTAAAAAATCATTATTCTGCTAGCCATACCCAAGGGTTTTATATCTAAGGGTGTTCCTCTTGTTTGTCTCAGTGTTATAGTGTTGAAGTTATGCAGATGGTTTGATCTTTACACAGCATTGGCAAGCAGTTGAGATAGTAGTGACAGATAGTACACATCTACATAAATGCAGTGATGTGCATTCTAAAGGGGTTTATCTATGAATATTTTAATTGAAAAAATGTCTATTAATAAAAAAATGTATACAAATGTTAACTATACAAAGTAATTCTGAACACTAAGATGAACACAAGCAAGTGGAACAGTGAAATTCATCTGGATGGCCAGTAAGTCAACCATCCACTCCTGCCTCACAACTCTTTTGTGGAGCAGTTCATCCTTTTGTGGAGAGTTTTATATAATTGGATGGTGAGATACAACTAATAAGATCGTTTTCTTTATTTTGGACCCTCAGGATCTATCCTTTCCAACAAAAGGTCAGCACTGTCACGATGGTTTACAATTGGCCAAATTTGCATTTGAAAATTCACCAAAACTGAACTCTACACAAAAGCTTTGTGCAAACTTATTTAAACTCTGCAGGTGTATCAGTTCCATTGAAAATAACTGATTAAGGTCCTAAATTTCAGTGTTATAAACGTTGGTGTAACCGTCCTCAAAAGAAATTCTATAATAGTATGGAGGCCGGAGTAGCTTAGCACAAAAACTGGAAACAGGCTTAAACAGCATTATCGGCATTATCAACACAATGAGTGGAAGCGATATGATCAGTACAGGATTTTCATTCTACTCCTATTAGCATGGTAGCAGGGTGGAGGGCCCACCTGTGTAGAGGGGTCTGACATGCCCCATCAGTTAGGTTGATGATGTCTTCCACTTGGTCAAAGGAGGACAGCATTAGTTTGACTACCTCAGTGGCACCCTGGGTGCAGGCCAAATGAAGCGGTGTGGACCTGTCATTCTGGACAGCAACAAACATGGATACATTATGTGTGATGAATAATGAATAAATATAATGAATATTCACAAGCTCTTCAAACATGGTTATGTCTACTCGGTACAGAGACACTGTGGCATACTGAGTTAGACAGAGCAGAACATAAACACACACACACACACACACACACAATTAGTATGCACACAGGCTCTCATGTACTCACTTACACACAAACGTATTGTACACTTCCCCAGTGTAACATTAGCAAAGTATTTCCCAGACTTGCTGGATGAACACTGGGGGCTGTAACACAAGCCTTTAATGGGATAACCAGGACTGGCAGGAGGAGGCCAGTGATCGCTCCACTCAGCTCCACTGTATAAGTGGAGGTAATTTGTATCAATTTAGCCAACCGAAGCTATTACTGTACTCACTGTTCCTTCTGTAGCTCTGGCCACTACCCAAGGGCTAGACATAACAATCACTACCAGATGGGCGTGATAAGACTGACATGCTCGAACAGTACAGAGACTGAGACCCTTTGCCAGGGAAATGCTTTACAGGCGTAGGCAAATGAGCTCTAGATTAAATGCAAATCTGACGAAGCTTGTAATAGACAGATGGAAGATGTATAGCAATATTTGTAATCTTTAGCCCCCAGGTGCTAATAGGTTTATGTGATGCCGAGTGGTAGGAAAAACAGTGGTGGCAACCAAATTAATGTCCGCCTTTCTTGTCAGCCAATTTGATTTATGAAAATTGTGGATTTATGCAAGAGATAATCCAACCTAGAGATTTACATGATCTTTATATTCTTGCTTTGTGATGGCAGTACCTGTTGCTGCTCAACTTTGGCCCCGGTAGCAATGCAGAGACGGATGGCCTCGATATTCCCGCCACGTACAGCTAGATGGAGGGGACTGCTCTTGGACTTGTCTAAAAAGTTGATGTGGGCTTCAGCTTGGTGGCCAAACTCCTCTCCTGCCAGCAGAGAATTAAAGAAACTGTTTCTTAATTGTGAATAGTACACTGTCTGAATACATATAAGGCTCATGTAAGGCTGACGGTGTGAATTCCCAAACAGCAAAAGAATGTGACGTGAATACCCATTAATTCCCTTGCTCAGCAATCACAGAAATATCATAAATATTTTTGTGCTCTGACTAAACCTTCCTCCAACAACACAAGATTTACCAAACACACCTCCCACTGTGGATAAACACACTGTCAGTCTGTGGCATCTGGCCTGTGTACAAAGTAGCACAAGCATATTTCTGCTGAATGTCTCTGGGGGCTGAGGGGAACTCAGTTTAATATGCTGTTTGGCCTTGAAAAAACTTTTTCATTATTGTCAGCACTTTCAATTTTTGATGACAGATCATTCCTTTTGTCATACCGGCCTTCAGGATCACTTCCATGGCTTTCTTTGCACCTGCGAAGGCAGCTGCGTGGATGGCGAAATGGCCGAGCTTGTTCTGTTGGCAAAGCCTCGCTCCGTGCTTTAGCTTTCACAGATATGAGAATGGATGGAGAGAAAGACAAACAGAGACAATTCTTTGACAGAGACAAAGCCGCAGTGGGCTGGCAGTCAGTGTAAAGAACAGCTACATAATCTGTTCTGTACAGATGGACAATTATCCTTTACAGGCAGGTGCAGGAAAACGGTGCGACTGAATGAATACATGAGTCTGAATTTCATCACTCTTGTACATACCAATATGCTGAGAGCCTCACAGTTATTGATGGAGCAGGCCAGTATCACCGGGGTGTTCCCAAGGTCTCCCTGCAGATTGCAGTCTGTAGCACTGTATGACAACAGCAGCTGCAGGGGGCAAAGATAAAGACTTAACAGTGAGCTCCATCCTGTTCAACTCTCTTACATATACACCTGCCTCATTTATCCTCCACCATACTGTAACTGTGTCAGTTTGTGGAGCACAGCCAAATGCTTTGGGGACAACGGGACAAGGTCTTTCCAAGTAGACGGTTGAGTCAGGTTTTGTCAGATATGTAAACAGTTGTCAGTTGACTTTAGAGTGCTGTGGCTGCTGTAAGTGACAAGCCCATGTGCTGTAAAAGATGTGATCTGATAATAGGATTGTCTACTATCCATTTTTCTTCCTTTTGTTGAAAAGTTTGTAAGTCTCCAATCTTTCTGTTAAGTAGGAGTTCGAGATGAATACTGTAGTTTTACATTGGGCTTCCTGTGGACATAATGGGTCTATCAGCGCACTGAAAGCTTGTCTTGATAATTTAATTCAGTAATGCAAAATAAGTAGTAAAGTCCATGGTAGTAGCAATATGACAATGTAAATTTAGGAATAAAAATTATTGTGGCAGAAGGGGTGCAGAATCTTATTTTATTTTATATTTTGTGTTGTTTTCTTTAGATCCTTCCATTAATTTAGAGAAAAATACTGCCATACCAAATATAATAGAAATGTGGGGTAAGAACAACTTAAAGTACCCTCTGCTGCTCTCCCCAAAAAGTTAGACTTCTATTGCGCAGTTATTGCAATTGCCTCTCCCTTTTCTGACCCCTCACCCTCCCACGCTAATAATGTTTATACAGTCCCTTAAAAGAAAAAAGTCCTGAATTAAACATTCCATTCCAAAAAATAACACGGTATTAGTTTTGAAATACAGAGTAAAACTACTCATTCTGTAGGCTGGTCGTTTTCAGTGCTGTGCTAACATGAAATTGCTATTGACAAGAAAGAAGCATTTCCAAGTCATCAATATCCATGCATGAAGTTGTGTAAGTATACTTCAATTCAATTCACTTCAATTCAATATCAAAAATCAAAATTTTGACACCCTCTGTCCTTAGACCCTCGATTCGACTAAGGAAAAACTTCCCAAAAAAAACCCTTTTAAGGGAAAAATAAAAGATGGAAACTCAGGAAGAGCAACAGAGGAAGGATCCCTCTCCCAGGATGGACAGACAAGCAATAGATGTTGTATGTACAGAATAGATTCAAAACAGGAAATCATACAATGCATGTTTACTTATCTTAAAATATTGCCATGCATAGGGTGTGTCATTTGTGCTTAAATAAACAAACTGCCTCTGCAATGACCTTGTTATAAATGAGAAAACACAACAACACTGCTGGACTAAACCCACTTCATCTAAATTGTTATTTCAGCTGGGCACTTTCTCACCTCCACCAGGTTGCTGTGTCCATGGTTGACTGCCAGGTGCAGAGGGGACAGGAGGGCCGTGTTGAGGATGTTGGGGTTGGCCCCCAGGTCCAGAAGAGCCCTGCAGCTCTCCGCCTTGTTCCTCTCTACGGCCCAGTGTAGGGGCACATTGCCCTGCTCATCACAGCTGTTCAGTTCTGGGAGGTGATACGAGAGCACATGCAAACACACACAGACACACACACACACACAAATGCAATTACATAAAGATGCATGAAGATAAAGTCAACTCGTATAAGTACCAGGCACAGTACTCTGTAATCAAACATACTGCTTTATACAGTCATTTAAAGACAGAATTATGGTGATTCAAAATACACATATTTTGCCTTTGCCAAAGTGCAAGTTATGATTGATGACTGAGGCATGAATACCCTCTGAGTCTATGACAGTGGTGATCAATTGGATAAGGGTGATGGAGCCCCCTGCGGCGGCGTGATGAAGGGGACTAGCTCCACATTCATCTTTCTCACTCAGGACCTCGGGGCTCTTCTTCACCAGGTTCTCCACGAGAGCCAGGTCACCCCTCTCAGCCAACTAGATCAGAAAGTGATATAAAAAGGTGAGTAAAGATAAGAGAAGAGCCTGTTAACCATAAACAGCTACAGTCTCCTGTTTCTGTTGCAATAATATGTTTGACATAATGTCTATTTGTTCCATTTCCAGGCCACAGGCTATTACAACCTTAAAATACTGAATCTCACGTAACATTATTATACAATACTAGTGTTGTCATCAGGTCTCTATTCAGCTCTCCACAATGACTTTCTTTAAGGTTACACAGGGTTGGGATTACTGATGGGGTATTATATAAACACTCTTCATACTGTAAATACTTGTAAAAGAGAGAAACTACGTCTTAAAATGCTTCATTGTGGTTTAATATTTGTAGATTTTTCCATCCATTTTGTCCATTTAAAATATAAACGTTTATATTTTTCATACAGTTTGGTGACAGCCTCACCTCGAACACATTTAAGCTTGCCAGGGCTGGGTCCTCATCCTCTATCACATATGTATAACAACTGGTCTGTCGGGCCACCTCCCTGCTGAAGTTCATCACTCAACTGACTCTCAGTGGAGACAAACCCTGGGTGGCCACATGAAGGGTGATGGGAATGACACGTGTCTAGACATATATATATACACACACACACATGGATGCACATATCTGTATGCAGGCAATAACAAAATACTGAAATAGAAAACAAATCCACCATAGTTTCAAGTCATATTAAAAGCCTGCTTTGCAAGCTGGAAGAACATCGAGTGTTATGTGACCGGAGGGCAGATAATGCTCCCTCGCCATGAGGGGTTATGAGCACAGATGACTTTGTCTTTACCCGGAACGGCATTCAGATCCGCCCAGCGTTTGGAGGTTGGAGCCCTTCTGTTGAAGAAAGCAATTATCTTCTTCCCAGCTGGGGGGCAGCTTGTTTGAGTCAGTCCCAGGTGTCCTTGGGTGATCCTGGGTGAGCAAGATTGAGAGAGACCTTGTAACTGCATTGTATGAGGCCCTCAGTCACATCAAAAGGCCAAACAACAAATTACATTTTTGGTGAGCAAATTACTATGGAGAATTCTCACTGGAAATCGCCTCAACCTTATGCAGTAGCATTCCTTTGGCGTATACTGTGAGTAACCAAAGCTGATTCTCAGGCCAAAACAGCAGCTCAGTTTTTTAGTGCATGGAAGTCATTTTATGGAAATTATATTTTGTTTCTATTGCACACTTCATTTACAGTGCATTTATGTCACTGACAACTTTGTTCAACCATTTAAGGAATATTGCATGGGTCAGTTCACCTGGATGGAGGTTCTCACAGGGCCTGCTCCTTTGCTGGATCCTTTAAGGTGAGCAGAACGACTCTCTCCAGATGAGAGATCAATAATTAAGTCTAACCACTGTGAGCTGTGGTCAGCATTGCAATCAATGTAATCTCTCCAGGCAGCTTGGCATATTAGCAATGGATTCTTCTGACCAGTAAATACAGAAAAAAAAAGTAAAACTGTACTTCTTACTCGAACATGCGGCTGTTGCTTCAGGGGACTTCATAAGTATTTGCCTTTTTCGCACCAATTATGAGATACATAGGTACACATATACTGTAGATAGGATGTTACAGATGTAGCTTTTCTGCTGAAGAAGATCTAGAACTGCAAGACAATGTTGCTCACCCATGTTTGTAATAAGAAACTGAAAACATTTCCATTAATATTTTAGTTCTGCTTATACTCTGATCAGGCTCGCACTTAAGGCTTGACCACAATGTAAAATAAATGTGGCCGCTTCACCGCCTCTGTATTCCAGATAGAACTTCATATTACAGTAAAAGCCAGACAATGCAGCCTCATTTGCTTCTAATTTGGTGAATTTCATCCTCCCTATCATTTCCGAACAGCAGCAGTAAATGTGTCATTGTTTTAATGTAACTGAGCCTAGCACTCATCTGTTTGCAGAAGCCAAGCATACAGGAAGTGCACTAATGGGCACTGGTAAACACATTTCCCAAACAGCTGAAAAACAGCTTGTAGATGTAATTGCATGTTACAATGACATCCTTGCATGCAAGGAAATTGCTTTAGTCTTATATTGTTCATATTCAACAGTATACAGCATTATTACAGACACACATGAGATAATGTTTTTCTTATAAAATTTAATGTTTAAAAAAAAACTACTATAATGACCAGTCAGAGTTTAATAGTAGATAGATTCTTAATTATAACAGAATAGAAAAGATTTTTACAGCAAAAGAACTATAGTTAAATTTAAAGTGTCACATTGGACTATTAGATTATGATCATGGAAGATAAAAAATATATTTTTCAAAAAGAAAAATATAATTATGTTACAAAATACAATCCATTCTTAAAGATTAAGCTAGTGGTTTCTAACCTCTTTGGCTTGTGCCACTCACAAAAAAGCAGTGTCTGGTTGGAGCTCCTTGTCACGTGAGATGTTAGCAGTTTCATTATAAAGACATTTCCCTTCTAAACTTCTCACATGGTTTCATTTAAATACCTGTTTAATGCCCTTAGATGACAATGGATCATTGGTCATCTATTCCCCTACACAAAGCAAAAATTCCATCCACAAATGATGAGGAATTGATGCTATACAAATTTGTGTATCAGAACTTTATTTTTTCTTCTTCCCTCTCCCATTAATCATTTTAATCACCCCCCAGATTTATCTTATGACCTGTTGAAAAGGGGCCCAACCCCTGGGTTGGGAACCACTGGACTAAACTTGTTAACTGTATATAAAGTATTTAATTAAAACCAGCTCCTCCTTGAGCAGCTACAACACTAAAATGCTGCTTACAGTACACACTGATGCATGAGTATATTGTCATCAGCATCCAAAATATTTTCATTTACCCTCATAGTTTTTGATAAGTTCAAACATTAAAGACAAAGTTGAAGACATGATGTACTTACTGTATTTGTGTGATGCTGGTGTTGAGCTGAGCAATCAGGATGTTCTCCTCACCACTGCAATAGGGCTTTTAAATAGTGTGGGGAGTGAGCTTTTAAACAGTCTGTCTCCTACTGCAGGCAAGACACTGCCCCTTGTGACCAAATGACTCGCATGATGTTTTCACAGAGACAAAGACAAGCCCATGTTGTAATGTCATAGGGAATTTGGCTGGCAGCAATACATAATACAGCAAACACAATACTGCTGTCTCCCATGCAATGAGTTTTAGTTCATGTGACTGGATGCAATGCTTGATACGGTATTAAGGAGAAAAAAATAGTCACAGTGCAAAATGTGATTTTTAATCTTTTACACAATTGGTTAAATTGGTTAATGTTGTGCTTATTTACAAACGTGACACGTTCTTTCCACTACAGGAACCAGAGCATGCTTTCCAAAACAGCCTTTGCCACCATTTCAAGTTTGCAGGGCTGAGCTTATTATTGTTAGTGCTTGAAAGGCAAGGCTCCCTGACATTTTCCACAAACCAAAGAAGAAACCACCCAGCTACACATATTGTAACATACTGTACTGTATGTCATTTATCAAACCATTACTCAATAGAAGAAAACGATTTCCTTCAGTGCCCCTGTTTGCGATGAGGCCTGCACGGCTGCTTTTTGTCTTAAAGCAAGTGACTGTTAACAAGATAGAATAAAGATGACCTCTAAGACCTCCTTGTTGATGCTGGGGATTACGAAATATCCCGCTGGGAATCTTTATCAGGCAGGATTATCAGATAAGGTATATCATTAACTAAGGATTATACTAGTATTTCTACCAGCATTATCATCAAGGGAATAAGTATCATCTGAGATTGCGGACTGGTTTATGATAACACAATACATATATTCTCTCTAGCAGTGCTGGTTTTCTTTTTTTAAATGCAAGAATACTTACTTCAAATAGATGACCCACTCAGTCTGAGAAGTACAGAAGAAAAGTGTATTGTATTTTTTATGTTGACTGTCGGTTGGTTGGACCACCACTTTGAACCAGACTGAAATATTTTCTAACATCTACTGAATGGATGACCACATACCTGACTTAACCTCTGACTCGAAAATTAATTGCAACTACTGACACAGGTCTGATTTATAGCAGCTGTATTATAATAATAAATCAATAAATCTGCAAACAAGCGAACTATTTTAAAATTTTATTAAAGATCTTAAAGTTCTATTTTTTTGCCTAACAACAAAGAACAAAACTATTAATCATAATAAATGTCACCAGGTAAACTTTGTTCAGATCCAGAGTCCAGACCTAGTATTCATCTAATAGCTCAAAACTAATATTTGGCCGGTTATTGTTCTCACAGGTTATCTTTGAGATGTGCTGTTGTCCAAGCAATAGTTGTGGAAAAGGAAATTCAGCAGATGCGGAGCCAGTGCCACAAAGATAGCATTATCGTTTAAGCGGAGCTTGATGAATTGCCTGGATCAGATTGTATTTGATGAATAAGTAGTACCTGCAGAACAATATGGTCATGTTTGTCTCAGAAATAATAATTTAATGCACAAAGGCAGAGATGGAAAAGAGGGTGAGGAAGACCAAGTGATGTGTGCATGTATGTGCTTTGACTACATTTCTATCAGGGTTGCCTTTTTGAATGTTCCTGTATGGGTAATGAATATGTAATAACAATATGCTTTGAATATTCTGAAGTTCAGATGGAGGGTATGTGTATTTAGCAGTGAATTGGCACCTATGTTGTCAGGCTGCTCCATTGCACCTGCCGAACGATACCGCAACTGCTGACGAGTCGGCTAGCAAGCTCTGGTGCTGGAGGGGCTAGTGGGGACTAAATTATACATTCATGCCATTATGCAGAGGGCATACTGCACACTGCAAAAATCCCCACTGCATAAAAAATGTCATTCCTTACATGCTTCCCCACATTCTCACCCATGCATTTGACAACACTCTCACTAATACACATACAATTTTTATTCCCAATTTTACACATTTGAGTGTTTGTTGGCAACAGAACATCCTCAGGCATCCTGGAGGAATATTTATGACGCATATCACCCATAAGAGCTACACAAAGTGGCGTGCTCGCATTAGAAAAGCCTCTTATTGGTTTACAAAGTGTAAAAAGGAGAGGTTAACGTGTTGCTGTAGCCTACACCAAAAGTGGCTGAGAACAGCGCTATGCAGAGTGCTTCACCCTCAGACCTGTCAATCAGAAGTTCACAACAGTCTAAGTGGTGTTAGAGAGTGTGTGTGTGTGTGTGTGTGTGTGTGTGGTCCTGGTAACATAGGGCACTGCATTGGTGTTCCATCACTTATAAATGAGGTTACCTCTTAAGAGTGGTGGTGTCCTTGGGGACTGGGCTGCGGACTGCTTTTTGACACTCTATTTGTCCCCCTGCTGTACTCAGCATGTTTGACTTTTCTCATCTACCATCACTGAATTCTAATCAAACAAAAAGTCCCTTTCTTCATCCATTAAACCAACAAAACGTTTTATAATAAGCTTGTTTTAGTGATGTTCCTGTCTGACAGTGACGAGCCTGTCAGACATTGTAAATCACTCGGAACCAAGGATGCAAATTTCAATATAAATATGTTTGCACAGGGAATCTCTTTAGTCATACTGGAGATTAGATTCTTTCTAAGCATGTAATTAAGAGCTTAAAGGCACGATTTTCAGGCTGTCCTGAGATATGGAGTGTTGCCAGAGAAACAAAGCTTTCCTCTTTTGAAAGGAAAAAATATGTGATGCTTGTATTTCTCCATGTATTTCCTCAGGGCGATCAAAACGTTCTGAAATGTTGGTGTTAATAACAAAAGTACAAAGGTAAGATTGTTAATCTTCAGCCTATTCCTCACAACACTGAACGCATTGTGGATGTCTGTGATTTTAATGTGAAGCAGTGCCTGGCCAAGAAAGACAGCACACAGCAGGGAACATCAGTTGCTCAGTATGTTGTTACGATTTAACTTTGTCTTCAATGCAAGTAAACACCATGATCAATAGTAACTTATTCTTAACAACTGTCTTTTGCTCCACTGTAACAACCTTTTCAGTGTAGAATTTGCAGGAGCGTGTCAGTATTGGGCTTCCCTCTGTGTAGCTTTTTATTCAATAAAATTTTGTATCGTGTGTAAAGCAGCAAGTTTTAAGGGGACTGTTATTACTGTACGAGACACATTTTAAGACTTTCCGGTCGGAAGCCCCTAAGGTTTGGAATACTCTCCAAATAAGCTTGAGATCTTTTAAAAATGAGTTAAAAACCAATCTGTTCAGACAGGCATATAGGTAGCATGTAGCATTTTATGTTGTAACTCCCTGTATATTTTATCCGGTGTTTAATGTATTTTATCCCATTTGAATAATTTCTTTGACTGTGAAGCATTTTATGACTGGTGTCTGTGAAAGATGACATATAAATAACTTTGCTTGCTTGCTTATTAGTTTTGCTTACTGTAAAGTTATGAAATGTTTGGGGGCCTAGAGGTGACAAGGTAAGTGAAAAAGAGGACAAAGAAGTAATATATATACGATATGTCCAGAATTTTTGTATTGCCACATTCATCTATTTCCTTCTTTTCTGTATTTATTTATTTCCCTATCCATTTCTGTACAAATTTATTTCAGTTTGTATTTTTTTATGTGTTATCTTTTTTGAAAATTAAAAATACATTTATAAATAAAACAATTTCACCCTTCATTATCCTCATTTTGGCCTCCATTTGCCTCTTTTAAATCTAACCAAAATCAGTGGCTAACAAGTAGTTGGCACTGTCAACATTACATTTAGACACCAAATCTTGCCTCCATGTTGTTGGGGTTGTGAGGTTGTCTGTTTCATTATTGTTTGGTTAGGCTAATATTCTGCTGCTTGTTACTGTCCCAGCAATGTTGTTTTTGTGCATGTCTACCAAAAATGTATGTCTACTCTGTTGTGTCTGTTATATGGTTTGACAGTTCAGCTCGTGTGTGTATGTATGCTGGTGTCGATCTTGACCAACTTTTCTAGTTGTTTTGTTTTTCTGTTATTTTTTAAGCATTAGTATAATTAACTTTTATTGTATTGGGCTACATTTGTATGTATTATTTATAGCTTAATCCCTTTTATCTTTTTAGGGTGACCTCTTACCACCAGTCCAGGGACAGCAGATGCAAAATAGCCTCCTGGCTAATTCTGGCACATTTTACATTTATCTATGTATTATTAATGTGCATTGTCCCTGCTCAATAAACCTGAAATAAAAAAAATAAATAGGTAGATGATGGTCCCTTACTCCAGGAGATTTAAAAGTGTAGTTTCTGTTTGTATCGCTGTCTCTCTCTCATCCCTCTCTCTTTATCCTTTGTTTTTTATCTCTCCAAGCACCAGCTGGTCTGAGCAAAGCTGAGGTGAGCTCAACTGCATTGTCTTGAGACTACCGTGAGCGTTATGAGTGCTGGAACCCCCTGAGGTCTAAATCCTTGATCCTGGTGCCTGTGATTATCTGTGCGGATTCGCGGAGGTCAAACTGGAAAAACAATCATGAGCTACACAGGCTTCTGCTGCTTGTCAGGGCAGAGACAGTATCATTTCTATCCCACCCCAGCTACACCATCTGCTCAGTTCATAAGGCCATGCCCTCACACACTTGTAAGTGGAGCATTGTATTTGTCAGTATTCCAGTTTTTTTTTGAATTCTTAAAATTGTGGACTTTTTGTTTGGATTTTTGGTGCTTTAAAAAAAGAATAGAAGTCTGTGCTCACTTTACAGCTAGATATTTATCATTTATTGCAGCTTCGTTCGTGATATATTCATATACAGTGTAATTTTCACATGTGCTGCAGGTATCCTGCTTGTATCATGCTAAACCTTGTTGGGTTTTTTTTATCATCCTTTATGATGAGCTACGTCAAAGATATGTTTTTAATTGAAGACAGAATAGTTCACGCAGATCAGCACCAGGACTCAAAGTGAAGGTAAACTTTATTATCCCATACAAGGAAATTCAAGTGGTCATGGTGCAGGTGTACACAAAACATAAAAACAGATACAAATACAAGTATACAATACAACATGCAGTTCCCTCTGCCATCCCCTTACACACACACACACACACTCACACAGAGAGAGGATTTCCAAGCGCCCTCGCTCTGGCATACACTCACACAGACTGAAGACGAGAAGAATGTGTGTTGCAGCTGCATCTGGAAAGCGATCAATGCACTTCATGTGCTTCTCTCTGCTCCAAACCCTGACGTACCTGGAGGTCCACTTCCTCTGAGCCAACCATTAATCCTCTTTAACAGTATTCTTCCATCTGGCAATGCTGTGCTCCGTGCCGATCATTATCACCAAATTTACACTTCAGTCGCCGACCTGGTGTGTCCACTTAACCATAGCGGCTTATGATGTCAGCAACAGCAAAGTAAGCTTCAATTCTGAGATAACCAGCATTACAAGCAAACTATACAGGAGTGTAACTGTCAAAACCAAGGTGCCCTGGATTGGGTTGCACCAGCTACTCTTAAATTAATTAAAATGTGTGTAAAGTCCAGCTAGTTTCAAATTTGTGATATATTTCAGATTGCATCGATAAAACTTAAGACATTAGTTACTAAAGACTTAAATAATGTGTAAATAATTTGCTAGTTGTCATTTCTAGCACAGTACAACCAAAAGCAATCAACTAAGAGGAAGTCACTGTACCATCACAAACTATAACATAAATGCCAAAGGTAGCAGTTTTAGGGGGTTAGCAATATATTGAACTAAACTGTCAGTCTTTTGTAAATGTATTACTTTGCTCTATGTATATAGACTATGCATACATGAAGAACTATATGGTTCAGTATTAGTAGTATTTATGCAGTTAAGAGTCAGTGGAAACTATCCGATTATGCTAACAGATGCTCTTCAGTCATTTAGTTTGTCATTATTGTTTTGGAAATTTGAGGCATATTGTGTTGTTGTTGTGAAATGTAATTTCAAATCATCACAGTTTACATCATTATTAAACAGGATTTTGACTAAATGTCAATATGTAATATGGTGACCACTTTTCATATTATCGTTTACTCTTCAGTCTGAACTGGTCTTGTATTAGTCAGCTAACATTGGTTTTTGTTAGTTAGCTTAGTTGGATAAGCTAAGTATTGTGTATCCAACTGACACATGGCATAGGTGTAAATATTTAGTAAAAACTTTTCTCTATGTAAGAACTGGTTTGAGGGTTGCAAACCGTTTTGATTGTTTTGATATGTAGCCTAAATCTCCACTTAGTAGAATATTAGAACTAGGATGAGTTTAAACTTTAGGAGAGGTGGTGCAAGCGGCTCCTGGCCTGTATCCATTCTCCATAAATCACAAACAGAACTCACTTATTTGAAACATGAATCACAATCACAATGAGGAGCTGGAAACATTGTGCAAAGATAACAGGTGTAACACTTATTTACGCATCCCTAGAGGCCTTATATATTTTGCAGCTTCTAAAAGTAAAAGCTGATCTTTAGACAGTTGGTTCTGAAGTTTGTCCAAGGTTTATATGGTTACATACATGTAGGCTGACCAATGTACATTTCTCAATGCTCCTATTCTTAGAAGCTATACAAACACTGGTTGGGGATTAGTAAGCCGATCATGAGTCATGGTTCGTTCCACTTGCTTGGCCCAGACACAACTTGTTAACCCTGACACCAAGTCAAGTCAAGTCAAGTCAAGTCAAGTCAAGTCTGCTGTCAAGCATAGTCATAGGCGGTCATGTCAAACTCAGCCACAAGCAGAGCTGACCACCAGAGACAATGTGTCACTATAGAGACAAAAGCGGTTTACTTATAATGCGTAATCATTCATCACTTATAATGCGTAATCATTCATCATTTGTTTTTGCACACAGCTGGGAATTGCAGGTTTAGAAAATCTATAAGTGATTTCGGATTGTATATAAAGAAGCCATGTGTAGAGAAAGATAGCAAGTGAGAGTTTATGAGATGATAATGAGTGAGGACGAAATGCAGGAAGAGATGGAAAAAGAGATTAGGTTGGAAGCCTGAGCAGATAGAAAAAGTGGACAGATAGGAGATGAGATTCAAACTCCTACCACTCCAGGATGCCCTGTTTTCTTGTCCTTATTTAGTGATTGAGGATGTATGAGTTAATGGACTGACAGGCATTGTGGGTAATGAACTGTCTCCACTCAACTGCAACCATTTTGAAGGTCAATGGACGGGTCAAGACAGCCAGCTCTGCGGACCGATACCTTCCAGACTGTGGTAATAAGTGGTTGGCTTCACCGTCTCACTTCACTGAAGCAGTGAACAGTTTTGTACAATCACACTTGGCACTTCATATTACAGGAGAACAAGGGCCCACAAACAGTTTGAATTGACTGTAATAATCAATTTCAAGCAGATGTACATTTATTCAAATCTCTTTTGATAAATGAGAGTTAATTACAGGTCTTCTTTACATTACTTTATTTATTTCAGCTAGTTATGTAGATGTGCGAAAGGTAGAGGTACTATCACCCACAAAATTAAGTGTACATCAGTACAAGAGTCAGATCGGTTGTGAAAATGAGCTGCAACATTTCGCTAATGAGCATGACACCACCTTGTGGAGACAACACAGATTTCTGACTGGAACACATGCTGAGAGTCTTAGAGACAAATGGCTAGAGCTCTTTCAGTAGTTTAGACAGACCATTCACAATCATCACACTGTGCTTAGACAGGCAGGATGTTACATTTTTAATTGGAGAAGAAATGCTTAACTGACAATTATATGAAATATGCTTGTGGAGTGCAGTATCATCCTGAAAACTGTGGCACCTCTTATTAATCCTTTTTACCTTGTGGCCACTTTCTATCCCACTTCTTTTTCCAGAATTGCTGTATCAAGGACATTAGTTTTGAAATTTGTTCCACTTAACTGTTTATGAGGCAACACCAAATCAAACAGAGACACCTCCCTTTTCTCTATCCCAGCAAAATAAAATCCAATCAGGACTGATGAATTTGAAATTGATGGCAAATCTTTATGAGTGAAGGCACTTACCCGGGTGATGATGGCCACTGAAAAGTGGAAGAAGAGGTGAAGGGAGAGATAGCGAGGTGGAAACAGCTCAACAGAGTGGGGGAGAGGAGGGGAGGGAGGATACACTGGTAGATTTATGACTTCTTGTTTAGGACATACTGCTGAAACAGATTCATAAATGTTTTCGATGGTCGGCAAATAAATAACTCCCAACATGTCTGCTCAGCACACAATAAATAATCCTGAAAAGTTTAATCATTCTCTATCCTTCCGATTTATTTGGGGATATTTATGTGAGCTCATATATACTGTAAAGTACATACAGTACAACCAAGGCAGAGGCTTACACTATCTTCCATTCTTACCCCATGTGTCACCTTCAAATCTGTGAGATTTTAGTGAAGTTGTATATTAAAGTACAAATATTGTGCCAGCATGTTTGCGAGAAACCAACACTGGAAAGGGTTTTGTTACATGCATCTGAAACTCTATTGGCTGTCTCCTCTGTGCAGTAATTTCAGTGTGTTTGCTGAGAGCCGTGTTCACCCTTGAACCTCCTCCTCTCCCACAGCAAACAGCTTCCCACATGCACAGGTCAAGAGACTCGCTGTAAAGGTGCCCTGTGTATAACTCAGTACTCATTATAACACATTGGGCTCTGAGAATGCCATACAAAGGAGACTGTATGTTTGTGTTCGTGCACAAAATAATGCATCTCTTCTCCATTCACGTGGCATGCATGTACAGTATGTGCTGCAAGTGCATGTGCAAGCTGCATTCCTGTGTAGGAAGACATTTGCAGTGATGCATGTGTTGGTGGGGATGCCTGCAATTGACCAGTGTGTGGGACTAAATTTGCGTGTGTGTGAGCTCATATGTGTTGGCGGAGGTTTCCCTGGAGAAGCCGAGCCACAGAGCTGACCTTGCAGTTAAAAAAAAAGACAATAATTTATTCATTGGCATTGCACACATTTCTCTCTATCTTCTATCAGGTTTTCAGCTGTTATCTCAGCTGTTTTAAAGCGTCTCTTCCTGCACTCTGCGGATTATTGATTTCTCCAAACACTCTGTCTTTAGTTTAGGAAACCAAGATTGAGATCATAATTTATGATCTAATCAGTGTACATTCAGTAGCTTCTCCTTGATTTGAAATCACCAGTATGCCTCTTCCAATTCTAAAGCTCCACACTTACCTACCTCACTGCATTGTGTATTATTAAACCCAGAAGCTTAACCTCGCTGTAAAAATGTCTCTTATCGGACAGGGTCCAGCTGGCAATGTCAAACAGATAGCTTTGTACCCTCTAGGGTTTCCATTCAGAATAAATTAGTTCAATAAAATACCATAAGGGCACTTAGAGAGCAAACAATTAAACACCTTGCAAAGAACGCAGTCAAGCTGTATATCAAATGACTGAAAGCTCATACAGATGAATGCAGTTCTTACAACAGACAGCACTCAATATGGTTTCAACAATCGACATTAAACACACAGTCAACCTTGAAGCAAATAAATAAATTAAATAATAAATTAATCATCCTGTGACATGTTGAAAGGTCCCAATTTGTGTATAATGCATGCTTGAAAAATATGTCAACGGTATTCTTGACAACATAGTCAGTGTGCTGTATAAACACTCTAATTCAGTACAGTAATGCAACCCATCTATCGTCACAGCATGAAGGATGATGGCTTTTAAATGACTTTGTTAAAATCAGTTTTTAAGCTTGATTACGTCACACAAGTGCTACTTTAATTACTTTTATAATCAGTGAAGATTTTTCGGATGAATTATCAAACAGATCACCTGCTCCTCTCAAGTGACATATTTATTGGCTGAGTATGGCTGCTGTGGAAGTGTTCATTTCTGGAACCACGTCCAAACCCCCATCCGGCAACACTTGTTGGCTATCTCACACTACATTGTGCTGCCTGTAACCACGGATAACAATGAAACATTCATTGAATCCTACTCAACATAATTTAACTGTATTAACTTAATTACCCCTGCCTCTGTCACAGTAATCAAATAATGGATAGAGTTCAGCTGCGCGCTAACCTTTCCCTCAGGTATGAGTTACAGAGCACCCTAGTGATAGCATCACCACCTGTCTTTTTTTTCTTTTGAGGACTTCATTCATTTTCTGTCTATCTGCCAGGTTCGGATGGGCTTTTCTGCCACGGGAGCTACTGAACTGTGTGCCCTCCAAAAACAGGAGAAGGTATTCTTGAAACAATGATCCATCTCCCTTGTGAAAGTAAGCTTGCACCTGATCCCTTCACAGGAAGGTTAATGTGGGTTTAATGATCCAAGGACTGTCATCTGTTCTCAGGGGTTCTCCTTTTTGGTGACATAAATAACTAATTTTGATACTTCTCATCATGACTCCGCTTTTAGACAAGGGCTTGGACCTGTGTTCTGTGTAGAGGGCGTGTTGAGCTGTGCAGGGCTGCCAGGCACGCTGCATGATGGATGAAGGGAAAGAAGTCTTAGTTCCTGACAGGATCCTGTCAGCCTGCCTCGTCAATGGGGATTTTTCAGTGCTGTAAAAATCAATCACGGCACTGTTCCCCAAAACCCTCTTTAGATTAAGATGATTTTACCCACACACTTACAATGAGAATCATGTTAACCTTAAGATATTTTTGACAAACTGAGCCCAGTCCTTCAGTTTGAACAACTCTGATACATAATTGGCCATCACCAACTCACAGATACCTCACAGTAAGGATCAACTGACCTTTTTTACTTTGGGAGGAATCTATCCACCAGGGGTTTCTTTAGCTCAGCATGAAGCTACAGTGGTCTACCTAGAGGGGCCATGGCATGTGAAAGGTGAGGCTTAACTTGATTGTGTTGCAGTCGAAGGTTTACCTGAAAAAGGAATTTGGCTTTTTTCCTCAACTGGGCTTACACAGTCAAAGAAAACAAAAGTAAGAAAGAAAACACTTAAGTGGCCCGTCTCAGATTTACAAAGGCAGGGAAAACCTGATTGATTTCTACTGATGGTAGAAGGGTATTGAGGTACCAGGCCATAAATAAGTGTGTGTGTAAAACTCATGACATGCACCAAACAAGCAGATGAAAAGATAAACTATCCTAAAAGACGAATACACATGTCAACCTCACAACAGACATACCAGCATTATGTTTTTCCAGACAAAAACCTGGTCATCAGGTCTACACATCAACATCAGCATCAAAGATGACTTCACTGAATCAATATTTTGAACTTCTGAAATAATGGGGGGTAAATATATGTACCAAGAGATTGAATCTGAAAGTTTCTTGTGTGTAATGAGTCAGAGAAAGAGAAAAGGGGCATAGAAAGGCACACAGGAGGACAAGAACAATGTATCTGTTTCACAGCAAAGCAGAGGGATTCCCTGGACTGTGCTATTAGGAGTAAGAGAGTACTTGTACAAAGGGTACAAAGTGTACAAAAATATGACTTGCTCTTAAATGTCCATCTGGGACATTGCCCAAAGTGATTGTTTTCTTTTTAAGGTATAATTGTACTTCTCTGTCCTATACAGTTCTACTATAAATGAACTGCTGGGTCCCTATCAACTCCCTTATCCTCCCACTTTCTGTGCAATGTGTACAGTTTTCCATAAATACCGAAATAATGCCCATGTTTGCTGTGTGATAATTTGATTAAACACATTATTTTAGAATTACATATGAGCACAAAAAATATATAATGAAGGCCTAAAACTAGATTTTGACTCAGTAACTCTCTTCAAGATAGGACCTCAATATCAGATAATGAAGGCTCTTAAATGTTAACTCTTAAAATCAAAATAAATGTACCTTGTAACTTACAGTATCAGTATCAGTTAATACTGGGCTTTAAGGTCCCAACATCGTACATATTCCCAAAAACATTGTCACTTAAACTGGCTTCCAGGCTTGGTCCCCAGTCCCAAATGTTCCATCTTAGTGTACCATGAAACTGGTCTGGGCCAGAAATCAAGATCAGCACTAGTGACATCTTAAATACTACTGATATAAATTAGAAGGTGCTTCCAGAGAGCATTTACCAGAGTCTGTCAAGACCCTTGACATCTCCAGCAATTAGCATTATCTTTAAAGTCCAATATCTGTAACCTTGAAGGACACGAGGGAAATGAAATTATGTCATATCCCCACTGGACCCTGATAGTGATTGAACATATCAAATGTATCTAGTGACTTGATGAATTAGTTAACGCAAATATCCAACATTATCACTGACTCATGCACAAACACACACACAGACGCAGTGACACAGTCCAGTTAGCTGAAGGGATGAGGGATTGGATGTCAATGCAACACCATCTCTAATACTTAAAGCCCAGAAACGCTGTTGCCCAATCCCCTCAACGTGACTGCATATCCACATCAGCAAGTAAACCACAGTCTGAATGAGGAAATAAGGCGACATTACCTGCTCCAGTTTGACGTCGACACACAGACAACATGAACATCCACACACGTCTATAGTTAGCTCTAAATGTAAACATTTGTCACCCATTGGTGTGTTCACAGCAGGACACAGAATGCAGCCATAAATACATAAATCAAGTAAATTAAGCATGGTGGATCAAGCATGAGCAAAATGACTGAATAACAAATGCAGGTGAGAAAAAAACATAAAAAGAAACCTCCATAAGATTTTAGTGTTAGGGCAGTTGATTTTAACTACACTGTCATTAAACTAAAACCCAAAGTAGACACACAATACATTAAGTGTTGTTTCCACCGGAAAACCATTTAACATAGTATAAAAAAAAGGCTATGTAATTAAAGTTCATGAAATTCTGCAGTTTTCAAATTTCCAATTTTGAAGATGGAATCCTTCATGAAAAGATACAAACACAGTCAGCATTGCACACCAATTTAAATAGACCTCCCTCCTTTTTCTCTCTGTTCATTTGTGAGAGGTGGAAAGAATTTCCCCATCACAATATCCCTCCCAGGAGCAGGCAAGTTTTGGTCTCCTGTCCAAATGATTCATCTTTCACATTATTTTGCAAAGGGACTCATAACAGCATAACACTACCTGTGGACCCAATTACACAACTGACAACAGTATCAATGCAACTCCCTGACTTATGGCAGCATAAACAACACAGCCTTTGTGCTACATCAGCATAAGTGATTTACAGAAATGATCTACATAGATTAGCAGGCCAGTGTGGATGCAAAAAGATGAATTCAGCAATGTTAGCTTCTCCTGTTGCAAAACTGTGAGAAAGCTGATAGTAATGCTACGGACCTTAAAAACTCACTTACTAACGTGATATGTGCTGGAATGAAGTACAAAGTAAAAGCATGTGCTCTCTGTTGACAGACCTATTAAACCTAAAATGGCACTTTCAGAATCAAAACCTTAATACAAGTCCGGTGAAGGATGAAGATACTAAATGGTTTACCCAGACCCAGCTAATTTGCCAGCAACACCTCAAGTGACTTCATTGCTATTCATACCATGTTCTCTCCTCCCTGTCTTTCACTTCAATGTACAACCCACAGTGATCACTGGAACACGCTAGAGGTGCCACACCTGCCCTTATTACATAAATGCTTACTCTCATGGGACGACTCTTGACAGTAGTAGCAGGCCAAATTGCCAGCCTGGGTGTTTTCACAGCAATTAGACCAAGTGCATTATATTCACATTATCATGCTGCCATAAGCACTTTGGGTTAAGGTGCAGCACTGAGCATCTTCTCTACTCTGCAAGGCGGCATTATTCACACTGATGAATGCTGATGAGTGTGGCACAAACTCCTGAGGTTACACTGAAGCTGTGGTGCAACGTATGAGGCATTTTTGTATTTGGTAAACAATGATGCTGAGGTGTAGAGTCAAAGCAGAGTAAAACATCTCTGTGTGTTTCTTTGTGTCTGCCTGTGGCAGCGTGTGCGTGCTTTGCCGTGCCAGACAACTTGACTGCCAGAGAAATTGACCAGCAGTCTCACCTGAGATCCCAATAGTAAAAATATTTTAAAAAACACCAATTCAATTAGTGATCCATGGCCCTGGATGTATTATGCAAACATAACCAGCAGAAGTGAGTAGTAATCAATCATGTTTGTTTTTTCACTTGTGAACAGCAGCAGCAGACAGAATGCTGTGGCCAGAGCGCCATGGACTACATATGAACATTATGAAATATTTTTTAAATGATTGTTTTTAAGGCATTGTTGCCTGGCTTTGATTGATGGCAGTAGGGAGTGACAATAAACACAGGGAGATGACATATTGCTAAGGTCCTTGGTTGGATTTGAACCAGGATTTAGCAGATGCATGGTTACATGGCACAGGCTTAGACCAATAACCCCTCAGGACACCTTGCGTACTGTAGTTGTATTTTGCACAAACAATTACCAAAGCATGATCATGTTCATTGTGTTGTTTGTATTTTTGACACGTTAGGTGTTGCTGTCAGCATGACAAGTGAACAGGTGTGTTTTGCGGAATGAATGAAGAGATGACACGGTCTGCAGTAGACCATTTTATTGAAGGCCACTGCTGCCCACTGTGGGTGGGTGGTTGTGTGGACCTTGACATGGCTAAAAATAGCCAAAGAGAATAAGCAGGCTGCTGCTATTGCGTGTTTCCTCCCTCTTATTGACAAAAACACACACACACAAAAGCACGCACAGACGCAGCAACACACACACATTTTTAAATACTGTTCCGCACTACGGCGTTAAAGCCTTCAATCTCACAGTTGGTAGCCTCACATCCAGCCAGTCATGGGCCTTCCTCAACTTTGAATTTCACAGAATAATAAATGACAACTTCGAAAATGATGCTTTATCCAAGCCTTCAAATCACCATGCACTGGCTTCAGGCAGCAGAGAAAAAGAGTGGGAGAGCACGCATGCTTGCATTTTTAACCTTGCCCAACATGTCTTTTTTTTCTTTACAAGCATTCACTTCAATTCTATTGCAGCTTTCTATTAATAGAAAGGTGTCCAACATTGATTGAATGCTTTTTATGTTAATTTAACTGAATGGGACTTTTGCTCTCCCCCCTCCTGCAGAAGCTCACAGTAATGTACAGCCATCCACATTTCTTTCTGTCTCTCTGTCTCACCCACAGACCCATTTCACACACAGGGCAACATGGCTTTGTTGTCATGGCTTAATTCTGGTCAGAAAAACATGTTTAGTTGTACCCTTTCTTGCAATACAGTGCCTAATACTGTACTCCATTCTTTGACTATTAGCAAATACATTCAGCTGCTTACAGGGAAGCTGAAAATGATCTGTGCATTGCTCCTTAGTGCATCGCTCTAATGAAGGCGTTATGAACAGATGATGGTGTGTCTCTCCCATGTGCTGACAGCGTCAGAAGCAGGAGCTGTGGATTGCAAGTGTGTCCACGGTGTTCTTTGGATGATGGAGTGGACACATTTTATGACAAATTGGAAAGGGAAAATACAGCAGGCAGTGACGGCTCAGGGATGAAGCAGCCGGTGTAGTCAGTCAACTCTTTTTGGTCCGGGATTGATGAGAACATGCTCACAAAGAGAGCTGGAGGTGACCGTCGGGTTAGGTTTGCTCCTCACCTTTGAGTTCCTCTTTAAAACTTACTTTTCTCTGTCTTCGTTCGCTGTATAAAATGTCTGCATGGCATTCAGTCTCCATTATCACATTGCATTATCACTGTCAGGGTGTATAATATATTCTGATAAATACAGACAGCAAAGGTTAATTGACCAAACAGTTGATTCAATCACTGTCAGACACGCTAGCTCGCAAGTCTATCTAGCTCCATGGCCCAGAGTTTTTCTTCAGCATGATGCTACACTTTGGGTTGTTATGGCAACAACCCACACAAGCACACATGCCCACATAGTACACAGGAATCCATGCGTAATCTCATCTCTATAAACACCCTCTAGGAAAATAAATAAATGTTGTTGTCTTTTGTAACCTGCTGTGCATCAACACATTTCTATATGGCAAGTTAGTAATTACAGATATCAAGCTGCTAACTAGAGTTATTTTGTCCAGATGGTGGGACTGTCTTCAACTCCTCGGAGTACCCATGCATGCAGGTGGAGTTAGTATAGAGCTGGAAGCATCTACTGCACAAAGTATGACATTACTCCACACAACACATTTGTCTGCTTTAGAAGCTGCAATCCTGCTCTGCTGATTATTTTGTATCACTGCTACCTCACACAAGCTGCCAGTTTGATAATAATTAATGGAAGGGAAAACAGTACATTGCCCTTAATCATTTCTCTGTGCCCTAAGTAATTAACGGCTGTGTCATCAGAAACTTTGTTGTCACTAAGAGAATAATTTACTCTGTCAATCTGGGTCACGGAGATGCTTCACTACTCCAGTCCTGATCACTGTCAAATGAATGGCATTGTGGTGTCAAGGATTAAAAAAAAACTAAATCTGCAAACTATGCCTGTAAGTGATAAACACTGTTTTGTTTTTTGTTTTTAAAAAGAACTTGACTTGATAAGAAATATTCCAATCAAATTTGCATCGCATAGCCTATGTGCTACATAGTGCTGAAGTCACATTCAAATAATTAATCAGGTCCATATGTGATTGCCATAAATACAGTGTGGGCTTTTACAGAAATCTGCAGATCCACATGTGACGTCTGGACAGTGCCAAAGCCTTTGACCTTCAAACCATAGTGCCCACACAGTTAAGTCATAGTATAGAAAGGCTCTCTTCAGTAAATGCGGCATTATTGATCACTTGTCGCTGGAAGGAAGGAACATGGCAAGGAAATCAATTACACGTATGCAGTGTATAATCAAATTTCTGGAAAAGCGCTTAGCTAAGGGGAAATGTTCAATTGACACATAAGTGCTATGGGGAAATATCATTGCTGTATTGAACACTATTCATATGACGTGAGAGAGTGAGGGACAAAGAGAGAAGAGAGAGGAGATTAGAGAACACTCCAGTAGTGCAGGTAACAATCTGAGAGCTAATAAGGGATACTTAATTTAAAAACTCTAATTATTCATTTAGGACCAGGGAGTGAGGAGATCACTGCATATTGATGGCTAATAGAAATTGATGGACTTTGATTACTTGGGAGGCATAAGGTGTGTCTGCCTGGGTTTATCGCTTACTGCTGACTGCCCTCTCAAGTGGTCAAGAAAAAGGGTCAGGCCATGTTCTTGTCTTCTGCGGATCAGGTTTCTTGCTGTGGGTCAAATGGAGCATCTCAGATTGTTGGCTAGTTGTTACCTTCGAGGTTTTAGCTGTTTAACTTGTAATGTGTGTGTGTGTGAGTGAGGGTGAGTGGAGGAAGCAATTTGTGGTGCTTATGTTCTAAAAGGAACTTAAATTAAATATGACTTTCTGTCAATTTTTAAAGGAGATTCTTCACAATGCTGCCAAGGAAAAACCCAGGCTTTATTGTGCATTTACAGTCAGAGGCAAGATGACATTTCACGGTCATTTCGCTGAATGTCGCCTATGGCAAATTGTGCACCTAATTCGTTTGCCACCAACACTTCAAAACCAGCCTTTATGGGGCTGATACTGATGTGATTTCGAAGATAGTTTAAAGTAAAAACATACTGATATATTTGTTCATCTCTCCTCAGTGCTTCTGACATGGCCTGTGTGTGTGTGTTTTTGTTTCTGTGTGCATATGAGTGTGCGTTTGTACTAGAGCCTAATGTTATGATGTCTCATAATGACTGAAACAAACAAAAAAAAAATCTCAAATCAACTCTCTTTGCGTGCATGCTTCACCGGAATGGAACGAGCTGGTTTGATTTGGTTGTAATATAATCTACTACTCAGTTGCATTGAGGTTTTCACTTCTAGGATGTGGTGCAGCCCGTGCGCACCCATCTGCTCCTCCTTATGTAGTATACAGCGGGACACTCCGCAGTTCGCTTATCCCGTTTCTTCCCGTTGCCTTTTACGCGCACGACGTCTGCAGTACAGTGATTCAGTGAGCCCGTCTCCTCGCACGCTATAAGCATAGGGATGAAGGCAGGACTATTTCCCCAGTGTTCCGATGGCGAAACAGCGCTGGTTGTGTTCCGGTGATCATTTGTAGAGGAGGACATTCACGTTTTTTTCTTCCCTTCTCGACTCATTTTCATCAAAATGTGGGACGCGCGTTCTCTGCGCGGCGTCCGCGGAGTGCACTCTTCGGTCGTGGCCGCTTGACTGAAGGGGGATCCCGGCTCCCTTTTCATCCTATACTCCCTCAGGAACAACAGGAGTTTGCATGCAAAAGGTGGTTTATCTCGGCAAGGTGAGAGGGATTATTTTTCGGTGACTTTTGTTTTATTTGGATGTCACTTTGAACACTATCCATGCGTTACCAGCACACATTGTACAGACTGACTTACATAGAAAGTGTTGGATTATGAAAACCTCACCGAACACAAAATATATTTAGGAACGTAACAGGTATGCAGTGCATTTGAATTTATAGGACTGCAGAATAAGTCAACAAATATAGATCGGCAATTTGATGCCGCTTTACATTCCTTCTTATACATATCTACACATAATATAATTCAATTTAGTTTGTAAAATTGGCTGTCCCAAATGTACCTAAAAACTGTTGCATTCAAGAACATCCGCATATTTAATTTCTTTACAAGAATGAAACAGCCTGTTCCAAATTAAAAATGGTAACATGCTTCAATTAATGATCAAAGACTCTAATGTTTACAACTTTTTTATATTATTTTCAGGACTTATCCAAATGTATGGGGCATTTTATTCATTCTGTTAAAATCAAAAGAATCTATACCATGGCTGTTTTCATGTGCAAGTTATATTTGTCAGTGAATGTGATTATAATGACCGAACATTGCAGGGGAAAAGATATTTGAAAATGACAAGTTAAATAAGACTCCAGCAATTGCTGTCACACAGGCCTTCTCCATTCAAATAGTAAGAGCACATCAATGGATTTCAAGGCTTCTTTCAGTTCGTTTGTTTCCTGACCTACCACTGAGTCCCGTTTCAACCTATGGGGCTGCATAGAAAGTAGTGTTAAAGCAGGAGTTCATTGCCTCACTCCAGCCATAACAGAGCTGGAGTGGAGTGCAAAGCAAAGCAGCCATATTGACTACCATTGATTCTGCCTAACACCTTCTTAGAAATGTGATGAAAGGGATCAATAACATTGTTCAGCTGTTACTATTTTTGACTGTCTATATGAAGTAACAGGTGACCGTGTCGTCTGCTGCATGAAAAGAGTTGATTTTTTTGTTTTGTTTCTTGAAATATGCTAAACACAGAGCTTAAAAAGGATATTCAATTTTGTAATACATACAATTTTTGATTCTGAACTTGATTAACTTATGTGTGATCTGTCATTTAGTCATCTCACAAACTGTGTCTTTTGTTTTCTCAGCCATGGAGGGACTTCCCTAAAGAGGATCCAACATAATTCAAAACATTTTAGACTTTTTTTTCTATTTTCCTTTTTTGTGTCATCATAACATCCTCCCCAATAAGTCTCCTTTTCCATCACCATGGCTGAGAAGCTTGGACCAGCAGGGCTCAAGTCCACCAACATCCGAACGTCTCCCTCCCTGCCCCCCGAGCCCATCGATATAATCCGCACCAAAGCCCGCTCCCGCAGAGTCCGCCTTAACGTCGGGGGTCTTAACCATGAGGTCTTGTGGCGGACCCTGGACCGGCTACCCAGGACCCGGCTTGGCAAGCTTCGAGACTGCAACACCCACGAGTCCCTGATGGAAGTCTGCGACGACTACAGCCTGAATGAAAACGAATACTTCTTCGACCGGCACCCGGGGGCCTTCACCTCCATTCTGAACTTTTACCGCACAGGCAAATTACACATGATGGAGGAGATGTGTGCCCTTTCTTTTGGCCAGGAGTTAGACTACTGGGGGATTGATGAGATCTACCTAGAGTCCTGCTGCCAGGCCCGTTACCACCAGAAAAAAGAGCAGATGAATGAGGAGCTGCGGAGGGAGGCCGAGACAATGAGGGAGAGGGAGGGAGAGGGAGAGTTTGATAACACCTGCTGCCCAGACAAGAGGAAGAAGCTGTGGGATCTCCTGGAGAAGCCCAGCTCCTCGGTGGCTGCCAAGGTAGGGAACCGAAAGTGGAAGTGTGATCACACCGCCCCCATCTCACATTTCCTGATCACAGTCAAAGCCCAACGTTCTGCCTGGATCATAACACATTACAAGCACACTTATTAGAGGTCTACTCCCACCTGTAAAAAATAGTCATGAGTTAATCAATTTGAATCTTAAACAGATGTGTACTGTACTCTCATCAGGTGTTTTCTTGTGCCATCTGCCTGTTTTCCATCTTTTTAAGTTGTAACAGTACTTCCTACCTAAATATAGAGAAAGCTGCCGTCTTTGGGTAATGTGCATGGATGTAATGGAATAAAAGAAGCAGAAGATGAGGAGTGGAAGTAGATGTGTGATTTGCAGGCAAACATCGTGGTAAAGTAAAATCTATAGTTCTGGCACTAATAAATTAGTAGTGAAATCACGGCAGGAGCTACAGTCAGACTCCATTTGCGTTGACAAAATAATTGGTAAGTGTGTCAGCTTCTAGTGTTGCTTCCTTTGCAGGGATAAAGTATGTGCTGTGTGATCAGTATGTGATCAGTGTAGACCAGATCTGTCAATGACTTGTGACACGGCACATCTCTTGGAGCGAGTGGTACAGTCTCTATTATGTGTCAGTCTTACTCACTGTTTGAATGCGCTCCTTTCTGTATCTGGCTGTGATTTAGCGAAATGGCAAGATGATGTCAAAAGTTTGTTGCAGATGTGTCAATTAATACTGCTGTTTCTGGAGCCGTTTATTGTATTTACTTTGGGCACATTTATTCGATTTAAACCGAGATAGTCATCAATACTTTTCCCTTCCCACCTACCATGTGTGTAGAAAACTGCTGCATAGTTTAGTTTAGTTTATTATTTATTTGACAGGGATCATGTGCAAGTACATTAATCTTACAAAAGAAAAGATGCTTTACACCAGATGTAGCTACAAGTAATTTCCATCCGCAGTCCCTAGAAAACTGCTGCATCAGTCACATGCAGGTTTCATTCGTACATGATAAATCTTACAGGAATCAAATGATCATGTAGCAATGCCAAGGCTGTCCCTGGTAAAATGATGATGTCCCTTTCAACTCTTCCTCCAACTCCTCCTCATTCCATTCCCACTCTGACTCAAGTCCTCAATTAGGTAGGTCAACCTCGAAATCCAATCACTGGTAATTTACCTTTGGTCTCCAGTATCCTGATCTCATCATCGGGCAGCACAGGGCAGGGCTGGTCGGGATTATATTCCATGTGAGAGGCTCATAAACACAGGGTCCTATGAGTGTGTGTGACCAAAGCCAACGTCATCCCCTCTGTGTGAGAAATGCAGCTCCTGATGTGCTGTACATCTGTGGTGCATTGTTGAAGCAAAGAATGGTTCCCTTTGGTTGCAACAGTTTGGAAATCATGCTAAATTCAATTCCAGACCCCTGGCACCTTGTGTTAAATTTGTAGTGCAGTAGTCAGGTTTAAAAATGGCAAAAATATGGTAATGACACTGAATGCATGAGGTTCAGATCCTTTTATTGGCCTACTATACTGTGCATGCTCTTCCTTCCTATATTTTCTTGCATGGCTTGTATCCCCTAGTCAACTAGTGATTGACAAGGATCCCGCATCAGCTTAATAATTGTATTTAGCCTCCATGGGGAAGCTGCATATCACAAGAATCAATTATAAGGAGGCTGCCAACATCTAATTCAAGGCAAATTCAGGTGACAGCAGTGGGGTAATTTGATACACTGTGTAATATTTAAAGTGATTTACCTCCTCAATACGGTCCCTCATTCTCCAGACACATCTCCGTATTGCTGACCTGTTCACTATCATGCGGGGGAAGCCTGTGAAACCTTAAAGGGAAATCCCACCCTAATTCAAATTGCATTTACATTCTGCTGAGTGCTCTATGAGGAGAACTTGAACATGAGTCTAATGGTTCAGCCCTGTGATCGCACTAGGGTTATCCACAGCTGAAAGCGCATTTGGAAAAAAACTGCCGGGGCTGCTCAACCATCAGATGGCAGCTCCCCGGGGTCAGGGAAGCCTTTTATGGGGCAAGCACCATGCAGTGAGAACCCTTGAAAGCCCTTGACCAAGTAAATGCCATTACTAGGCTGGTACACAGCCATGTGCTTTTATACAAAGCAACCTGAGCCCTTTGTCAAATACAATCACAGAGTCTTCTGGCATACAGATTTTCTCCCTCCATCTCTGTCTCTCTGCCTTAATCAGATATTAGAACCCAATGTGCTGCTTGTTCGCTCCTATAGCCCTCTCTGCCCTTAAATAAAGGTTAAGCATGAGAGGACTGACCTTTTCAGCAGGGTCAATCAAGCTAGGATTACATTCATCAGCAATAAAAGCAGGGTACACTTCGGGAGTGTGGGCAAGCCCTTGTGGAATGGAAAAGATGGAAACTGAGCAGACATTACACCAAGAAAACGCGGTCGAAGAAAGCAGCAGAGAGGTGGTTAGAGAAAGCCACAAGTGAAGGAAGAGAGGTGGCGGAAAAGATAATGGCAGGGGAAAGCCCTAAACGATAGAGTGATGTAAAGGATGCAGTCATGTAAGTTACGCCTCAGGATGCTGAGCTGGATCTTTGCAAACCTTTCCCACTGAATAATGAATGTAACTGTCAAAACAAAGAGGACACCGGCAAATGCAGTGGCTTCTCTGTGTTACTGCATGTCTTTTGGTTGAGTGCCCTGTCGCGTGAGGAGCAGGAGGGGCAGGGAGTTATTCTGTGTCCGGTTCTAACCGGTGCTCAGTTTGTCACAGGTGAGCGTCCAGGGGGAAAAGTGAGCAGTTCATGTTGCAACAAGTGGCTGCAAGCCTTTGTGCTGTAAATGTACACCTGCAGGATTTTCTGCCTGCAATATACTTTGTTGAACTTCCATCCCATGTCTGTTTGGAAATGTTACTGAAAACAGAATTACAAAAATTGCAGAGGTGGATCAAAGTCATATATGTCAACAGCTTGGGTGCCTCTTTCACAAGTGCTCTGTTCTGACTGTGTCTCCACAGCTTATAACCACTGGTAAAAGACTGTACAGTGCTATTAAATTATAATACTATTGTGGCAATCATATTTAGAAACAAATATCAGATGGATGTTGCCATTGTTTCCTTACTGTAGGCTATAATTTCTATTAATCCAGTAGAACGTGTCATCCTTGATATTGAGCCAGAAGGATTTGTGCTGCCCTGACCCTCTTCTGTTTACAATGAGTCACGGGTGTTGTTGTGCAGCAAATACACTTAGCTCAAGCTCATACAAGGAAGCCATATCCAAATTGCTGGACTGCTGTAAGGAGACTGAATTACAGTGGGTTATGCTTTTATATTTCCCTGTGTAAATGCATTACCATTACCAATCATCATTCCTGCAAAGACGGCTCTTGGTGCATATAACTGGTAAATGTAGTTTGTACCCTGACTATGTTTTTCCACTGGAAGTGTCTTTTGTCAACGTGACGGGAAATTCAATTAGATGCCTCAGATGCATTTCTTTCTGTGTTCAGATAAGCACGACGGTATGCAAAAAGTGTGTAATAAATATCTCGACCTCACCAACCGTTTGCTACCCAACTTGTGATTTAGTGAGAGCTTCAACATTAACATATGAGTCAGGCTGTGTTCCTGGTATTGTATATAAATGCTATTAGTTGTTACATGGATGCCTACAGTGCTCAGTTTAAATATATGTATAGTATAGTATATGCATAGTGCAAGAGCAGCATCTTTTTATTTTGACTTGTGCTCATGTAAAACTTCTAGATTTTCAGAATATGAACAATGTCATATAAAATATTAAAGCTGTAATAAACCATCACTGTAAGAGACAAAACATTCCCCTGTTTAGGTTTGCTTCTCTTTGGAGTCCATTCAAACTGGGCAGCCCTGGAAAACGATGGCTGTGGATTCAGAGAATATTAAAGAGATCAGTGTTTCTACTTGCCAGACATTTCAAGTTGGGTTTTCTGCCCCCCCCCCCCTCCCTACATCAGCCATGTCCAGCCTTGTGCTTGCTCTTAATGTGGATGTGCACCATTACTCTTTCCCTTATCTAATAATCTAGTGTAGCTAGTGGGAATGCTAAGCAATGGGCCTATAGGGATGCAGACTTGAGCTGTTTGGTCCTCCCACGCTTGGGAGCAGCCAGAGTGCTGCACGGACACTGTTGATGATGATGACACAATGTGAGGAAGCTGTAGCATAATAAGGTACTGTAACAGACACATTTTAATATTTTCATCTGTTTCAATGCAGTTCAGCCACAAATGCACACTGCTTATTTTGTTTTCTTGATTCAATTGTAAAATCGTGGACATGTGACAGAGTAGAAGTGAAAATATGAATGAGTAGCTTTGAGTGTGACAGGAGCTAATTCAATTAACACACTGTTGTGCTGTAACTCCACAGCACTTGGAGCTGCCTGTTGTTTCAGATCACTGCAGACAGCCTCTTATTCTCTGTTCCCTTCCAGTTTTCCTTACAGCACTGAACCAAGCATTTGGCCTTTTGTGTGTATTGATGTAGTTGTGGGGATAGGGAAAGTGAGGGAGAAGCCTTTAGTCAGCATTAAGTGAAGTCGACACTATCTGCCCATGGATCAAGCAGGAGGTCTGCTACCTTGTTTTTCATTATCATCCATTCATCTTTCTATGGACTGTGGTCAGTCTTCAGAATGTTAAATCAATATGCATTGGCATTTTATAGAAGAAATGTTCTCAGCTTATTGGGAAAATGGATTTTAGTTAGTTTAGTTATTCTGTGAAAAGCCTGCACACTGGGCACTTACCTTGACTGTTGAAATCAGATTTAGAAGTTTGTGGGTCTCCTGTCGAATTCCTAAGCCTGTCTCAATGCTTTTAAGTCAGTTATTTCTCTCAAGGTGATGCCTTTGTACAACCTGTAGGAGTTCTTATTGTATTACATAATCTTATTTGGCCTTTAGGAAGTCGTCAGGTTGTATTACAGGAGTTTGTCATTTAGGTAGAGCACACCTTCTCTCCTCCTGCAGTCTCCTAGTTACATAAGCCTTCCACCAGGCCTCTAATCAGTACAGCCTAGCATTTAGGCACCAGCACCTAAATCCTCTTTACCCCGCAATCATAATCAGATAAGAGTGAACCTCCTAGATTATAGGTGGCATGAGTTCTTATAGTCTCTGCATTGGCAGAGGTGGCAGCATTTATCATCTGGATGTCCCCCTGTCCACTGCTGTCTTTCTTTTCTCAATATAAGTGACCTGAAACATAAGGATTATCTTAAGTTGAAATCAGTTCTGTATTGATTTGGTTCAGATCAGAAATTATTATTATGGAGTTCTGGCGTTGAGATGGTAGTGGAAGCTTTATAAGGGCATAGGCACTTACTTGCTAACTAACAAGCAATAATTTTCCTGATCTAATTCCACTTAAAATGCACTCTGGTGTCAGTTTCATACCTTGTATGCTCTAGCTGTTTCATTTGTTTAAAGCATTTGTAACCATGCCTTCTATTGTTTTCATGAAAAATGGCTGATTTGTTGTTGACACAGCGAATACTCACTAGTTTGTTCTGCTATTTAGTCACTCTAAACATGAATTTCCTCATATGGACAACAACCTGCACAAGTGGTGTAAGCAGTGGATAGAGCACTTTCCACTCTCCACAGTTGTGTTAGTGCTGTTTGAATTTATAGTTATGTTACTAAGCAGCAAATATCAACTTTCATAACAGTAGCGTCACATGCTTACCAGGATTGTGATATCTGTTGACTTTGTAATACTAAAATCACTTTAAAATCTATGAAATAATTTCTTCCATCTTAATTCCTAGCATTGGGTGTGTTTACATTATATTCAGTGAGTTTACACTCATGCTATGGGTGCATCTGGTTTCTGCTAGTGTTGATGCACCGCTATATATACAAAAATGCGTGTGGCAAATATCATACAAAGGAGACATTAAATCAACACTTCATCACAAAAAAGCAATTTTTAATTTTGTCAGATTATCTCTCACTGTTAAAAGGCTGGCTAGATTTCATTTGGGTTTTACAGCAGAGGTATCCCAGGGTCATATGTAAAATGAAGAGGAGGTTAGGACACAGCAGCCCTTTATTAATCTAACTAACTGCAACTGTGAGTTTCACCCGCAGGGTTGAAAGGGAACATTTGATGTGAGGCAAAGGAAGTTGTGGAAGACAAAGCAAGAGAAAGCTATTGATGCTGCTGACCCTGAAAATTGATCTGCTGAAATCAAACTGCTTTACATTTTTAATTATTTCAGAAATAATCAGGATCACGCCTCCATCCTCTTGTTTTGCTTTGCTCTGCATGAATAACCCACTGCTGGTTTCTTCCATTTTCATGATTCCAAGTGGGAACTTGCATGCAGAGGAATTTCAGTCTTGGAAGCAGCTCAGTGGCAGTGGTGTCCCAGCAGAGCCCACGGGTCTGTCTTAAGGCTTATTGCACTTGGCCATGCATGTAGTGATTCATGAATGAAGATATCATTAAATGAAACTCATGAGGCATGACTAATCTGCACTATGTTATCCGCACAACAGGCAAAATTGGATTCAGTGATACTTCAGGGGAACAAGAAGAACTCACTTTAACACAAGTCTAGTATAAACCACATGGCCAATACAAGCCAAGGCTAATGAGTGGCCAGATGGTGTGAGAAGCCTGATGGCTGAAGCCTCATTAGTAATTCTACTGTCATCCCCAGAATACACCCTCTCATTTCCTACGTGAACAAATCTGTTATGACTTGGTCTGCTACTAAGTATTATTTTCCTAATCAATTAATCTGTATATTTTTTCATGTCATCATTTAGTTTATAAATGTTAATTTCCTAGAGGTGAGATCTTAAAATTGCTTGTTTTGCAAGACCAGTGGTCCAAAACGCAAAGAAATTTAATTTTATATGATATAACACAGAAAATAGCAATTCCTCGAATTTCAGAAGCCAGAACTAGTGAATGTTTGGCATTTTGTAAATGAATAGAACGATTAATCAATGATGATTGCTCTCATAACAACTCCACATACACGTATGAAAGTGTTTTTGTTGATTTGGCGATTGTTAGCAAAAAGTTGGCGATCCATATCTGGTGGGTGTGTAAATCAACAACAACATTAGCATTCATTTGCAGTAGTTTTTGTGTCTACCTGATCATTGATCATCGTAGGTCCAATATTCACTGTCCTTTTAGCTCTGTTTTTGTCTCCCCCAACTCCCAAAGGAAATATTCTCTTTAGCTACTAAATGCTCCTCTATGTTCGCCAGCTAGTTGCTAACTTTATCTGTCTGCCGTTTGGTGTTGTAAAAATGGTTGCTGCAGCCAAAAACAAAATTGTGATGAGACTTAGATTGAACCAAAACAATCAATTTGCAGGCCAGAAAACCAAAACAATGAGAAAAAAGATGCTAAAATCCCTGCTGGGCCAAGGCACAGCTGCCCAATGCACCTAAGAGTATGCTATGATTGTGTATGTGACAATAAACTTGATTTGATTTCAAAAGCTCCATAGAGCTAACAGGAACTGCAGAGTTGGGAATTATTTCCTTGTTGTTTCATTATTAAGAGCAAACTAGTGAGATGGCTCTCACATAAAAGTAGGCATCTGATCCATTATTAATTGAAAAATATTGATTATAGCCTCTTTAAGTAGGCATTATTAATTTTCTTGCTACACACTTTCTGTGAGTTGCGCACATCATACCTGTTAAGTCTGCAAAAAATCCAGGAGATGTAAATTGGCAAAAAGCCCCAGGTCTGAGCAGCAGCAGAGTGAGACATAAATCCCACTGAAGGCTGGGAGTGGCTGTGGACCAGCAGCGAGCGACAGCGCTGGCTGGCACTGCCAGCTTGAGTGACACTCTGGGTAAGAGGCTAATGTGTTGCTTCCGCCTCCTGCCTTCCTCATCTCCTCCCTGTCCTCCTGCTCATTGCCACCACCTCTGACTCTCGTGAGGTTCGCTTACCTTGTCTTTTGCTGTTTTCCTTGTCCCAGAAGGCATCAGAAATTGGGGGACATGGAGACAGAGTCTTAGTTCTAAATGCTATGAACACAAGGTCTCTATTTCATGCATCTGTGAACCCCCTTCACACACAATAACACACTATATACTCACAGCTCACAGTCAGTTTTTCACAGCTCTGCACATACATATAATAATACACACGTTATGTCTTCTGTAAGTACAGCATGCAAACTGGCATGCCCATGTGTAGACACGCCCCTCTTTATCAGCGAACCTTCAAATACTGCTGAGCCAGCTTTTTGTGGGTTCCACAAAACAGTTAGTGCCACGCTGTTGTCTCCCTCACTCTCCCCATGCCATCTCTCTTTCACTGTCCTTTACCTCCTCTTCTATCCCTGTTTACGACCCCAGCTGCTTTCTTAGACTTCCTTTACATTTTTTATCACCAGCACCCTACAATCCTCCATTTCCTGTTATAACTCTGACTTCCTGCACCCTTTCATCTCTCTGCTCTCTTTTCCCGTCTGCATTTCTCTCTTTATTTACTCACAGGGTGAAAGCTAAATTGTGATCCTGTTCACCGTTCCATCTTGGAAGCAGTAATATGAGAGTGCATTGGTATTCATTGTGGTGTTTTTTCATTTGACTCTATATCAGTCATGTTTATGATTCAGTACCACTGGTCAGAGAAGCACTTCCTCAGGTGTCCCCACTTCTTGTGTGCTTCCACAGCAGCAGCACGTAGGTGCTCTGCTGCTTCTTGATAAAAGAAAATGTAGTAGCTTTACATACAATAAATGCACAAACAATCCAGACACCTTAAAAATGACTGGTGGAGAAGCAAAACCAAGTGATGAATATTGAGAATCCTCATCCCACAACAAAAGGGATATCCTTTGGAGACAGAGCCCTGGCAGTCTCCCCGACCAAGAAAAGCCCTCCAAGGAGCTATTGAAAGAAAAAAAAAGGACCGTGTAATCAACTTAATTTTACTTGTTTCCTCCAAAATGCTTTGTTTGCATAGTTACCATGGTGACCATGGTGTGCCATGGTGACGTATTGACACCCAGGGACCAATTCAGCTCTATACAGGCTGTGTGAGAGGCAGAGCAGCTGGTACCTCAGCCCCCACAACCAACCCCTAATGCTAATCTAAAGGAGATGCTTGTTCTGTACATCATCAGCACAGTTCAGGTCTCACTAACTTCAACTTACCCTCAGATTGCTTTTTCACTAGGATGATTTTTTTTTGATGAAGTGTTTTTGGTAATTTCCTGCTTGTGTCATTTCTACTAAATGCTTTAATAGTTCTCACTGACGGTGAAATTACCTCCTATTGTGCAGCTGGGTGTTCAAATGAGTTCACCCAGTCATGTTCAGGGCAGTAGCTGCTGTGATATGATGAGCGTAAATTACTGTCAACTTTAATTGTGCCCAAGATGTAAGTCTGATTGAGACTGAAGAGAAGCGAGGAAAGAAGCGGGTTTGTGTTTATGTGAAAGAAAGAAGAAGAATGGTGTCTCTTGCGGCCCAGCTCTCCAGGCCAATCAGAGGGTCTCAGGAGCATCAGCAGCAGAGCAGGGACTTGATTTTGTAGGATAGAAGTGATTAATTAAAAACCTCTGCTCTATGGAGGAGTCTCTGAGAATGTATAAGAGAAAAGATACAAATAGCAATGGAAGGTTGCAAAAGGTTAAAGACACTTGTTAGCCTTTGCCTCATGGATACTGGGTGACGAAGCAGAAGTTATTGTGATTGGGCAAACACACTTCTTCACATTTGTCTCACATCGCCACCACCTCCTCCTCCTTCTCTCCAGTCTTGAGCTTTTTATGTCATTTTCCTGTTTTAGCTCCTCTTTTGGATCGCCTCCATTTTCGTCTTCCCCTCTTTTTTACTCTACTTTTCTCTTGTGTCATCATGCTGTTGGCGTTACTGTGGGCTGTGCTGCCAGCTGTTTGCTGTCTCCCTGCACCCCAGGAAGTGACAGAACAAATTATTTTATCTCCTGCCCTTTGTTGTGTATGTGGGCCTCCTGCGTCTTCTGCTGAGCCACAGGAGTTCCTTGGTGCTGACCACAGTAACTCTGCCTGGCTTCAAATGCTTTAATGCTCCTTCAATTTCAGTTGTCCTATATCTTAAATCTATTATGCAAAAAGTTCATCTTAAATAGTGTATTCTCATATTCAGTTATAAAAGTTTAAGCACAATATTTAACAATTTCTGCCTGTGGCAGGACATATTTCTGTTGATTTCAAAAGTTTCTTTACTTGAATTTCTGGAGAAATGTGCCAATTTTCAGCTATGTTAATGACATGGCTCTAAGGATGGCAATGTCAGTTGGCTGGCTGGTCCACCACTTTAGTCCAGACTGAAATGTCTCAACAACTACTGGATGGATTGCCATGAAGGTTAGTACATACATACATGAGTCCAGAGTATGAACAGTAATTACTTTGGTGATCACTTGACTTTTTGTATAGTGCCACCAGCAGGTAAAACATTTTACTTGTCTAAATGCCTCTAAAACTAATGACATTCTCATCACCCTCAGCTGTACTTGCAAATGCTAGCATGCTAAGATGCTAAACTAAGATGATGAACAGGGTTAACATTACACCAACTTAACATCAGCATATTAGCATTTTCATTGTGAGCATGTTAACATGCTGACGTTAGTATTTAGCTGTGCATACAGCCTCACAAAGCTGCTAGCATGGCCGTAGACTCTTAGTCTTGTTAAGAAAAGAGATCAATTAAAATAGAGTGAGTCATTTTTTATTAAAAACAGGTTAAAAAAACATCATATTGGATTATATCATACTGTTGTTTTTACAAATCTTTTAACTCTTTTGAAGAATTTTTCCTTTACAAAAAGTTGATTAAATCACTAAAAGGCAGTTCCTCTAGGCAACAGGGTCCTGTCCAGTTACTGAAACCTTTTTGTAACTCAAAGTTCACAGCTTTAATCCCCCTAACAGCTACTGTGTGAAATATTAGACAAAAATGAATAGCATTATATGTTCTATTCACCCCACTCTTCCTATGCCATTCAGTTTCACCATCGTCACATACTTAATTAAAGGTCCACTAAACGGGAACTGTCCATCTGTGTGCCTGGTCAGGCAAGGTGACAAGGGGCATTGATACAGTCCTTTAGCTCCCTAGTGTGATTGTAATCAGCTTACTGCCATTGGAGGAAAAGACCCGGCTGGCCTGAGGGCACACAGGGATGAAGACGCACACTCAGATCATGTGACCCGTGTCAATGTCAGGAAGCGAAGCAGTGGGCCAAAAGATCAGCGTTGGACACATCTGAAAGGTCACACTGCCTTCTGGGTTTCTCTGGTGTATGTGCAGATGTGGGTCTGGTCTACTGTCTGTAGTCAAACCTTTAAAATAAGTGTGTATATGTGCCATCCAAATAAAAAAATAATGGTAACTCTGGACCTCTTCTGAAGTGTTGTCAGACATATCACAGTATAAATTGTCTTTGTGTTGTTATGAGGTACTGCCAGCTAAAGAGGGATCTGTCCTCCATTACTGCAGGATCAGGGAAGATTTTGGTCTGTTGGGTGTTGACATTTGGTTGAAGCCAGGCCGATCGATAGGATGACTCTCAGGTATTGACCGGTGTGCTGAATGGCCCACCTGTCTCTTTGTATTTGGTAGTACAGGGTTATGTATTATGTACAGTGCAAGTGTCAATCAAGAAACACCATTGGCCAAGCACACTATGGTTGTACTGATGCTTTTACACACTGGCGTGTTTCTGATATTTGCTGGTTCACTCCCTCAGTTCCAGCAGATATATAGTGTATTCACAGTATGTCTGGATTCTTATTTATTTTTCTGAACTTGGTGCTACTTTTACAGCACCTCGGCTCTTTTTTTAATGCCTGGTTGTAATTCACCTTCAGTAACATTTGATTCTCTTTATACCCTGCTTTGATTACCCACATCTCTGGTGTGAAATATGCTTGTTCACCTCTTCGTCTCTGCTCTTCATCTTACCCTAGCGTCCTCCAATCAGTCCCCCTTGCTCCCAAATCACTTGTTTCCTCTTAAGACTCTTCTCTTCTTTCTTACCAGACACTCTTTCATACAAAACTAATAAAGATATATGGGACTTCTCCACATAATTTTCAGTGTGTGCTGGCATACAAATCAGCCAAATCCACTGGAAGTCTGAGGTCTGCCCTGCACCTGGACTTACCGGCTCTGGCCAATGTTTCATGCACTGGCCCAACTAAAGATTTTTAAAGTATACTGTACTTGTTTTGCAATAAATCCCCCTTAAGTAGCGTGACTGTATCGAAAGGCCACTTAGTACTCCTAAGCATCCCTAGTTTTCACATCCTGTTCCAAGGTATTATAAGGAATAAGAATAAGGTGTCTGAAAGCGAATAACAATACTAATGTTGATGGATGACTGTTGATACAAGGCAAAGTAGCAGTGGCCTTTGTCACGTTTCCAGTGTTGCTATTCTGGCCTTTTTGAGTGGTTGCTTTCCCCCTCTATACAGTAATTGGTCTTGCTCTATTTAGATCACACTAATACTGTTTTAAAACTGCATTAATGTCACCATAAAAGTCTTCTTATGCCACTGACAGACATCATAAAGCTTTAAAGTATTAAAACTGCTTAACAGTTAGAAGCAGATGTAAAGAAAAGCTTACCTCTAAAAAAAACAACAAGGTGGCCAGTCCCACCACATTACAATACATTGTGTAAACAACAATGTGTAATCATATAGAAAATTAAACCTGAAAATCTAGATTTTCTCTTCACTGCTTAGTCTTTGGGAATATGGGGAGAGATTAGGAGGTCTCATTTAAACACATAGCTGCATTATGAATGGGTAAAGGCTAATGCGGATTATAATATGAAGCATTAAATCGGGTAAGGCAGTGATTCATCCACCCTTGGATGCATGATTCATCTCCTCTGTTATTACTTCAATATGTATTTATTCCCTTTCTTCACATGTCACAGCTGATGAAACCCTGGCCTTTAATCTTTGTTAAATTCAGCTGTGACAGGGTGGTATTTTAATAAGTGATGCACTTCCAGGGTGACCTTTTGGTGTGTATGTATGGGTATGTACTGTATGTCTCAGAAGAAATTTTAATGAATTTTTTAAGTAGTCTCAAGCACACCAGAGTACATATACACAGATACACGTATTATGCACAGACACCACCGACTGAGGAATATTCAAACAGATGAAAGACAAAAAAGATAACATGGTGTCAGTTTCATTTCCATTCCTTAGACAACAATTTCTTTCGCTTGAAAGATCACTTTCTCTCTCAGGCAGCTGAAGAAGTACAGGGATGTATTCTTCAAAAGATTAACATTTATCTGTATTTTCTTTGACATGCCAATTTATTTAACATTAAAACATTTATTTATTTTTTGTTTTGTCTCATCCCTCCACTTGAGAGCCACTCCTTCACTTTGCTCTTATATCTCTGGGTTTACCACCAGATTTACAGGTTTACACAGCTGATGGATCTCCTCAGAGTTGGAGGAATGTGTCTGGAGAAACAGCACACACTTTGGCAGTGGAAAGTTGTGACAGAGGAATGCTGTTTATATTTAATAGTTTAAAAGTTTAATAAATATTAATTTAAAAATGTTTACCGTTTCGCCGTGTTTAAGAGGTGCGCCGATTTAATCATGGTGGTGTAATTTATCTTACTGAACACAAGAAAATTCCACAAATGACTCTTTCCTAATTGAAAGCCCAAGTCTGTCTTCATGCTAGGATTAACTCTGGTGTCGAGAGGTATAAATCCAGCTTCCTGTCTGTCTGACTGACAGGCAGACACACCCCCAACCTGATGTGCTGCTACCCTAATCCCGTCTGACGACACTACGGAGTCAGAGGACAGAATTGAACTGCCCTGTTACATTGTGTCCACTGCGACGTCCTCTCTGCCTGTCATCACAATAATCACGTACTCATGATGATGGTGAATCAATTAGCAATTCTGGAATATATCAGATTAAGGCTAAACAGGGCCAAAGGCAGGCTCATTAAAATGATGGTCTGTTTTAGCTTCTCTGATAGAAGGCCAAGAAGAGGCTTAATGGGGGAGGGTTAGAGTTGTTGAGGGACACTGTGGATTGCCGGGGTTCACAGCCTAATCTCGAGAGATTGGCTTCTGTCTCCAGCCTGGACCAAAATCAGGATAGGAACAGGTGGAGGTGGACATAAATGAAAAAAGCTGGATATGCTTAAATTTAAAGCTGCTCCAATCGATATTTTGGGATACAATGGGTTAGATGACTATGTGTAATGTAAAAGGTGTTGCTTGTATTGACAAATCCACAGACAATTATCACCCAGCTTTGTAGTTTCGCTTAACTCTACGGCATATTTCAGCATCTTAGTGTTTTGGTTTTACAGCTCTTAACTTTACTGTTTTGGTTAATTCTCGATGCTCTCTTCAGCCTTGTTTCGCCGCAGCAGGCAACTGTGTAAAAGAAAAGGCTCTCGTCCATTTTACACTACTACAAAAAGCAGACAGACTAAGTTAGCGACTAGCTGGTGAACACGGTGGAGTATGTAGCAGCTAAAGAGCCAGATATTACCCTCAGGAGTTGATGGAAACCAAAACAAAGCTAAAAAGAGAGTGAATATTGGACTTACACTTGTTCGTTCACCTGAAACACGACTCCAAATTACAGTAGTGTTAATGTTGCTCCATATCTGCTTGATGTGTAACCAGACAATTGTTTCCTAACATGTTAGCCATATCAACTATCATCCCGGGGAGAAAAATTTACATCCCATCATAGATACACATTTCGTTTTTTTTAATATAACTGTATCTTTCTCTAACTTTAAGAAAGTGTTTGAGTTGTCTGAACTCAGCCATAAAGCATGCTTAAAACACTTTAACCATACCCTATTTGCCATGACCACAATCTCTCCCTAAACTTTGTTTTTGGATAATACAGTAGTTCAAAACCCTCTCATTGCGATTGGATTGTTCAAACAACCAAACATAGAGACATATTTGAGGAGGTGTACGTACATGCATATCCATTTGCATATGAGTATGTCTTTGTGATAATGTGTGTGTTTACATGCATGTATGCCCACATTTCTGCTCATTTTTAAGGTGGGTAGCCTGCATGCCTGCTAAAACGGAGTGTTGAAGAGTCATCCTGTTGGTCCCCACAGGGCCCTGCACTGAAAGATGAAGTGTACGCAGCCTGCAGAGTACATTAGTGCACACTGCATACATGTGTACATAGTGCGCGTATATGTGTACATGACTGTGTAGGAGTGCAAATGTAACACACTGTAGCCATGCAAAGCACGTTGCAGCAAGTGTCGAGCTCCATTCACAAGAATACATTAAATACCATCTCAATAGTAAGTATCAAACACATTTCCCTTTAGTTCTTTGTCCTTTAGATTAAACATGAGCTCTGGTTGAGTGAACAGTTTTTTTATCTATTAATAGTATGATAATGAAATCTCCAATCTTATCTGCTGCAGATATCTGCTCTGTGCTCTGACAAAGCATTCATTTGTATCTGGTAGCACTAGCGAAGCACAACTCTAGAGGAGGAGTTAGTAAGGGAGAAGTACTTTGATATCAAATATTGATAGCCAAGACATTTACAACAAAGTGCTCACAGACAGAAACAGGGAGTTTTGGCTAAAGAAAATGAAAGATAGAGCAAAGGCTGGGAAATACCATAGTCAGAGAGAGAGAGAGGTGAGCCTTTGTGGGTCAGAGTAACAGAATGCAGCAGTTGGAGGGATAAAAGCACATTATGTAGAAGTGTGGTAGACACAATAGCTTGACAGGAATGGCGCTTTGGTTAAGGTTGTGACTCTATGACCATAACAAGTATGTGGCTCCTATCCACACGGTTTTCACTGATAGCTTCAGGGCTCCTCGCCACTCCTCTCCTCTCCTGCTTGCAACTGCAGCCAGACTGCCTCACAGAGGATTGTTGCTAGAGGACTGAACATGGAAGAAAACACAGTACTGAGGTACAATCAATAGTTCCTAAATAATTTCCAAACTCTATTTATTTGATGCTTGGTTTGATCCAAGACTTTCATCAATATTGTTGTCAAGCAAAATAATGTATTTGTATTTAGGTTAGCTGGCGACTCACCCCCTCTCCCTCTTGTCCACTGCAGATTGAAGTAAATGTTTAATGACCATGTGTGTTCAGTCTGTACCTTGAAGTGCACTGCTCTTTGAAAAGCACATGTACCACTTTGCGCATTTCGTCAACGATGAATGGATGTACAGTAATCTCCCATCATACATGTCGCCCCTTCTTCACATGAACTTTTTTTCACCTGAGCAGCCTGTCAGCTGCATACCTTCATTTTCTCAGCAATGTAACCAGCTCCTTTTACCGTATCCGCAGTCGTGTGGCCAGGGGCGGATCTACCGGGGTGGCACAGGGTGAGAAATGCCACCCTAAAAGAAAGCCTTGCCACCCCTGCTGCCACCCCAGTTGGCAGCAACAAATTAAAAGTTATGGCCAATTTGACAATTTACGAGCGCAAATCTCCGACTGCAGTGAATGCAGCAAGAGTTTGTCTGTATGAGTTTGTAAATGGCAGCCTGTGCCCTTTTGTAGTGTGTACATACTATTTCTCATCAAACTGTGATAACTGTGATTAAATTCAGAATACCACATGTTGCCACCCCTCAAAAATTCCTGCCCCCCTCTCGCCACCCCATAAATATTTTTCTAGATCCGCCCCTGCGTGTGGCTAACTATTGCTCTGTGCAGCAAGAAATCAAATTGCGATTTCTCATGGTCAATTACTTCTTTATTAAAACACCATGAGTTTGTTTTGCTCCACTGTAAACAGATACACCTAGGATTGTCAACTGTCCCTCTCTTATTTTGAAGCTCAAAGCTTAGGTTGTAAGTCATATCTCTGTTTATATACAGTATGAGACATATTTGCATTTAGCTGACTAGGCTGAAAGTATGACAGGGCATAATGTACAGTAGTACAAACAGAGCCACAGAGCAAAGTCAAGGTGCCAGGTTCAGTTTGAGACTGGGACACTGAGCTGTCTACACATCAGGGAATATGTAATCTGGAATGTGGGGCAGTGATCCATTGTACCTGCACCAAGTCCATACATTTATTGATGCCATAAAACACCAGAACATAAATGTTTTAAATCCCATTTCAATTCTTCTCATTCAACTCTTCATCCTTTTCCAACCTACTGCTTTATCTGTTTTTCTCTTCTTTTTCTTCCCTTGATGCCAGTCCCTTTTTCTGGCCTCTATTTGCTTCCACCCACACACCCACCCACTATCCTCTGCTCCTGTATCCAGTAGAGAAAACTGCCCTGCATTTTACTTAATGTTGTATGTTACGTTTGTACTTAGAGCTAGTTAATATTTCATGCAATTGTACCTGACCATTTTTCTTGCTTCTTTTTTTTTTTTTTTTAAATCTGATCCTGTTTGTGTGAGTGCATCCCCTACCCCTAGTGAACTCAGGCCCACAGCCTCTTGCAGCAAGAGTGCAAGTCATCACCACCACCTAATCTGACACCACTGCATAAGACAATTTAGGCAAATTAGCAAGTGAGCCATGTGTGCGCCGCTACTAATCTGGCATAAACATAGAGTGGGCTATTTAAAGTTCAGTTTCCACTGCGACAAGTCAAATTAAGCACAGCTACATCAGTGTAGAGATATCACTTTATCAATCTAAAAACTTAATCCCTTCTTTGTGTATTCATGCAAGAGGCAGAGATGGAGGGGATGGAGTTAGAGGTTGAATGTTTATTTTAATAAATTCATGGAACTCTGGTTGGAGCAGAGTAAAAGGAAAATATAGCATACTTCTGGAGATACGGGAAGGTGATAGAGAGGGAATGACAGTGATGGATGGCAACTTGTGTTTATGATTCTAGTTAAAAAAAGAGAGTTTTTTCAAAAAGCGTTCAGAGAGAATGTGAAACTTGTCTGGGGTTAAAGCTAAAGCAGCTTCAAAAAAGGCAGCGGGAGTATTCGCCTCAGATACTGGGGTGTTTAAACACAACGCACTCCCACACAACTGCTTCCAAGAAACTGAACAACCCAGTGAAAGTGATGTTTACTTTATTCCAAAATACACTCTCAGGCTACTGGAATATGTTTATGAGGTTGTGACTATGTGCGAGTGTGGTGTACACATTTATCTGAGCTCTATCACTACGCACAGTGCCACTGATTAGCATTTAATCAAGACTTTTTGCTGCAGTTTCATCTGACTGTAATATAATTATGTTTATACCCCCATGCAGCGTCGTATCATTGTGGTGGAGCGTATTTATTGCAGGACAGGATAAGTGAGGTGGTGGTGAGGTGGGAAAAGCTGATGAACTGCAGCACAGGAAACAAAATGTAAATGTGGGGATGTAAGATATAAAGTAGGAGAGGCGTAGAGAGAAAGATCAGAGGAAGCAGCAGGAAGTGAAAGAGAGAGATGATAGAAAGAAACAAGAGATGGTGGAATGAAGGGCGGGGGGACTAATGTGTCCTTCATGGGGTGAGGCTGGACAGAAATGGCTCAGCATGAAGCTAAATTGACTCCATTACAGGAGCAGTGCACCGGAAAGCATCAGTGACATCACCCACCCATTCCAGAGAGGCAGTTACAACTCTCAGAGGGAATAATGATAGCAGCCTATGAAGCAGCCTGCTTTTAATGTTTTAACATACAAAACAGCAACGACATGTAAAATGTAAGCAAGATGATTTCCTGCATGCTTGTGAGCCAAGAGACACAGGAAACAAGTAAGTCTATGCCAGATATCATTGGTGTCTACAGAAGAGTGCACCCTCAAACACTTTTTCACTTGTCTCATGCTGGTGTGCTGTTATACAGATTTCGGATCGCAAGCAGATTGTAACTGAAAACGTAGTTATTTGACATTTTTGTTTTACTCACATGATGTTTTTTCTGATGTAATGCAGTCATACAGCAGAAAATAGTTTAGAGGATTTGGCATGAATTTGCTTCATCAAAATACAGTATGTATCAATATTGGAAAAAACATTTGTATTGACATTGTAATATTGAATTTAACCATATCTATCAGCCTGCAAGGCTGCCTTGTGTCTTCATGTCACCTTGTCACCTTATCTGGACTAACATGCAGTATAAAGCTGCAGAATTTGCCTCTTTCACAGAAAACAGATACAGTTTTTGTACAACACATTCAACCATCAACACCTATACTAAAAACGAGCGACTAAATACAAAATGCAGTTAAAATTCTGCCATAAATCCTACCTGCCAGCCAGGATCAACCACAGCACACTGGAATCCGTATCGGCTGTGTTCCCGTGTCGGATTGCTCATGCACCGGCTTATGAGAAGGTCATGCTACCACAAGTATGGGAATCACATGCCATTGTGTCATGTTGCTTTGTTTATTGTGTTCTCTAATACACTGTATGTTTATGTTCACTAACTAAGCCTCATTATTGATATGGTGACAGATTGTGTGGTTCGAATTAATCTCTTGTGTCCCAACTCGCCTCCAAATCAGGAGCAATACAGTTTATATGACAACATTCAATTTACCTGGTTTCAAGTGTCATTTTTACATTCTGCCATTCATTTATGCTACTTGATGCTTCACACTGTGTTCCAACTGTTGAATCATACCAATTGGGGCTTCCTCTGAGTTCAGACCCCTTAGCGTTATTTATAGAGGCAGAAAAGACAAGAAGGAAGATGTAACCAAGACAACAGTGGATACTTTAACACTTCACACTGTAATGGGTTGAATAGAAAAGAAAGCATGCAATTATGTCTCTTCCTGTACTGCGATACAGCTGCCTGATTATAGAGACAAAGCATGCACAAGTTGGTGAATACATCCAAACTGCAGCGACTGTGGAACCGAGTGTGCAGCATGTAAACACCGTCCAGACAATAACATCTCATAAAATAATTCCACCAGCATTTGTCTCAGTCTCAAAACTGCTCATGTATCAAGTTTGTGCCAAATTTCTATGAAGCAGTGTTGCTATTGGCTTAGCATGCACTCTCCGTTGTCCAAAACAGTCAACCCCGAGTTGTCTGTTGGCTTTGCATTAGGGATGAGCAACAGTCTGGTAATGAACATTGAACAAGGGCAGGAAAATATGGTATGCACCAGCGAGCGACTGATTAGGGAAGGTTAGGGGAGTAATTATGCAGCTGTATGGAGTAGTTAATTAAAAAGGAGCACTTGGCAGACCAAGCGTGTTAGACACACAGAGCACAAGATGGAGGCGCCTTGTCACAGACCTGGCCAGGACAGTGGGAATTGTGCAGCTGCGTTCTTTCTGGCCACTGGCCCAAGCCTTGGTTTGTGCCCGCGGCCTCTCTTCCATTACCCCGATCAATCCCCAGCCCTGCTACGAAGCCAGAGCACCTGCTGCCTGTTCTTACCCGGATTGATTTCCATCTGTTCTTTTTTGAATTTCCTATGAACAGTTTCTCTGGCCCTTTCCATCATTGATGGCTTTTTCCAGAGGAATTGCAGGGTTACTGATTTCAGGGTTACTGATTTCAGCCAGCTGGTCTTGATCCATGACTGACAGTCATAGATCATAGGTCTCCTTTTGAGGGAAAGCTTTGCACAAAACAACTATCCTCCATAGCAGAAGGCAGTGCATGTCCTGTATATCATATTTCAAATTTCAACTGGTCTACTATAAAATATTCCCTTGAATCTTTTGTCTCTGCATGACATTTGATCCCTCAGTCTTGATTGATCCTAATCCTCATGTTTGTCTCACTGGCATCTTTTGTGCTGGAGAGAGCAACAACAATAGAGATTATGATATGGGTTGCTCTATGTTGAGTAGTAATTAGTGCATCAGAAGAATACAGGACAATCTCGTCTTTACAATTCACTTAACCTCTATTATCTGCACTGATTTGATCTGCCCCCCTTCCTCTCATTAGCAGGGTAATTATCGAACAGCGCCCCAAGACACAGAACTGGAGCAAAACATTTGGTAGTGCAAGATAACTCTGTTATCATACCTCTATAAATTAAACAGATCCTGACTCAGCATTTGTTAACTGCTCTGATGTTCTCTAAGTAAGTCTGTTGTAGGATCGGAAACTCCTCACACCTGCACTGCTGTGTCTCTGTTGCTATGCTATCAGTGCCCCTACATCTTCTCATTTGCTAATAACACAGTGACCCTGCAGCAAGAGTGATTCCTGTGGCCCCTGTCATCACTCCATCACCACTATTAAAGCTTAATGTTTCAGGTCACCAGGTCTCCCGCTCTAGAGGAGGTGAAATGAAAGACGCTGGATGTTAAAGGGGGCTCATGGGAAAGCGGGCACTGAGGGAGAAATAGAAGGAGGGTGGGTGTGCATTGAAAGGGTAGGGGATTATCTGTCCTTGCATTTATGCTAATAAATAAGTTTCCTACTTCACAGTATTTGACGAGAGGAGAGGGGTTATTTTTCATCAGTGGAAAAAGAAAAAAAGCTGTCTGATGAAGGGAAAGGAGAAAAAGTTACTTCTCAGACAATAGAAAGTGAGGGAGGGAAGGAAGGAGAAAGAGTGGCAATGAAAGGCAAAGGAAAGGACAGAGTTCTTTTGATGTAAAGTTGGTTTGGCTCTGGTGAGAGTCCCACCTTTATTGTTCAGGTGCACTTTGCCCAGATCTGAAACGGGCTGACTCGGACGGCTCTTTGGAGTCCTCTGAGGCTTATTTCCTTATCAAAGAGCACTACCTCTTAGAAAATGACTGCGGGGCTGTCTTACTGTCTGCCCTGTCGGTTTATTTAAATTAATCCAGCTTTTATGCAAGCTAGTCAGGAGAACAGGACGGGTGTTTCAAACATTTCCATATCTGTCTCAGCAAAGGAGCACCACCTGACTCTGCTTTAGTTGATTTGTTGATTTGCCTGACAGTGAAACTTTTTTGTTTTTCTTTGTATGGATTAAAAATTTTCACTTGCATATCTAAACACCCTTTTTAATGCAATAAAAGATTTTCATGAAATCAGATCCTGTTTTTTATACTATTGATGGTCATACGTTTTTCAGTAATAGCCACTGAATGTATTGTCTCAGTAGTTTTCATTGTGAGCCCCCTCCCCCGAAATGCAATGTATTTCTCAGTATTTCTCTTCAGTGCAAGTCTATGGGACAGAAATATTATAGGTTAGACTGTTAAGACAGGGCGATTTGTATGAGATAAAGACTCTGGTATCCCTAAGCCTGTCTGTCCTGTTATGTTCCACTACCCAAACATAGAAGCGTAGAAACAGCTGTTTGCGGCTCACTGTCTCTCTCTCACTCTCTCTCCCCTATGTCTGTGCCTTTAAAATAGACTGCCTTTTCATCGACGTTAAGTGTTGTTTTGTTGGCAATCATCCATGCCAAATTTACATTAAGACCCTCCGGATTTATAAAGCATCGAAAATAAGCGAGTTCACTATGTGAATGCCTTTGCAAATCACTAGTAAACGAAACTATAGGATTTATGAATGAAGTTTGGAGAGTGAGTAAGCAGAAAACACTGCTTTTATCGTTTGCGTTCACCACTAATTAATGCACTCTCTCATCCCACATTTTTCAGAGCATTTTGGCCTGTGTATGTTTGGTCAGCCATTCATAGTCTAAAGCAGAAATATAAGAAGGAGAAAAATGAACAAGCCCATTTGGTCTAAATATAACCTATGCAGTTGGAGGTTAAGTGTATTCTAAGGTGGAAACAGACAAGGCTGTCCCCGTGGGCGCTCTGTCCCAGGCTTTATTTTTATGTCTCAACAGCAGGACTGACTTGACTGTGCTCTACCTGTCCTATGAATGTGGCAGACTCCCCCTCGTCCTTCTGTGATCCTTCCCACACAACAGCAAGCCGACAATGCCGTTGGCAAAGTTAGCTTTTCCGCATCCATAAGAGAATGTACACGCACACAAAAATAAAACAGGCAGAGAGAGAGAGGAGAGTGAGGAGAGTGAGACAGCCAAGAGAACGACATGAACCGTAACCTGCAAGATTAGTAAAGGAGAGAAATAAAAGAAAGAAAGAACAAAGAGGGAAGAAAGAACCTAAGTGGTTGAACAGATATGCAGAAGAAAGAAAGAAAGAAAAGAAGGGAAGATATGAGATGAGATGATAGAATACAGTAGAGACAGCTGAGTCACTTGGCTTCTGTTTGAATAATCAGATATTGTTATTCATGTGGAGCAAGCTGCTCCACACTGCCACGGGCCATGTGCAAAAGCTGAATGACTGTAAAGAAAGCGCATGACAAGCTAATGGACTTCTGTGGGAGTGTGAGGAAGCACTCTGAGGGAAGCTGTGGATCTGCACCCTGTTTACTTGGTGACATTTGCAACATCATCGTGGCTCATTATTGGGTTCTTTTTCTTTCTTTTCCTTTTTTTTGCATCAGGATCAGTGATCCTATCCAAATAACAGAGGAGCAAAGAGAGTGAAAAGGGAGCTATACAGTATTGTTTCTGCTATGCTCTACCTGACTGGGTGTATTAACCTGTTCTCAGTGAGATGGTGTTTGTGGTTTGAAAAGCAATCTCTCTTAGATTATTCCCTTCTCTTGTATTTACTTCTGAGAGAACAATAACTCTATATTACATGACCTGACCAAAGCTGGGGCATGCATACAATAACACACAGACCTACACAAAGATGTACACACATATACACCCATATCTCCAAGTGGATAGACATTAAAAACTCCCACAATAGAATCATTGTGACTGTCTATATTTAAGCAGAACATATAACCGTACTCTATGCTTAAATGCACATGCCCCTATTACCTTTTCTCTTTCATGTTCATACTCCAAGGTGAACAGACACACACACATATCCTCACCTCCTCAAACCTCAAAGACATTTCATCTAAAATCCCTAGGAAGGGCAGAACCAGAAGCTGTGAACCATGTGTGAAGCTACAGTAATATCTCTCACTTTCTCATCCAATACAAAGTCCAATCTGTATACTGTTTCTCTCTCTCTCTCCCCCACCTCTCCATGGTGTTAGCCCATGTAATGTACCACTTCAAACACATTGAGTGTGCACCATCCTCATGTTTTAACCAAAGAATGAGACAGTATTGTATCCTCCTCTTCAAGTCCCACAATGCGGCAGACCATCAATTATGAACAAATGTAGGGGTTTGATGTGGCGCTGAACAGCTGGATATGATATGTGGAGAGGAGAGTTGGCAAATTTGTTATTCTTTGTGTAGTGCGAATGAAGGGCTTTTCCCAAGTCTCCTCTGAATGTTTTGCTTCACCATGCAGGTAGAGGAAGGACATACCAAATATTAGAATTTGTTTGTAAAAATGTAGGCTATCTAATACTTACATATTTTTATATATATACAGTATATGTATATATATATATATATATATATATATGTATGTATATATATACAAATCAATAGGTATATATAATTATATATATACTGCACATATATATATATATATCCATCCATCCATCCATATATATATATATATATATATATATATAAAATCAGTGTTGGACGAGTTACTTGAAAAATGTAATCAGTTTCACATTAGTTTAATAATTACTCAAAAACAAAAGCAAATAGTTACAATACTCATTAAATTATTAACTTACTCAACCCAGCTCAGTTAAAGATGCCTTTTCCTTACACCAACACATATTCTGTATTTAACACGTGTAGAAATAGAAAATGAGGCTAGCTGTAGGTTAGCAGCTTGTTAAAAATGATGGTTTAACAAGCAGCTAGCCTACAGTTTGGAGGTAACTGTCCACACAGCGTTGTCAGGTCTGTGGTTTTCCTGCAGAATTCAATTTTTGTCTGCTGATTGGGGCTGAGCACTAAAGAAATTTATTTTCCATTACCATGCATACTGTTGTGTTTGTGTTTGTGTTTGTAATATTATTGCTGTGTCTCCAGATCTTAAATAACGAATTAATGCTAGTAGGTCTATGGATTATGTTAATAACCTAGGTTTTCTGAATACACCAGAATACCAAGTGGGACATTTATTAAAAATGGGGAGCTATTCCACCAGATTTATTTGTGAGATTTAAGCTTTATAATCATACATTTATATATATTTAGAATATGGTTTAAAGATATTTTCCTCTGTTAATTTTCAGAACCACTATACTACTAATAAAGCATCCTCTCGGAACCAAATAATTTTCTTAGTTGTCCAACCCAACCCATTGTGTCCCTGAGGTCCGCATCCTACAAATATCTCTAAATAAAAATCCATATTTAAAAATTTTATAATTAATAATATTTATTAGTTATTATTTATATATTTATTTATGGGACACACACGTCACACACACATACAAACGCACACGACGTGCCTAACACGTACTGGACCAGTCTCTCCACTGAATGCAGAGCGACCGAATTAAACAACCCAAAATTGTCAAAGTAAATTAGCAATAATGGGATTAATACATGTAATTAATGTATTTCGAAGTGTAATAACTTACAGTACTCATTACTGAAAAAACTAATCACATACACAGCAACGCATTACTATAATGTGTTACTGCCTCTGTTCATAGAAAACACTAGTGTGGTCACATGTGGCTTGAATTTATTAAGGGTAAAATAGATACTTATGCAAAATTACATTAAATAAAACATAATTTAAAATTAAAGAATTTGAGAGGATTAGTAAACACTTACATTTCCACTTTTACCCTTGAAGGTAAGGGTCAAAGTTAGTGTTATCAGCATTCTGGTCTTTACATCCTATTATGTTTTGCTGGGATTTAGACCTGCAGCATTTCTAAGCGATCCTTACTTTGGTGTGAATTGTGTGTGTGTGGTGGGGGGGTTCTTGCCTATGGGCATAACATCATTAATACTGAGATCCACTGTGCATCTCCTGAGACCTCTCACAACTTAGTGAATAGCAAAGAAATGAAGTACAACCTGTCTCTTTGCTGTAATAGTTTCATGTCGCAGCCCTATCTGGAAAAGCCAGGTGCATGTGATAAGTGATTTGTTATCATCATTATGCTCAACAATTTACTTGTGTTTGGGGAGCAAATGCAGTTGTCAGTGAAGGCTGAAAATTGGAAGAGAGAACTGGCAAATGAGTTCATATAAATTCTGTCACATATATGTTGCAGTCTGATCCATTAAGAAAGGCCTGTGTAGCAAAGGGTCTTGCAGACTCTAAGTATAGATTCTCACAGACTACAGACTCTCCTATAGCTGATATTAATTTGATGTCCGAATATGAAGGGAGGTTGGGGGAATGATTAAAGTATGAGAGTATATTTCTCCTCGCAGAAACCATTATTCTGTTTCATTTGTCACATGAGCCATGCAGGACAGCCCTGTGAGGCTTTATGTCGGTGTGCACATCTTCTTCTTTTTCCCCTTACATTCCTTTATCCCATTTCCATATTTCCTCGCTCCATTTCTCTATGCTTGTTCTGTTTGACAGAAACAGCACAGCATTTTGTGAATGATGTGTCTTTCCCTCTTTTTGGATGACACATAATGGGCATGATGCTTGAGGAATTTGTGATTGATAGGGATCAGGAATGGGTGTGAGCCGACGGCTGTCAATCAACTTGTAGAGCACAAATAGATAGATAGATAGATAGATAGATAGATAGATAGATAGATAGATAGATAGATAGATAGATAGATAGATAGATAGATAGATAGATAGATAGATAGATAGATAGATAAGTTTAAACCTGTCTGACATATTGCGCTTGATGTACAGATTGGCAAATAAATCCCCTTTTGGACTTCAGTGTAATTTATCTGTGTAATTTGACATTTTGGGAACGCCGTATTGCCCAAGGTTTTGCAAAATTCAAATGCAATATATTACAGTTGTCAGATGGACCAGGGCTGATCCATACTCCATCCTCCAATTTAATTTTGTAGGCTGATTAAATCAAGTCAGTTTTCCTTCTTTCAAACTCTTCAGCCTTCAACTTTGTTGTTTTGTAGAAGAAGCTCCCTCACCGAAGTAACACTGACTGCCTTTCCTGACCCTCAAAGGGAAGAGAGGATGGGTGACATTAATTAGCCACCCTGTTGAGATTGGGGTGACATTAGCCATGGTCTAATTTAACGCGAGCTGATTATATGACACACTGACACACCTGAAGGGTTTCATTGCCGGATAAAAGAACGTGCATGGAATTTGTGGGCTCTGCCAATAGCCTGGTTGTAATGAAAGCATTGATTGACTCTTTTAAGATGAATGCCCGTAAACAGTTTCTGAGGTCCAGTGCTATTAGCATTCTTGTCAGTGAACAAGAGGTTGAGAGATGTAATGAGGTTCAATATGGAGACTGTTATAACCAAAACATTAAGAGGCTGTTAAGGGAGGTAACATCTTCTGTGTGGTTGCTTCTCAATGATGAGAGTTAAATATGTGTGATTGACAGGCTTACTAATGGTCAAGATGCCCTGCTGTGATCTCCTGCTACTGAATGTTGTAATTTGCTGTACTCTGCATGAAAGCCGTCATTAACGTGAGCAGCTGAATGATGCTTTGTAGCTGATTGCAGGAAGCAGAGTGGAATAACTCAGCTCGTTGTAGTACTCCTTTTTATAGATTCACATGCAAACACACAGAGCACATTGACCATGTGTTCAATTAGGTCATTATCGTACAGGATTATAATATTACACAGGCAGACACATAATCAAAACCACACACAAAGACACAGATTGCAAAGATAATGTACGAGCACATTGTGAGGCTCGCCCCTGTCTCAGCAATTTGTCCCAGGAATTATTGACTTTATTACTGCACCACTGACAGCTCCACCCACTGATAACCATCAGCTGCATCAGCTGCTGGTCACAAGCACGTCTCACTTCATTAACAAGGCGATTATCACTGACGATGCTTATCAGAATGGGACGGACACTCAGCATGGATGTGTATGTGTGTCTATAGGGAAAATTATTTTTGCAACTGTCAAGGACTTGATGACTTTCCTCTTATCCAGATCTAAGGTGTTTAATGTGTTCTTGTGGTCTTGAAATGATCTGAGATATAGGGTGCACCAGCCCATTCAACACACAGCGCAGCAGGTGTGACACTGCGTGAAAGGATCTGTTAACTGAGACAGAGAGTTTGTCTGTGTCCTATGATGAGACCCATTTCATGAAGTTAGGGAAGCAAGCCATCACCATAACGCACCACCATTGTCCATCTCGGCAGCAATTTGTAGATCCAGTCTAGTAGCCAGCACCAGCGCGTGACTCAGTGCAAGCCAATTATAATTTATCCATGGCTTTTGCCATGTGAAAATGATTCATGGCTCTACTTTGTCCAAACCCATGCAGCGTGCATGGAGTCTGGCACACTACCTGTAACTGCCTGTATTCATAAATCATGTTTGGAATAAGTATCGATTTGCTTTTATGGTAGAACTTCACATTGTTTATATTTCACACAATTTAGAGTAGCATCCTACCCTGGTGTGCCACATCTTATACTGCACTGGCAGTGACTGCTTTTTGTGGCATTTGTACATATTTTAATATGCATTATTTGTAAAAGCATTGATTTGATTTGATATTTGCAGTGGCTGGCCAAAATTGTTTTTGTGGACATTAATCATACACTCTGGTATCCCTGTGAGGAAGCTGCTAATTGTTAGATATTGGAGCCTCCCTAAAGTCTGTTCTGGGAAATAGAGATGGTAAAAGCTCTTAGAGATCACTGCCATCATAGGGGAAATATTTCTCACCACACACGGCCCTCCTCACTCGCCAATACTTACTTACTTACTTCAGTCAAAAGCTAAATACACTTGTTGGAAGAGATACACAGAGGATAATGGGTTAGACAGGATTCATTTAGAGCACATGTGACACGAATGGAGAACATTATGAATTAAAGTAAGTGGTAATGGTAAATGGACTGCATTTGTATAGTGGCTTTCTAATCTTCCGACCACTCAAAGCACTACACACAAAATGATGTTCATTATTGATTGATCAGTCAAAAAGGCAAAAAACAATACCAGAAAACAAAGATGATTGGCTTAAAAACATCCAAACATAATTTTTTTTCCATTCAGATTCCTTGATTTCTTACTTCGAAACACAGATGGGAGAGTAAGCCTATAAGCCTGTCATTTATCACCATGGTATTATGAATATGTTCTGAACCATTATTACCTTGAGATGAGTTTCCCCATTGTTGCCCAAAGAAAGTCATTTCCCCAAGATATTACCTGGTTAATAGCTTGTTATTTCTGTGCTCTAATGTAAAGTACCACTCAACCGTTTGTGTATGAACTCATCTGTGAATTGAGTGATTGTTTCAGTAACATTGTTCCTCTTTTAGTGATGTTTTCAACAGTTTATAGAGAAAAATGCCATGACGAACTTTTTGCATGAGCACAAGACCCTCAGACTCAACAGTCGAGGCAGGGGCAGTGAAGCGTGGTGTCTCCAGGTTCATCATGTCTTTTCTGTGTACTGTCAGAGTGCCCTCCTGGGAAAGACAACAAAGACAGTTAATAAGAGGATGGCTGTTGGCATCCAGCCTACCTGTCACTTTACTTGGCTTGACGTACAACGACACCCAACATGTGCACACAGCGTGACAAAGTCACCAAAACCACATAGTGTAAAGTAACCCTTCCACATTTACATGTATGTAAGCTACAGAAAATATGCAAATATACATGTTCCTATATGTACCTATGTACATAATGTATATATGTACATTATAGGAAAGGTTAAAACAGAGTGAATATGTAGACCTTCTCTCATCACTTTCTGAGATATGACACATCAGTTGGCACTGCATTGCCTTTTCCACCTTCACTAGAGACAATGGTGCAGCACATCCATAATTCATAACATCATTACACATGTAGAGGAGGATATTCACTTTGATTTCTCTTTGCACGTGTATATATATTATACTGTCTGAGTCATTGTTGTATGTTCACTAAGCATTTATTTGAGCAAGGTTAATCTACAGTAGTTAAATGGGATTGCAGTGTGTATATGTGTATTGTTTATTGTTTATTTTTAAAAGGATCCCCATTAGCTGTCACCAAAGTGAGAAAAGCTAGTGGGGTCCAAAAAATCAAAAAATCAAAAAATCACATAACAATGATAATCTAAAAGCAGTAAAACAATGTAGACGTCATTATAAACATCATACAAAATTATTCAGAATAAATTATTACAGCAAAATTATGTAATTGTATTGAAAACCAGCCTTTCAGTGTTGACTATGGCAATGTTTGTTGCATCACTGTTTAATATAAATGTTCTCAAGGAAATTATTGGATAGTTAGAAAGTTCTGGGAAGAGAATGTAGAACAGAAACTCAGGGCCTCATGTATACATTTTGAACATGCACAAAAATGAGTTCAAAACATGAGTATACTTGTTATACAAAAGTTGGTTTATTTGAAGAAATAAATTTGGGGATTGGCAAAGCTGAATCATTTCCATAAATAACATTCAGGCTTAAACGGTGTTTTTTGTTTATTTCAGAAACCATTTATGAATGACAAGTAACCTTTAGCCACGTTTAAAATGCACCTGAAAGCGCATCTCTTCTCTTCTGCCACCTAACTGACAATCACTAACTTCTTCTTCCTTTCTATCTCTTTTCATAAAAATAAATAAATAAATAAAAATTCCTATCCTTAGCTTTGTATACTGTGCTGGGCTTTAACAGACTAGTTTCTGGTGCACTTATGCTTTTTGTTACCTTGTGTTGTTATAATTGCTTCCATTCCTCATATGTAAGTCGCTTTGGATAAAAGCGTCTGCTAAATGACTAAATGTAAATGTAACCTGTGAAGTGTGCAATTAGGTGCTTTCGCACTTTTAAACTCACAATGCAGGTACCTCTCCATTTTACTAGCAGCAAGTTCATCCATTAAAAAGTTTCCATCTCCTTCCTTTAGTGGAACAACACCTTGGACGTGACTGTCTCCAATTATAGAAGCCAAACACCAAACACAAGTGGCAGCTATGCTTTGTCGGTACGCAGCAATGTGCTTCTTGGCACCGACTTTGATATCCTACCACTTTTTTCTAGATTTGCAGAATGTTTCAGCTCAGTGAGCTGAAAGTGTCAGTGCTGCTGTGACATTCTGCCACCTAAAAAAGCTTCTCTTAGGACAAGTAAAGTATGACCTGTGAACTATAACCAGCAAAAAAGTATGACCTGAGCAACAACAAGCTCTGTTTCACACTCAACACTCGATTGTCAGTTCCCTTTTACAAATAACTGAAAGAAAAGCTGATTTATGCATTATCATTTATACGTTATTAGAACTGACAATGGGTGTTTCATCAAACTTTTCTATTTTTTTGTTGGAGTCTGAGGTGGATTATGTCTCACTGTTAATCTAATGTATTATTATTATCAAAAAAGGGTAATTACATAGGCAATGTGGAAGGTTCCATAAATCCATTGTTGAAGGAATGGGTCGATATTTTGGGAAATACTTATTTGCTTTCTTGCAGTTTTAAATGACAAGATCTGTCTGTAGGCAGACCTGACTCTAAATAAAAAGATAACAAAGTTCCCTACCAGCAGCTCTTAAGATCACTAATTAGCATGTTATATCTCGTTTGTTTAATCCATACAAAAACTGAAGTTCAAAAACGACACATAGTGGCATTAACTGGGTTTATATGTCAGACTATTTCTTGGCCGTGGGCAGTAACTTCCTGGAGACTTGTCATCTCCTTGAAATTGCCAGTGTATCTTTTACACGTCATTTTTACATTTTTGTACAGATTTAAGAAAGAGGATGTGTTAATTAGTGAGCTTTGGAAGTGCTGGTAGGCAGATTTTGTTAGGTCTGAACTGAGCCAGGCTGTGTCCAATATTTATGCTAAGCTAAGCCAACTGGCGGCTGTCTGTAGCTTCATAGTTACCGTACAGACATGAGAGTGGTATCGATCTTCTTATTAAACTCTCAGCAAGAAATCATGCTATTCCGTCAAGCATTTATGTTTGTGTTTTTGTTTGTTACATTTTAAAATCGATCTGTGCACAGTATTATAAATGAAGCCCCACGTTATCAAATATTACATGAAGAGTAAGGTGTTAAAAGTTCTTTTAAAATGGAGTGTAAAATAGACCGAAAGACAGCGTAATAGAGAGAAAACAGTAAAAGACAGAAAAACAATCTTGTGTTGCAGAGGCAGTGGTTATATGTGATTTATGCAGGAGCAAAAAAGTAAGCGTGAGAGAAGAATCATTTTGACCTTTATGAGAGCAAGAACAAAAAATGCTTCAATTTCCTCTTATACTTTTTTTTTCTCATTGTCTGCCTGTTTCTCTCTTTCTCTGCCCATGCCTTGGAGTTCATCCAACACAACCCTAATCCTGTGTTCCGATGGGGATTAGCCCAAAATTCAGACTGTTTTTAAACCCAGGCATCACCGTCTTGTCTCAGCAGGCAGCACCACGCACATCATGTCTCAAGATTAATGTGTGGTCTATATGCTTTATTCTCACAGCTGTCTAAGCCAATTCAATTAAAGAACAATTGCAACCCTAATTGCATTCTGATTGCCATTGCCATCACTGGCTTGTTGGCAGAGTCACTATGATGTCTTAGTGTGTTTTCCAGAAAGCTTCCCATCCGCATAATAAGGAGGGATTGTACCGGAAGTTTTGAGTGGATAGAGAAAGACCCACTCGGATCGAATTACTTTGCCATTACTGACCACTTAACGGTGGAGACTTGGGCTTTCTCCCCACACAGTAGCATCTAGGTTATGAAAGTCTGGATGATAGACACTCTATTTCATCCGCTTTCCAGAGACAGAGGTTGGAGACAGAAAACTAAGAAACACATCAAGCTGCCAAAGTCTACTAATGGGACTTGAAATTCTCTAATGTAACATAAAAGTCCGAACTACAGGAAACATTGTAAAATATTGAGGTTTTATTCATATTCTGACTAAATTGCCCTTGAAGAAGGTTATTAGGAAGCATCAGAGCTGTGGCTTGTGGTTGATTGATGGTTAAAGGATAATGGTGGGTTTCATTATGTGGCATCTATCAGTCAATTCAACCTTAATGTCTTGGTTATAACCCACAAATCACCAAAATGTCAATAGCAGGAGCAGGATGAACTTTTTTCTGCTGTTACCATGGGGACAAAATGTAATGGCCACTGAGTTCTGCCATTTTTGTAATGATTGGGATCATGATAAAATAAAATCAGTTACAGCACTATATTGTGAAAGGGACATGGTGGTACATGAAAAATTTACTTGACATTAAAGACCCAGTGAGCATTGAACTGGTGATTAGAAGGTTAGGAACATGGAAGTATTAAGGAGAAATGGATTAAGATGGCACCCAATTCATTCCTATGAAAGTTGCTTACAGACAGTCTTGAAATCTAGGTTCAAATCGGGCTACATTTTGAAGTTTGAAAAATCCCTCAGTACCTGACAAAAAGTAAATTCGGCTTTGAAACATACTTTTCCTAATGTAACAAAGAAGACCTTTTAAAGGCAGCAGATAAAATGGTTGGGAGATAGAAATCAAGTTTGAAAAATGAACGTTTTTATCATTATTATTATTTATAACCATTGTTTCAATAGGATTTCAAATAACAGATTTAAACTGTTGTCAAATGGTGTTGACCTATATTGAAATATTTTTTTAAAATCCCCCAAAACTCCAGAAAAAGAAATAGTGGTTATATGTAGCCTAGACATCTTAAAAACTCCCTTTTCAGCAAGATTTGGCCTGGTTTTTAAGGTATCCTATCGAGTTTTTGACCAGTAGTGGGGCTATGGACCAATGTGTTTGTTAGTGGTCCCACCATTTGTTTATGTCTTGCACATTTACAAGGACAAAAAGGTTTGTGCCCAAGGTCATTGTGGAGCAATACGCTTTCCCGCCGGCAGTTTCAGGCTATTCCACTCATATACAGTTTGTGGTAGTAACGCACCAAGAAATGTAGCAATGTGTCAACAAAAGGCAACAAAGAAGAAGACTGCTAGCTAGCAAACATGGATATTTAATGCAGGATGCATTAAGAGGTTAAAAACTGGCTTTGCAAATGTTTTATGAGTAAGGAAGTGCATGTTTTTAGGACCTCAAGGATACACAAAAGTCTCCTTTTCATTTATTTAAAACTGTTTTGCTCTCATTATCAAAGCAAATAAAAGCAACCTGGGTATCTTCGTGTGTGCCCATTTCTTGGTTTCATGAACTAAGCCTCCTACTTTTCCTCTGAAGTTATTTATTCATTAATTAGCAGGAGTAGGGCACTTTAGAGGAAGAGCTTGTTAGATGCTGTGAAAGAATCTATTTTGAGTGTGCCAGCGCTGCTGACCCTTTGCTTGCTGCACGGATGATTGTTTGCTCCTCGCATGGTGTAACACATTGTTCTATTCAGTGAGGTCAGCATGGAGACACACTTGTTGTATTGGTTATATAAGTGCTGGGTTTGGAGAATGAATATTTGATTGGGGCCCTTAATGCAGAGTGAGCGTTCAGATGAGGAGGCGGTCAGTAGGCGGAGAGCAGCGAGCTGCATCTCTGTCCAGGGCCTGGCAGTATGCCAACACAGAGGAAAGCTCTCACTGTACCCACTCTTCTACCCTTCTATCGTCTCTCCAATGTTCTTTTGCACTTTTCCATTCCGCTCCTCTCCTTAATTTCTTGGCCAGTCATCTTTCTTTGCATTTTAGCTGTCAGTTTTCATTCTTCTTTGCCTTTAGATTTCTGTTTATTGCTGATTTGCATCTTCGTTACCTGCTCTCAAACTCCAGCGTAGTCAACTCAAAGTCAGGCGGCATTTGAGTGTTTTCCAAAAGAATGAAAAAAATTTGAGTTCCTTGCCTGAATAGGGTGTGAAATATGGTGGGATGTGTGTGTATGACTGCACATGGCTGGGTAAGTGCTCATGTTTATGTATATGACTACGTGTGCATCACAGCTCAGGAGAGCCATGAGGTACAGTCACATGTATGACTAGTGAGGGTTTACGCATGTCATTTAAGGTTGTCCGTGAGTAAGCTGAAGCCTGATTGCAATAACATGTAAATGTGAAGAGTAATGTAAACATGAATAACATAACAATCTGTGCAACTGATATCAGAAATCAATCACTGCTAAATTGATAGTAATGAATAGATGGTGGAGGGAAATCCCTGTGGGTCATACCCTCCTCTGAAGAAAATAACAGCAAAGAGGAGACAGAGGAAAGCTTTCTCGTGTAATTATCTTTTGATGCTCTTCAAATCATGCCCAAATAATAGAGGGGTGAGTCATGCAGGGAAGGAAAATGAGCCTCAGGGCCACACTCAGTTGGAGAAAACATCTCACCTGCTCCTGACAGAATGCCTAGCACTTTCCGATGCCCAACTATATTTACAGAGATTCTAGATGAACCTGCATTATCATGGTCATAATTCTTGAAAAATTAAAAAAAAAAAAATTATTAATTAGTGCCATTTATCAAGCAAAAATTTCAAACATTTGCTTGTTTCACCTTCTCAAATGTGGACTTGCTGCTTTTCTTTGTTTTATATCAACGTAAATTTAATATCCTTGGGTTTTTGACTGTTCAGACAATTCAGATGGATCTTTCACTATTTTCTAATTAACCCTAACCCCATTTGATAGGGTAAATGATTAATAAAACAATTATCAACAGATTAATCAGTAATGAAAATAATTATTAGTTAAAGCCCTACACTGAAACATTATGTTTATTCAATATGTATTTTGAAATTCCAACAATCTGATTAATTAATTTGTGTAGTCTAAGATATTGAATTTTAGTTTGGCCAAAGTATTAACATTTAATTGTATTTAATTAGGTTTATGGTAGAGGACAAATATTTCAAATTCTTTTTGGAGTCTACCTAAAATGAATAGTTTGTTGAGATTTAAATGCAACATGCATCCGTAGGCATGTATGGAAACCTCCCAGCATGCACCGGCATAGCTGATTCATGGACATACGTCTCATTGTGTGTTCCTGCATTGTTACTGGTGTTATTGTGTTTTACATTGTGCTCTAAAATGTTGCCTCTGTTTCCACATTTCCATTGTTGTTATACAATTAGTTATTTCTGTAAGAGTGACACCAGTTAGACTGTGAGTGATGTTCTGTGCATGATTGGTGAGATGGTGGAGTGACTCATATAAAAGAGTAAACTCCTGACACTTCATAATGTGCAACTGCTTTTGATAAGCCGGCCTGAGGTTGCAAGACATGGATTTGTGGAAGTACAACGCAATATTGCACTCTTTGTGGTGTATATAACAGAGGAAATTACATTAAGTAGTTTGTGAAACTTTGGTAAAATGGTTTGTCTTAACTAAAAAATTCAGTTTCAGTGAAATACATTGAATTTTGTTGAAATATTTAGTGTGAATAATTACCTTGTTGTTTTTAGAGTTTAGTCAATGATACATTTTTTCAGTGTACCTGGTCATAAACTAAATTAATAAGAACGGCTCACAGGAAACTATTTTCATTTTTTTTTATTTATGTCTTAGCAATAAACTGAATGCCTGAGAGTAGACAGCATGGGTTGTTTATAAAACACAGGATCTAGGCAGGTTTGGTTGTGGTGACTGGTGCTGCTGTAAATTATTTTGCCCCCTTGACTTCACCTCTCTCCTTCCACTGTGGACTCAGTTGGACAATTGGACAGCCAGCCAGTGTCATGCATCTCTCTCGCTCTCTTTCCAGCTTTTGTTGAGGTTACAGCTTTTGAGGAAGGTGTGTAGCAGCTGTGCACTGGCGCCTTTTCTGCTCTCCTCTCTGCGTTCTCTCCTGACTCGCCCGCCTTCCCCATGGGGACGGTCATGGAGAGAGGCGTTTTGGCTCACCAGTCTAATGCCTCCCTAATTGTCTCTCCCATGTGGGTGAGTCTGGGTGACCAAATGATAGGGAAGCAGAGAGGGGTAAGGTGGGGGGGGAGCAGAGGGATATGAGGGTCACTTCTCTCACAAAGGTACAGACTAATGTTAGCAGCACGGACGCACAAGGAGAGCCAAGTATTCAGCTGTGTTCACGTAGTCTGCCCAGACAAAGAGGGTCCAAAGGCACCAGCCACGGTCACACGGACCTTCACTGAGCATCCCACAGAGCAGACAGCAGCTGGCATTATGGGGAGTCAGCACAACAATGAATAAATGCACGGACAAGAAAGATGTAGGAATAGAGAGGGTGGAAGGGAAAGGATGAAAAAAGGGACAGATGACAAAAGGTCAACAGCATCAGCGCCTACATGGATTTAATGTTTTTTTTAGTTTACAATGAGTGCCACAGTTGTGTTTCTGTTATACATCTTGAATAATCAGTATTTGTGCAATGGTGTTTTCTCCAAAAACAATCATCTTACATGTTCAGTTAAGAGTATACAGCTCGTTGATGAAAACTTTGGTATAAACTTCCTCACAATCCAGATTTGTTAACGACAGCTATAAAGGACACCAGTTTTTGTTTCCCCAGAGTTATGAGATACTTTATTTGAATATTCTTTTGACATTTAGTTGGATTTGTGGTGTAGGTTCCCAGTGGCTAAAATGTGCTCCACGTGTGCTGTGGCATTTAGCATGGTCATGTACCATATTTACTGGCTGCGGGCCATAGTGAGTTCTTGACAGCCGTGTGTGTGTGCGTGTGTGCGCATATACGTCCAGGCTTGTGTGTGCTTACGCATTCTTGTGTCCAACACTGACCTGCTCACAAACATTTTGAGATGTGGGAAATCAGGTTTTAGAAATGTTATGATTATGTTTCAGTTCAAAACTTTCATCCGTAATTGAAGCTCTCCTATGCCCTTTATATTCTTTGCCCTAAACCCAACGAGGCCACATCAATAAAGAATATTTATATAACGATAAGGAGTCAAATCATTTTCTGATATTGTAATTAGGAGTGATTGATTCTGTGCATCGTTGTTATTCATTTTGTTGTGAAGGGATCATTATGTAAATGAAAAGGACTGCATTTCATTAAAATTAACTGTCAGCATGAGGGGAGAGACTCATTAACTGGAACTGCAAAGGTTTCTTGTGAATGATTTTTCTCGAGCCCTTGCTCCAAAATCGAGTTATTCTTAGCTTTGGTAACTCCAGGCAACTGTTGCCATGCATACATATACGTAGATACGCTTGGTGGCGCAGGCTATTTTTTTCAGCAGTGGGGAGGCTCAGTGTTAAGGAGGGCGAAAAGAAGGTGATTGGTGATGAACCCATTCGACCATTGATTTCCAAAGAGTGGGCGATATAGTTTGTTTCCACAGTTGGGTATGGAACCATGAAATGTCAATTGTTTAATAGTAAAGCTTGGATTGTCATTAAAGAGGGTCCATGGTCATGTGCAAAAGGATGAAAGAAAATTGAAAATAAAAATATTAGGCATGGCGAAAATGTATGGCTATGGTTGTAGATTGTTCAAGCAGTGTGGTTGTGCACAAGCCTAGTACCTGCTGTGTGCATGTGTGTATGCACATGGGAGTACACCATGCTGCGGCTTAGTTGTTCCTCCTGGCCTGGTGTGGGCAGATGTTTGTGAAAAGCTTCCCAGAAAAGAAAGCTTTCTCATGTAAACATTTCAACAATACCTTAAGCTTCTTATAGACTTATGTCATAGTCGTGTTTGACCCGCATGGCTTTAATTTACTTTCATTCATCTGCTATGCAAAACTCTTATAATCTCAATAGCTTTCACATTTCAGTGATTCAAAATGCAGCTACAGTAATTGCAGTTTGAAGAGGAACCTTGGGATGGAGAGGATCTAAGAGATGCAGTGTGTAACTGACCCACCCCGCCCTGCCTCCTAGGGCATGTTTTGTTTCTCTGTCATTGATATTATTAGTATTTCCTGTTTTATTCTTTTGCTCACCTCTCCTCTCGTTTCAGATCACAACACTTCCTGCCCCTCATATATTTCTTACCTGTCCTGAGTGCATGCTCTGCCCTAATTAGTTGCACCTGTGTCCTATTGTCTTCACCTACCAGTGCAAATAGTCTGCCATCTCTCTTCAGTCTGTGCCAGTTCACTGAAGTACACTGACGTCTCACGTTCCAGCATTTGCTCTTTGTGTTTCTGGTTATTTGAATCCTGCATGTGCTCCGGACCTTGCTTCAGCCTCTCCCTGTTGGATTTGTTTGCTCTCTCCTGACTGCCTTCCTGTGTACTGACTTTGCATACTGAAAAGTAAAGACTGTTAAACACTTGACAGAACATGTTATGAATTTGATACAATTGCTATTCGGTTACACATTTCTTCTCATCAAATTTCAGGAGCCAAGTCTGAATATCTTTGGATTGTGGTCAGTTTAGGGTTAATATTGTGTTACTGACAGCATTGGACCATCAGAACAACCCTGTGACTATAAGATGTTCTTCAGCATTCTGAAACTCCTCAGCGGACTGCTTGTAATCTTGGAATTGCCGATCAATGTTGGCCTTGTTGTCTTCCAACAACATGGTGCTTACATAAGACCCTGCTCTGCAACTGACCTGAAGTGTGCTTGATCTGCAGTCTTGAAAGTTAAAGGCAGGAAGATTATTTTTTTCTTTTTAATTCCTTTCCTTCTCTTCTCTCACTCACTTTCAATGGCAGCTCACCCTCTTGAAACTATAACACTATTATTACTATTAGAGCGGTATCGTAGAGAGGTGTTTCCAGTGTAAGCCTCAGTAAGCCAGTCTAAAGACATTCGGATTAGGTTTTAGGAACTTTTTTGGTTGGTTGCTCTCCCTCAATAACTAGAGTGGACTTGATGGATGGAAGCTGTACTGGCTAAACTCTCCAATGTTCGATGGCCAGTGATCACAAATGAAAAGGGGAGGAGAGGAAAGCCTGTGTGTTAGCCATGGCAGCAAAGGTTAGGACAGCAGATTGAATTTCCTCAGCTTTGCTTCATCTAGGCATGGATTTATCCCAAGCGGGCCTTAAGCTGGCATTCTTACCTCATTAATTCTGGTCGGGAAGTGTGCGCGAATGTACGTGTGTGTGTGCGTCAGTAGTTGCTGACAACATGACGTTCACATTCCTTCTTCGCTTCAAAGCACAGGAGCAGTGTTTCATAAGCGATAGCAGTGTGGGAAGCAAAACTTGTCTCTGCCAACTTTTGAACTCATTGATTGGCTCCTAATCAATTTAATTATTTATCTTTCATTTTCATGGGGTGTGACCTAAGAGAAGGCAGAATGCTGTCTGCATTGGAAAGTTGGGAGAAGGATGAGAAGGTGTAATTTCCCTTTCCTAGTACGTCGTGCTGTTTATGCACTGCACCACTAAAAAGTGCCAAAACATCTGATATTCTCCCTTTCTCTTCACCTCTATACTGTTCTTGCCTCACCTAAAGACACCCAACCAGCACAGTTCAACATCCTAATCCTTCTCCCATTTCCATATTGCTGACTGCCTCTTCTTAATCACTACCCTGCAGTCATGTCCCTGACAATCTGACCTGCCTAAACCTTCTACCTTGTCATGTACTCTTTGGCCTGAGGGTTGATTTCACCTCTGAATTACTCAACAACCATGTCTTCCTGCAGTCTCCCTATCTTTCCGTAATTGTCACCGACTGGGCTTCCACAGGCAATGGCTACATTTTAGTAATTATGCTTTAGAGTAAACATGAATGGACCACACCCACACACACATTTTTCTACAGGATAATATCTGACATCAACTTGTAATGTGTTCACTAAGACAGGCAAGCCACCAGGAGTCTTTTTCTTTGTATATAACACCCACAACCTGCAAAAAAAATGCCTCTGCTGCTTTTCTTCCACCCAACTTCAAAGTTATGTGTTGAACTGGAATTGTGTTTTATGCAGTTAAGAACAAATGTTAATCTTCTTTTCAAGTTTCAAGCTGGTTTTTACAAGCTTATCATCATAAAAAAAAACAGATTTATGCTGCATTTTATGCAAATCAGCCTGGCATTAAGAGTCATACTGTGTCTACTTCTTCTTCTTTTCCTTTCGGCTGCTCCCTTTCAGGGGTCGCCACAGCGAATCATGCGCCTCCATCTAACCCGGTCCTCTGCGTCCTCTTCACTCACACCAATTAACTTCATGTCCTCTCTCACTACATCCATAAATCTCCTCTTTGGTCTTCCTCTAGACCTCCTGCCTGGCAGCTCCAACCTCAGCATCCTTCTACCAATATATTCACAGTCTCTCCTCTGAACATGTCCAAACCACCTCAATCTGGCCTCTCTGGCTTCATCTCCGAAACATCTAACATGAGCTGTCCCTCTGATGTACTCGTTCCTGATCCTGTCCATCCTCGTCACTCCCAAAGAGAACCTCAACATCTTAAGCTCTGCCACCTCCAGCTCTGCCTCTTGTCTTTTCTTCAGTGCCACTGTCTCTAAGCTGTACAGCATCGCTCTCACCACCGTCTTGAACACCTTTCCTTTCATTCTTGCTGATACTCTATTATCACACAACACACCTGACACTGTTCTCCACCCGTTCCAACCTGCTTGCACTCGCCTCTTCACCTCTTTTCCACAGTCTCCATTGCTCTGAACCGTTGACCCCAAGTACTTCTCATACTGTGTCTACTCATTCTATTTATGTAGCTGGTTAGGTGTGTAATATTTGTAACCTATCACTTTTGATTTAAACCGAAACAACACTGTGCCAAATGGAGAATATAATGTTATGTAAAGAAGAAAGAAATCTCAGTAAAAACAATAAGACCACTTTGAGTGCTTTGTTTTGGCTTATGGGGCCTCATGAGTTAAATACTGATCCAAATATACGCAGCTCATAAAAGTACTCTCTGGGGAGTAACTAATAGTGACGCTACAAATTTGTATTTATGACTGTTATCACTACAGTATGATGTTATGATCTTCTGGTGCTGAGGTTTGAGGATTGAATTGTGTTTGTCTGTCTGTCCATCTGCTCTGATATTGACAAAACCTGGAAGGATGATGTGTCTTGGCAATGTGCTCTGATATTTAAAGCTGCATTAAGCTATATTTCTGAATCAACACTGAGTCAAATGACTCCCTGTAAAAATCAACAAACCAAGTCAATGGTGGTTCCTATAAAGCTCAGGGCAGCCACTCCCAGGGCAGAAACTCACATAAACTGGCTGAACGCTACCTATGGTGATGCAGTATAAGGGTAGTTGTTGAAAAAAGCTTGGTCCACTCAAAATCCTACATAACGTGTAGGAAAGTTTACAATTTACAATTCAGAAAACACAAATCTAACTTTGGTGAGATTTGAGGAAATTTGAATTGTTCACACTCTGTTCCAGCTTTTACAGAAACTATGTTCCCTGGACTAAATGTGTTTTTTCTTACATGTGTGAAGAATATTATGTGATGAAGTCACGCAGAGGGAATAGAGAGTTTGCTGTGGCTGGGCCACGGTTGTGGAACAATTTACCGCTAGAAATTAGGTTAGCCCCCTCCCTGACCACTTTGAAGTGTCTTCTAAAAACGCACCTGTTTTCCATAGCTTATTATTAATTTTCCTTTAGTTTTTTGCTGTGTTTCATGTTTGGTTTTAGTCTTTATTTTCATTTAGTTTTGTTTAAATTGGGGTTTGACTCTGTTTTACTGTGTTTTAGCTGTTCATTGTTTTATATATATATA
>CM022493.1:15696969-15778803 GCA_011952105.1 Coreoperca whiteheadi
TTTTCTTAATCTGATCCATTGTACAGCACTTTGGTCAGTTCATGTGGTTGTGCTTTATAAATAAAGAGAACTTGAACTTGAAATGCAAAAAGTGGAACACAAAAAATCTTAACTCAAGATCCACTTACCAGCTTATAAGCACATATGGAAAAAGCTTGTAAGTGAACTACTTTTCCAAAGTCAAGGATGGACGGTCACTATCAAATCAATTTGGATTATTTTATTTATGCCTATTTTTGATTACTACATGTGCCCTATCATAATATATACTGATAATTATCTGTTTTAATATAGTGTTTTTTATTTTAATAATATTACCCAGCCCTACAAACTGGTAGAACCACTCTGTTTTATGTAGATATCCTACAATGATTGGGTGCCTGCATCATTAGTGAGGGACAGTGTATTGGTGACCAGTAAGGCTCAAATTATGCCAAATGTGTTACCACTGAATCACTGTGAGAAGGTTTCAGGTAACTATGATATAGCTGGCAGGAGTGGTACAAGTTATATATATGTATGCTTTTAGGATACTACTATAGTATGATGCGTGTTACGGCTCCTTAGCACTTTTTATCTTTTTCCATCTATCCTTTCAACATTAGAGTGTAGAACAAAGGATGTGATGTTTCAGTTTTTTGTGGACTTAAGTAAGATTTAATATGTGTGAGAGATAAAGCTCAACGGGCCAAGCAAAATGAAGAGCTGACACCTCAAACTAGAGTTGACATATTTTTCTTTTACTCCATTTTGTTGAAATGAAAAGCACCCAACTTTACAGCCTAATAGAGTAGATTACCTCATAGTCACAGATGCTTTGCTAAGAGTGTGATATAGGACTGTGCAACTGTGGCTTGATGGAAGAGCGGCCGTCCACCAATCGGAAGGTTGGCGATTCAATCCTGGCTTCCCCCAGCCATGTGTCGAAGTATCCTTGAGCAAGATACTGAACCCCAAAATTGCTGTGCCTTCAGTCTGTGAGTGTGTAAGTCGCTTTGGATAAAAGCGTCTGCTGTCATAGCCCATATTGCAGATACCTGGTCATCCTTTAAGGCTGTAATGGCTGACTATAGCCATGAGTTCATATGGTACAATACATTATAGTGCTCTACTATGGACGCCTTATCTATCCTCCTGCACTGGGGGCTGCAGAAAACCGTAACCATGGTCACCTCATTAAAGGAGTAGAAGAAGAGAAAGGAAGATCATAGCAGAAGAGACAGTTTTATAGGTCTACAAAATACTACACACACTCACACATGCTCACTCATATTACACCTACACACTCACAAGCACTGCATGAGTTCATAAATGACTTCCACAGAATTAAATGGGAGTTATTTTAAGTAAGTAGTTGAAAGTGGTGATGTCAGTTATCAGACTTCAGGTCAGGGATGTTTCTGCTGGTAATTGAATGCCTTTGAACAAATATATTAGATATACATGAGAGGTGCAAATTTGACATGATTAGAAATTAGCTTTGCTGAGGCAGTCGTGTCCCACCATACAATTGCTATTGTAAAAAAAGAAGAAAAGAAAAGAAAACACATTTTGAAAAGTTCCTAGGAAGCACTTTGGATATTTCTCTAATAGTATCATCTCTCTTGGAGATGATACTATTAGAGAAAATGTGGAAAATTCAATACACCCACTTTGTCATTGTCCCTGGAATAGCTGTGGCAGTATCGATCATGGTATTCTTCTGTTTTTGGCAAGGAGTACCGGTCTCTCACTCTGGAGGACAGAGCACTAAAAAAGTGTTCCCCCAAAATACACCATCCATCAGCCTTCACCCTCTTAACTTGACTGGCTAAAAGAAACCTGTAGTCAAATAATTATATCATTCCATTTTGGGTTTTGATATTAGAAATGCATGTGAATCTTATTATGTGAATTATTTCAGTTATGGGATGTACACTTTGACATGATTGGACACATTTTAGACTGACTATACTTTCACCATCTGAGAGCTTGAAATGTAAATAGCTGTCATATCTTACAATGAGGTCATAGGTGTATGTAATCTATGGCTCCTTTTCGGAAACCCATCATTTTATGAGCGTGCTTCACAGTTGGTCTACAACCGATAAATAATTGATTGGGTTTGGAAAATCAAGATGGGTGAAAGCTTCCAGTTACAGTTTCACAGAAGGAATAAGAAAAAGAAAAACAACTTTAAAATGCTCTGAGAAGAAGTAAAGAGTTCTAGTGTCAAGTTTCATTAACCTTGATGTCTTTGGGATTTTAATGAAAGTGGTATTTAGTGCTAAAGTAAAGAACAAAATTACATACATGGGTGGAAACAAAATGATGAAAAAACAACAGTTACTCTCAAACACAAAACACACAAAATATACAGTAGCACAGTACAATCTATAAAACTACCCAAACCCCCCATTGGCAGCACAGGTATTTTATCCTTACAGTCCCCTGACAATATGTTGTCTCCTGATAACCCCTCAGATCTGTCATTTCCCAGGGAAGGATTATAAAGTTTACAGATCTAAACCCCTGTCAGAGCATAGGTCAAGGAGATAGATTTACTTCTCTCCATATTTCCTTTCATCTGGAAACGGGCTATGTCAGCCACTAGAGATACACAGACAAATGACACAAGGAGGACTAAATTTAAGTCTATCTGTGATTCTGTTTTCCTGTCTTCTCTGGTGCCTGACATTGAATTTATTTGTAGTGACACATAGATCTTGAATGAAAAGTTGCTGGTTGAATAAGTAGAAACATCTTGTTCCACAGTGACTTTGTACCTCACAGTGTGAGATTACTCTGCAGGAGTCACACATTCAACATGTATACATAATTACGCGTAAGCCATATGGTCATTGGAAAATACAAGGGAAGGGGGCACAAAGCAGATAGATATAGATACTCAGCTCTCCGGCAGTAGCTGGCTAATGATGCTACTTTATGCTGTTTGTTGTGCAAGGATGTTGGACAAGCTGTTCAGCCCAGTCTGTGCATGATGCGAGAGCAGGCACGGTGCTGTGCTGGGATACGGCTAGATGTTCAAATTGCATGTGTACAGTATTTCTCTGTGTGTGTCAGGGATGCTGGTTGCTTGCACTATGCAGCATCAATTCTATACGTACACACACAGGCATATTTTCTGATCAACTATGCACACACCTGTTGTAACTGCCAGTGTTAAAGGAATAGTTTCACATTTTGGGATATAACGCTTATTGACTTTCTTGCAGAGTTAGATGTAAAGATAGATACCAATCTCATATCTGTACATTAAAAATGAAGCTACAGCAAGGAGACTATTAGCTTTAGCATAAGGAGTGAAAGCAAGGGGAAGCTAGGCTGGCTCTGTCCAAAGTTCAAGTATAAACAATTTGTGGTTTCACACGGTAGTAACTGCTCCCATCCAGCACATAACTCTCCTACACTTCGGTATTTGTATGGATTAAACAAAAAAGATATATTAATTAGTGACTATACTTTTTAATTTAGGACAGAGCCACACTAGCTGTTTCCCCCTGCTTCTAGTCTTTGTGCTAAGCTAAGCTAATGGCTGAAGCTTCATATTTAGCATAAAAGACAGATGTTCTATATGTTTAATCATATGAACATGAATGAAAGAATCAAAATGCGTGTGTTTGTAAGAAGATCCATTCTTAAAGATGGATCTTGTGCAATTTTGTGTCTCCATTTGCATACGTGTATGAGCTTTAAGGGAGCTTTAAGGGGAAAGCTTAAATGATAATTTTTAGTTTTCTTTGTAACATATGTGGTGACATGAGAAAACTGTGCCCCTGTAATATGTTGTTCAATATGTATGATATTTCCATAAAAATTAAGTGATTGGATCATTCAGTCAGAAAAATTTCAATAGGTATGAAAAAGTAGAAAAATGTCCCCAAAGCACACACAGTTTTCAGTTTCATAGTATTTTCTCAATACTATAAATACCTGCTTTACCTTGTTTCAAGTTCTACTTGTAAAAGTGCTTTTGACATACATATACATGCATATGTAGACTGCCTACACAGAGAAATCCTGGAATACACACTTTATCTCTCCACCCATACGACTAATTGTAACAGGCTGGACCATGAGGCAGTAAAGTGAAGGTCACCTTGTGTTTGGCCCCAGCTGATAAGCTGTAATGTTGTCTTTTATGTGATGCCATGCTCTCCAAGGACCCTCTGCAGCTTACAGAGGGTGATCAATACACTAAATCACACAGTCTTATTATGGCACCCATGGGCGTGTGTGTGTGTGTGTGTGTATGTTTGTTTGTGAGTCGGAACATGTGTGCCATGCAGAATTTAATTTCGTGCAGGATGTAGTTTATTGTGTGCATGTATATGAGCATTTTGCATAACATTAGTAGAGGTTCATGCATTTTATGTGTGTGTGATTGTACATGCATGCTGATATCTCACTTTGGTAATGCAATTATTTGCTATCAGCTTGCACAGAACACATCAAATTAATTAAAGGCAGTTTAAGGTTGCTGAGCTGGATTTGTCTCATTTGACATTTCAAGGCATTCAGTGCTCTTAATATGGTATGAAATTAGGATTTTACAGCAAAATGTCACTTTTATCAGCCATAACATTTGACATTCTTTGAGACTGTTCTTCAGTTTATCATCAAATTTTAGTCTAAGCCCTTTAATTTTGAATGAATGACAATCAATTAACTTGGAAACGGTAGCAAGCAACCTGACCTTTTCATGGAAAGTGGAAAGTTTATGCGTAGGTGAAATTTGGTTGTTGTGTTTGTGTGTATGTACCCATGTGTGGGTGCATGCATGTAGCTCTACTACTCTCCACTTATGTATGTGTGTGCACACAGACACGCAGGATCACATGTGAGCTGGAAGAATAGAGTTCAGCCAAGTGCTCAGAGCCTGTAATAGCTACCTTTAGGGTTCACCTTCAAAACTCCAGATTACAAGTTGTACCTACCTCTTCCTCTCCAATTTGCTCAGCTTTCTTTAGACCCCGTTCCCCAGTTTTTCCATCTCCCTTTGCTGTAATTCATGCATATCCTCGAAACCCATCACCTCGCTGTCTGGGAATATCACAGTAATGAAAGCAGGAAATGCTCCTAAGAATTGTGTCCTTCAGTCTTATTGAATGCTGTGTATGTGTGAGAGCCCAGTCTCAAGAGCCATATACTGTACTGAAGATATGAATACTGTCGCTGTTTTGCAACCCCAATCTCACTGATCTGTTTCAGAATCAGTAATACTATAGTATAAAGTCTCATTAGCACATCAGCAATGTGGAAAAATAGCATTTCATTGCACTGTAGCGACATGAGGATTGATCATAAGTTTATGTCCCCGAAGACTTATATTTTTTATTTAGCTCATTGTGTGTGTGTGTGTCCTCATCTCACACACCCAGACACACAGTCATGTAATTTCTCCTGCCAGCTTGTTTTTATCTCCTCTATAAATGATAAACATAAATCTCCATTCCAAGCGCACGGCAGAGGAGGACTTCCAAATTTGCAGCGGGTTATGTTGCTATAAACAATCATGAGACAGTATTTTTGGGTTTCTTCATCTCAGCCTGAGCAGTGATACACATAGCTGGAGGAGGTGGAGAGGGCCGTGTGAGAAAAGGTCGAGCGATTGTGAGCAGGAGGGGGAGAAAGGAGGAGAAAGTCTTGGATGAGCTAAATGAAAAGAAATCCAAATCTTTTAATTAATCTGCTTAGCTCCCATGTGGGCAGATGTTGGAGAGACTGCAGCAGGGCACAGGTCAGAGAAATAAATAGACAAGGGGAATAAAGAGTGAAAAAAAGAAATCAGAGCTTCATCGCTGCCCCTGAGTTGTTACATACCACAAACAGATCTCTACATAATCTTCTCTGCCCTTCTAGCCACCTTGTCTAAATCTTTGCTTCTGTTTCTTTTTTTCTATCTACACCAACCATCTGGGTTCTGGGGTGTACAAATAACTCACTAGTGATGCCAGTAATGTTCAGAGTGCCCTAGAAAATTGCTCATCCATGACTGCTTACAGTCTGTCGACCACTGAGACAACCTTGATCATGAGACCAAATAATCATGTAATAAAATATATGCCATAGAGTTGGACAATGAATCAATATAATATCAATATTTTGATTCATTATTGTCTGGGATTTAGTTATTGTAATTGTAACACTGTTGACTTTTTCAATATTTAACAAAGGCAATGATCTTTCCCTTACATTGGTGATTTGATTTGCCGAAACATTAAATAATGGTAATGTTAATTGTGCTTTTGTTACAAACAAATTAGTTTTAGCAGACATGTTCAGAATGAATATTGTGCAACTTTGCAGATACGTTCATAAATGTTTCCATATCATGTAGGTAAGAAAACATAACAATACCTTTCAAAAGGTATTTTGTTGTAAAATTGTTACAAATTTAATTTCTAGGAGACAAGGTTGATATTTCAGTTCCTCTCAGTATTGCCCAGTGCTAATTCACATCTGCTTATTATATCACGAAATTGTGTCTCAGGGATAAGCCTGAGGGATAAGTTAATCTCTTGAATTGTACAGTACCTGCAGTCAATAAAAAGGAAAAGGGCCTTTACTTTCTTCCTCCTTCTCTGTAACCAAGAGATACTGAGCTTTCCAATTAACCGCATAGCAGACACAAAGAAGCGTCCATTTCCTCACCTAGCAGAGATCATCTCAGACTAATCAGGAAGAGGAGACTAAAATTGTACAAGTAATGATGAATACCAGATGATTAGCCACACTGCACTTCAAAGTGGTAAAAATCTTATCCTCATTATTTTCCAATGCACTGTGTAATTTAACAAACAGGAGTAGTCTCATATTTTTAGGAACCCCCTTCTTCTTAGGCAGGGTGTCTGCCTGCAATCTATGGCTCAATTTGTTTTACTGAGGAATAGAGATTGTTCAGTAAAGCTTTAATCAGTACTGACAAGCTGTCCATTATCTGATAAAAAGGCTAACTTTATTTCAAGTGGACAGTGCTGACAGGGACATCAGATAGGAAGGGGAGGAGAACAATCAAGCCTAATATTCAGTGAGCATATAGACTTTGAGAAGATTGAGGGAATACATGAATACCCTCTTATCTACTTTAATGGGGATTGTGAATTATAGGAATTGAGTTACAGGTATTTCCACCAATAAGCTGAGTTTTGTTTTAAAGAATCAATATGCACATCGCAGTTGATATATTAATTATGTTCATCTCCCAAATAACAACGTGAATTGAGTCACACAAAACACTGTTGCTTTTGCTCAGTCGCGCACACAGGAGCTTATACCTCAGTCTACAGTATAGGATTTTAGTTCTTCTTTCATAAGCAATAAAATTGAGATAGGTGTATGAAATGGGTTTTCCTAAGGCATATATCTGCTGAGAGCTCACCATGTATGGATTATCTCTTTCTGAATATGCTGGAGTAATACCCCCTTTGATAAAATGCCTCTGTGAGATGGCCTAGGTGTGACATTGGTATCGCTTCTGCTGGAAGTATTTGAAGATGGCGAGCAAACTATATTGAGGGTGTGAAAAGAGTGTCTTGAGTTGAGAGCTTATAACTCTAAAGAAAGATAGATTAAGCCTGTATTTTTCTCCTCGTTGCAAATGAAAATTATTGATTTAACTATTATATATTATAGGAAATAAGATTAGGTTTTTATGCCCCAGACTGTAGAAAATTCTCCTGTTAGGATTTCCATTAGTATTGCCTGGTTTCAGCTAGCCTGTGTGCTGCATTCTCATTGGGGATCATTATATGGATTAGAGAAAATCTGCATAAAGCTTTTCTTTCCTTTCTGCATGACAATCTAATCTTAAATAAAGTAAGTCAGCCATATATACTTTATCCCATGTCATCATGGCACTTTCATGGCAATCCATCCAGTAGTTGTTTTCATTTCAGTCTGGACCAAAGTGGTGGACCAACCGACCCACCAACCGTTGGCATCGACATTATGTTCCTTAAAGCCACGCAGCTAGCATGGCCAAAAACTGCATGTTACTTAAAACAAACCTCAAAGCCTAGCTTCCCAGCCTACCTATCTATCAGCCAGAAGTAGCTACATCTGGTCTCTCCTCTCTGTGTGTAGCCGTGCTGTGCTTGCTAGTACCACAGCTTGCAGCCTTATTAGCACCAACAAATTTGTTCTTGACGCTAATTGCAGCTTCACAATAAGCAGTGCAGTGGGCTAGACAAATGAAAGGCAGCAATCTCCCCATCACCGAGGCCTTTCTGTAAGCACGAACAGTGACAGGTGTGGGGGAAGAGGGAGGAAAACAATGGATCATCTTCTCGCTGCTGGGTTAAAGGTGGCCTCTACAAAGGAAGGAGAAAGAAGATAAAGGATGGGAGGTCATCCGGAGGGGATTTCTTTTTGTCTTTATTGAGGGTTGAAGGAAGTCAAGAGGAGGTTCCCTGGGCTTTAGTGCTCCATGCATCACTGGAGAGTCCATAAGTCCATGTCAGGATCTGTCCTCCCTCTGCTGCAGCCATGCTGTTATAGGTTCCCATTTTCATTTCGTTTCCCATCTAACAGGCTTTATAACCAACAGCAACAGGAGCTCACCATCTCAGGATGTTTTTCATTGCTTTTGTATGAGAACAATCTGCATTCCCTGTTATAGGTTTCAATTCCAGTCTGTTTAGGTGTATCCCCATGTGAAATGATAGTTCTCTCAGTTCATTTTGAGGAGCAACTATGGCCTGTGACTATGCAAGTGTCTAAAAATGGAACAGTTCCCCTGATGTCAAGTTACTCTCAACCCTCCAAACATCCACTGTGAAGGCTTATGGTGGCAAAATGTTGGCACCGATAATGGGCTCACTCACAGGACTTACTACTTTAGAGGAGTCAGGATGCAACTGATGATGAGGAAGATGTGTAGGCGGCCCCACCAACGCTTCTGCAGATCAGTGTAGAGAGCAGCAGGCAGGAGGAGCTGCAGTGTACACACACATAAGCACACATGCACAAATACAGATACTAACTGCTCCTACACTCGGCTATAGCTCTGAAACGAAAAACAGCGAGACACAGAGCGATGACTGTGTGTGTGTGTGTGTGTTTGTGAAAATGTGTGTGTGAAAATGTGTGTATGTGCTGGGGAGAGTAGATCATAAAGTAGATACCAGGGATTGTGCTTGTTTCTGGTCAGGGATCATGAGCCAGGCTACAGGACGCCTGGAGCATACTTTAAGCAGCTGGGAGGACACTGGCTCTTTCAGGAGGGCCAGCATGCTTGGACTGGCCTCTTATTTACAGCTGAGGGTGGTTTAATGTCACACAAGGGTTGTTATGGTTTGTTTGAGCTGACCATGTTGTAATTTAGATGCCAAATGGGTTGGATTTGTCATATAGCACCAGTTGGAGTTGCAGAAAGTTTAGGCAATCCCCGGAAAGTATTTTTTTATTATACATTTCTGTGAGCGACAACATCTGGCACATCTGAATAGTGCTGATACCGTAAATGCCAACCTTCAGGCAGTCCAAGCAGGGTAAAACAAACACTAGAAATTATTTGGAAAGGCTTTTTATCCAAGGTCCGCTGGATGTACACACTGTACTTGAAACTTGGCTTGACTGACAGCGATACTCTGAAGCACCAAATATGGCGTGGATGCGGCGCAGACTCTTGGGGAGATTCCGTGTTCCTCCCACATGTACTCCCATCTGCAGTATTTTGTGGTAATGTGTGACTCCCCACTCCTCCCAGCCAAAACACACACACGCAGTTCTCTTATTAGCAGGTCATGTAGCTGTACTCCTTTGAATTTACAAAGGAAATTAATCTGAAATGAGAGACTGCGGAAATTTGCTTAAAAAGCAGTGCCTATTTTTGTCTGTGTGTGTGTGTGTGTGTGTAGCTCATTAGTCATGAAAGGAAAGAGGGATATTTATACTCATTTCCTCAGACAGTCATGCACGTGATCTCTTCTCTCCTCTTCTCTTCCATCTTTCTCTGATCCCCCCCCCCCCCCCCTTTTCTTGTTCACAGAAGCATTCAAGGTTAGAGGCTTACTCTCTCTAAGGATTGTTTTCATACTTCATTCATAAATCTTTCCACTGTCACTCATAAATACACACACCCTCCCGAAAAAAAAAAAAGAAATACAAACTTATGCATATGTTCACACATTGCAAGGGTCATGTCATAGTCATCTTCAAATATGTCTCTACGTTACAGTAAACAAACAAATAATGGTCAGTCTGTATTAGTCCCTCCAACATTCATCTGAACATCCACCCTCCACAGCCTCCCTGTGGGACCCATAAAAAGTCTTTGAACATTTACACTCCTGTAAATAACTTCAAGATCTTTGTAAGAAAGAAGAAAAGGAGCAATATACCTACGTAGAAAGAATACAGCAGAAGAAATGAATGTTTCAGAATGTTTATGGTGTTAGTGTGTTTTGCGTGTGTATGCTTATTTGTGTGTTATTCCAAACACATGTAGTTTATAGGCATTCAAGTGCCTTCACCCCGCAGGCATCCACATGTTCTATGTTCTCTGGCTTCCCTCATTCAACAGCATAGCCTCACACATCATCACACCGACATAAGAGAAAAGAAAAAGGCTCCTTTACCCAGATGGCCATAGTGAAGCCACATGCTTCTGCACATTGCATCATATGCATCTTACTATCATCAATATCTGCCTTGTTCGTGTTAATAAACTTGACTGTGGCACACCAAGTGCTTAGGGGGTTTGCGCATCAGACAAGGTTACTCTTGATCTTCCTACAGATGGCTTGTCTCTTTTCTTATCCTGAACAGAAAACAAAGCGGTAAAATCATAGTGTTTAAGGACTCTAATTGTTTGCCTTCTGATCCAGTGGCTGTCCATTTTTATGGTGTCCATTTTTTTTATCGCATGTGAGAGCAGGAGAAGTAATTAAAAAACTGAAACCAAAAGCAAATAGAAAATGGTGAATTTGTTTACTGATTACTTCAGTTTATCCAAATTTTAATGAGCCACCTTTCACCTGTAGTTCACCTCACTGTTTTAAAGTTGCTTTGCAGAGTTTACTGGCCTTGTTACCCACATCAGTATCTAGTTCAGTAGTCCCAGAATTACAACCACAAAAGAAAGAGAGATGAGGCAGAGATGGATGGGCATGTACTGCATCAGATTTTCATGCAGGAGACTGGAGTTCAAGTTGTGTCACAGACCTGCAAACAATGTTCCAATTCATCAACAGTAATCACAGTATTTCCCTAGCCTTAACCAAGTGCTTTCATTGCCTATCCCTAGCCATACCCTAACTATAGCTTATTTGCAATAACCACAGTCTTTCACTAACCTTGATCATACCGTAATTGCCATGTGCAGAAACTGTAGATAGCTAGTTACAGGAGTTGTCTGTCTGTTCACCATCTCATCCAAATTTAGCATTTTTCCCAACACACATTACTATAGTAACATGCATAAAAACAGAAGAAAATAGACTTTAAAATGTGCTTCAGGTTGTGTTTACATGCGTATACAGTGACTAGAATGCTAGCCTTTTCATAGTCTGCGTAGACAGCTGTATTGATCAATATAGAAGCGTATCAGTTCAGTTAGACTCATATCAGAAGGACACCAGAAAAACTTGGCTGAAAGGCCTCCAGTGTAGACACGCTGTTACTTTGCCTTTACCATGCAACTTCGACCATAAATTTAAAATGTATGGATGCAGGATTTCGGAGGGTCGTCTAACAGCACAGTCTTCTTGCCATCTCCTGTGTTGCTGTGGAGAAACGACATAGGGTGAGTGAATCAGGGAGAAGAAGAAGAGTGCAAGTGTGGTTTCTCATAGAGTTTGTAACAGGAGAGTTGAATGAGAAAGAGAAAGAGAGGGGATCGTTTTAGGGAAATGCAGTGATGGAATGCAATGTAATCTGGGTGTCAAGGTTAAAGCCACTGTTGTTCATGTGGCAACTGTTCTTAGACCCCCTAGTGACATCAGTGTGGTCTGCTGTCCCCAAGCCTAATTTAGCCACATACGCTGGCAGCTATGAGATCCACTGTTCCTGTTTGTCAAGCAGGAACCACTGATGCCAGAAATGACATCATTATTCGGATGCACAGGAAAGCTTTTAAACCAAAGACATGTACACACACAGATACACACATATACACACATATACACCAGCACACAGGCATTCAGGATCCCTAGAGGAATATCATCTTTACATGCTACAAGTGCAGTCGATGTTATTTGTGTTACACTGGTGTCATGTCACAGTTCAGTCAGTGTTCCGTCTTCAATGGAGAAAAAGGTGGTACAGACGCAAACTTAGAGACACAAAGAAATTATCTGTTTGCTTTGCAAGAAAGTCATCATAAAGAGGGATTAAACGAAAAGAAATCTAACTCATTTGGGCCAGTAATCCCTGTAGGTAACCTGAGCTTTCATACTGCTGTCCTAAATCCATTATTACAAACAAAAACCTCCCAATTTACGTGAACACATTTCTGTTACAAAACCAATCCCCATTAATTCTGATAAAAATTTCATATGGGCTTGTGACCAGACTTAATGAAAAAGAATCAATATTTGACATTGATTGTGGGATTTTCTGAGAGTATGGTGCACCTCAATGGGCCGTTCTAGTAGCATAAATTTTGTATTTGAACTGGAGCATGAAGCTGAACAGTTAGGGGAGGTCAACACAGGAAGTAAGAAGCTTCTAACGGTGCTCATTAGTTCTGGTTGCTAATGGACCAGTCGTTAAGAGCTGTGTGATTTACTGCAGGTTCCTCAATGTCAATCACACACATACCCTAACACAATAGCACATAGACACATGTATTCTCACAAGGACAATGATGATCCTGTGGATGTATCCAGCTCATACTTTAAATATTGTGCAATAAAGTCAGATTTAAAGAGTATCATAACAAATAGCAAATATCCTTTAACAATATTTGTCATAGTATAATGACTTCAGTAATTTGGGAGTTTTTTGCTATGCTATTTCTCATAATGTGAATCTATTCAACCTTGTAAGCCAGGGGCAGGGGTTTACACTCATTATATTGTACATTATTCATTATTAATGTGTGCGTGCGTGTGAGTGTATGTGTGTGTGTGTGTGTGTGTGTGTGTGTGTGTTTCTGCAGGAGAGAGCCTGCTGTTTCCTAAGACTTGCCCCAAGCGTATCAATCGTGTTACGTTAAGTGTTGTGGAGAGTGGTTATGTTTGTTTTGCTCAGCGAAGAATCACTTTGTGAGGTGTTAGCTCGATGTGCATCACTTGCAGGGTGAGACAGAGGGGACTTATTTTCTTGTATCCTGGCTTAAATTATGAAGAGGAAGAGCTCCCCTGCTGTTAGGGGGGTAACTATAATAAATTGTTAACCCGCTACTACACAGCTGAGGCAACGTAGTGGAAAAAAAGAATGGGAATCAGTGACGACAGAAGAGACAAGGCCAATTATTTTGACCTTGAGTTTCTCTGGCTAAGGCAGCTAAAGCAGCATCACAGTGTGATCTGTGTGTTTCTTACTCAGATTTGCAGAGCTGGAGCATATAAAAGTTCTAATAGCAGGCCAATTACAGCAAGCCTGAAAGTTTGAAAAATCTTACTAACAATTCTCATCTTTGTCACATGCTCAGTAAGAAGCGAGACCACAGTTAAATAATAAAATAAAAGATGAATTATACATACCAGAGTTCACTAAACTTAACCATTAAACTTTTTATAAGAGCACACAGATTTCTGCCTTTTAAAAGAATGACTAACTCGCAGCACTTTTGGCTCCTTCATAGAAACATTGTGGGGCACATATACAATAAACACATTGTTTTAAAAACTAGTAATAGCTGTTATATCAGAAACAAACCTTAAAAAGACATTACTAATTTTTCACATGAATTACAAATATCTGCAAAGTCAAATGCTTAGTGCAATACATCACCGTCATTTTGACTGGACTTCTTACAATTGGGAATAACCTATATGGCTGTTTGTGATGGACAGTTTTCAAAGATGCTTACAGATTTTAAAGGGAGGATAAGGTCACAGGAGATGGTCTCCATTTTACAACCTTTAAGCAAGCCAAAGAAGAAATGCTTCTGGCTCCTTCTTAATCAAGATATAATTTACCTCAGATACCACGTTAGCCTGTTTTATAGTGTTTTCTCTCTGTGGTACATTGGAATTATTAGGCTTTTAAAAATGTGATAGTTCCCTACAAGGTAGCAGTGTTAGAATTTTATTAGTCTATGTAATAAGAATGATTAATAGACACTTAAAACCCTGGCAGTGCATTGTTACATCAATAAAATATATTATCATCTGACAATGATGAAAGATATGTGCTTTCTTTTCATGAGGCCTTTAAAATATGAAAAAGAATGTTAGCAGATCTCTTCATTCATCAACAAACCTCTTAACTAAAAGCAGTGATACAGACTTGAAAGAACTGCTGATTCGCATAATTAAGAGAGGATTTCAAGAATTTTTAAAGCAACATAGAAGATGTTCTCTCTAACCCTGATGATCTAAAATTAGCAGACACCCTTGCCTGACATACTTCAAAGCCATTTTGGATCAGTACCAGGGTCATACTGACTCCTGATTGCATTAGGTTCTCAGGAGCAGGCTGGCAGCATTAGGAGCAGAGTTCATGTTCTTCTCATTTTCTCACCATCAGCCACCAGCTGCATTGTCTCTTTTCTGTCTATCTCCATCCTTTCTATTAAGTGTACCCCTCAGTCACTGACAGAACTGTACAACAAAGACAATTTCCTAAGTTAATATCATCTTTGTCAAAGCTGCTGATCCACATAACAGTCCACTAATGTAGCGCAGGAGTTCTTTCAGAAATACGATTACACATCCAAGAACGTCAATGTGGAAAGGTTTAATTGTTTGTTCACTCTTCACAGGATTTAGGTATTAGCACAATATGCCTCTAATCCTCCTACTGTGTCAGCAGCATGAGCACTGATTATTATTTGCATTCTCTTTCTGTATTATTTAGTGTTACTTACACACATTTCTATCTCTGTTTTATTACATGTGGTTTTGCAGTGACAACGAAATGCATTACTGTAGTAGGGCTACAACTAACAATTGCTTTCACTATTGATTCTGTTTCTGTGATTAATTGTTTCGTCTTCAAAATGTCAGAAAATAGTGAATATAAAATTTAAAGATATTCAATTTATTATGATATAAAAACTGAGAAAAGCAGGAAATCCTCACATTTGAGAAGCTGAAACTATAGAATAGAAAAATGATGATTAATCAATTATCCACATTGTTGTTGATTTTCTTTCAATTGACAAATTGGCTTTCAGAATGTTAGTATTCATGTACTCTCATCTGCTCAATTTAGACTGTTATGGGATTTCATCTTGATTTATTATTGTATACTACACAACCCGTGAGAGACACAAGAGAAACTAATACTGCCTGTACTTCCCTCCACCGGGAGCCCAAGGGTCACGGGCAGACACAGAGCAGGTGGGATTTGGTGTCTTGCACATTCAGCAGCACAGATGCCAACACGTGGGCTTAAAATGGGTCTTCTGCATGAAGGGCAGAATCTCTTCTCAGTAAACTACGTCATGCCTCCACATTTGAATTTTTCACGTGTTCTGAGTCATGCATCTCCGCTCGAAACAGCCCCAGGGCATGATGACTATATTATTGTCAGCAATTGCTCAACTTTAATTTTTGTCTCTTGCTTTTTCTGCTCATGTATGTTCAACTCTCCAATTCTTTCATCTCACACCGTCAGCCCCCACACTGGGCTGGAATAAATGTGCAGCAGCGTACTTAACCCATGTTGTGCAAAGAAAACATCTTGGAGTGTTGAGAATTCACCATCCATGTGTTGGTGCAACACCCGAGGCTCTGTTTCACTCCTCCTCTGCCTCCTGCAGGGACCTGCGGTAATGGGTGTTGAATCTGCAAGGGCATTCATACCTTTCACTCTGAGGATGATTCAGGATAGTTGTAATAGGATTTGAAGTCTATCTTTAGTAAGGATATAAAGATGGTTGAAGCAGTTACTCACTCTTTACCTCACATGAGAGGTAATAGCCAAATAATCTGATTGCACACCTAGCTTTTCATTTTCAGCTTCCCCCCACCTCCATGGAAACACTCTTGGTGTTTGCGGAAATGTTGCGGGGACTTATCGTCTTATACACACAGGTTTGTTAATCCTATACCTGCTCCGACGCAGCTGTGCCACACTGACTCACTTCACACTCGGATGTGTGCCAATAGGAGACATGGACACAGACACACAAACAAAAAATGGGTAATTCAAAATCACTTTATCAAAGTCAAGCATGTTATGCGAAAGATATTAATCTGCTTACACTAAGACAGCTGCCTACACTATGTTTATTTTAAACTTGTTTTTTAGAATATGTAGTTTTTAAAACTATCCCTATGGCTCTAGGGATGGGAATGCCACTGAGCCTTTTAGCATGCTGACGTTTAGCTCAAAGCACCACTGTGCCGAAGTACATCCTCATAGAGCCACTAACATGGCTGTAGACTCTTAATCTTGTTCTAACATATTTATTAATTTTATCATACAACTTTCAGAATAGCATCTGTCCTCTCCCGCACTACTGTGGTGATGATTGCATGCAGACATCTTTGTGTGTATGTGTGTCTGTGCCTGTGTGAATTACAAGTTTGTCCTCATTTGGATTAATTAAAGGAAATCTCCCATGAAGAGTGGTGTCGTCCCAGTCTGGCCTTCTCAAGGACAGGCAACCCATCAATAATATCCCAGCCTCCCATCACACAATACTACCACCCATTCAGATGTACACACACACAGGCATACTTCATTGGAAACAGTCACCCAGTGCTGCTCCCAGGCCTGGTGATTATCACTCTCATTTGCTGTGGAACAAAGGCTGTGAAATTCTGCCCGTTATTACCGCTCCCTTATCAGCACTCCCTGCTTGCCTCTGCCATGAAGCAGCACTCAGCTCAATTGCTCAGTCATTCATACCACTTTTTTTTTTCAAAGTCACATTTCTATTGTGGACTGTTGGCTGTTCTTTTGTTGCTGACGACCACGGAGTATGATCCAGCATGAGTCATTACTGAAGTAAACATCATGGCACATTGCGAGGGAGAGAGCAGCATGTGTTGTTCTGTGTAAGGGGTTGCCTCAGCCAAGATAATTGCTGAAATCACTCAGCTGATCAGTGGCTTTATTAAAACTGTATTTTGTGTATGTATGTGTGTAAGTGAGTTTTAGCAAGTTTCAGTAGCAAAATAAAATATCTAAACCCTCGATGGGTACAAAATCTCTTCTAATGTTGCGGTTTTTCCTGTGATGACGGCTGCCTTTCACACATGCGAACCGGGGATTCCATTCACAAGTTTCTATGGTTACGGAGTAAAGCGTCAATATGTTGTTGACACCATGGTCGCTTAGCTTCTCTCTCTTTTCCAGGAGCAGACGGAAATGTCAAGGTGTTGTTTGCTAATTGGGATAAAGAGGACCAAACTGAAATTGGTATAAAATAGGACTGAGAAATATCAAGTTAGTGCAGGGTACACAGTCATGTTGAGGCTATGAAATCTCAATTCACCTAAAGCAGAACGATAGTTTGATCAAAAGAGGGTTTTTTTAGTGTCCTTTTTTAATTTGTTTTTCTCTTTGTTTGCTATTTGTTTGTTGGTCTTGCTTTCTGTTATTATGACTCTTCATTTACTTATTCACTTACTTGGCTGCTTTTGTGCCGGTCTTGTTTCTCCTCCTGTGTCACTCATGAATATATTCATACAAACATCATCAGCGTGAATCTCATTAGAAAGGAAACCATGTCGTCAGTTTGGTGTTTTTCTTGTGGTAAACAGAGTTCGGTTCATATTCTTCCCGGTTTCCCAGAGGAAAGGCAGAAAAAGATATTAAAAAAAAATCAGGGAATGCCAAAAAGCATGAGTGTGTGGACATATGTGTGTGTCCGTGATTTTGTGTTTCTATTTGTGTGTCAAGTGTTAAAGACAGACAGTGATGGAGGCACAGGTCTGTCCTTGGAAGTGAAGCTGAATAACAATAAATCAGACAAGCCAGATCGAGAGCTTTGCATTGCCAGCACATAACTTGAAAGAGACTTTTTGAGAGGTACAAGTGAGATTGACACAATGTGCACATCTGAAGCTAATAGTCAAACAGTCCACATTTTGGAGTGATGGTGTTGGTGGGTAGATGCTGGATGCTGATGTTGTGGGGAATATAAATGAAGGGGAGTGTCATTTAGGTTGAGCTTTATTCTTTATTCTTTATACTTGATTAGGATTAGCTAAGTCCTCTGTGACCACTAGTGTTCCTGTGTTCCCAAATGAGAGATAGGGAGAGAAAGAAAGGGTGTGTTTTTCATTCACTGCGTGAAGGATGGAGGGAATAGCCAAGAGATTATCTCAACTCATCCTTTGTGCATCAAAACTCAGCAGCTTGAAACTGGAGTTTTCACTCCACCTCCAACTGACCTCCTTGCAAAAAAAAAGGGATAAAAAAATCTAATCACAAAGTCACAAAAAGGCATTTTCACTAATTGAATTCAGCCCCAGAGGAAGAAGGAGCTCCCTCTTGTGGTTACAGGTACTCTTTGTCCAGCCCTTCACTAAACTGCAGCCCCACAGTAACTCCTTTTAATGTATCTGAGGTCATTTTCAGCTCAGTGGGTGACCAGTGGAGTAAAACAGCCAACGTCCTAAAATGTTCCTGCTTGTAGCACTGTAAGCCAATTTAAACAAAAGTTTCCCCTAAACTGCAAATGTTATCCCATATTCATGATAGCACTCACTGAGGCTGACAGTTTTTGCTTTGAATTCCAATGCGCCAAGTAACCTCTCTTTACCCTGAAATCTGTCTCTGCCATCCCGCTGCTCAAAGGGCTTCTGCGGATCACTCAGCTGAATGGTAAAGGCTCTGCATCACAGAATAAAACAATGTTTAAGTCATAAAGCCACTTTCTGCTTTACTTGCGCTAGTAGTGCTGCGAGATATCTCCATGGTTACAGAGTTTGACTCAGACAGCAAGGTGATGTGTAGTCATTGAGGATAACAGATAGAGGTATGAGAGGAGAGGGGAGGAGCGAGGGGGGGCGGGTTCTCTTATTCATATGAGGGTGTTGTCCTGAGAGCTATAGGAGCCTGCTGAGTGCAGCTGAATGTGACAGTGTGTGTTTTGGAAAGAGAGAAAAAGAATTGTGAGAGAGCAAGAGGCAGGTGGGGTACTGTATGTATTGGTGTGTTTGTATGTGTGTGGGAGGTGTAGAGAAGAGTTTTTCCTGTGAGGTTTTGCCAGTCTCATCTGTGAAGCATGGAGGAGAGGTGACAGGAGAGTAATTCTTATTCTGAGTACATTTCTGAACACACACACACACACACACAAACATATATGCCTCTTCACCACTACAACCCCACCTTCCCATCCTCCCTCAGCCTCCAAGCTCATATGGATGATGTTATCAGGAGACTCAGGGGTAGAGGGGAGCAGGGAGCTTGTAAGAGATCCTTTCCCCACGTAGTTATCTGCATACGTACAGGCGAGCTCTGGAGCAGCCAGGCGCCTGGCATGTTATTTGCAGCACTCAGTGCATCATGAATATTAACTGTTACAGGGTCCGCACTGCGTGTTTGTTTCTCCTTCCTTCCTCTGGCCTGTGGCTCCAGTGTTGATTATGGTGCCTTGGCTGGGTGATTAACACAGTGATCGCTACTCAGGCGCAGGGGCTAGCACACTTAGCAGTAATTACACTGAGTCCTGTTGACTGCTCTCTCTCTCTGTCACACATGAAGGCACACTACCCTGCAGGAACACAGAGCTGCTCAAAACTCAAAACATAAGAAAGTTATTTCTTGTAATTACGTTGTTGTCCTCTGGTATTATGGCTTTTATTCCTTTTTAGGAGATTCATCCTTTGCACATGCAGATTTAGTATTATGAGCTTGTGTTTCGATCTATAATTTGCACATATATATTGTTTACAGTATACTTTGTATGCATACTGGAAAAGCCCTAATGTGCATCAGTATGTGTGAGTGCTGTGGAGGGTACTGGCTTTGTCCATGGTCTTCTGGTTCTTCTGGTGGGGGGTGGGGGGGTGTCAGAGTCATATAGGTTAATAATGTTGTCACACCATAAGGGCCTAAGGCTTTTTCTCCCCAGAAACCCAAATACACGTATACTTTTCCACCACCATCTCTCCTGGCTGGGAAAGAACATGAAGGAAGGACATTGTTTAAATTCGTTTTTAATGTAAATATATACATCTAGATCATCATCAGAAAGATTTATTGCCATGGTAAAACATAACCAAAGCAATTACACAGCAACAAAGTCATGTTGAAGACATAAGAAACAAAGGCATAGAAACAAGCAAACCTTCTGCTCTGTCTCTCACAGCTCACGGCATGTACATACACACACACACATATATATACATATTACATATTACATATTTTACTGCCAGAAGAATTAGTTTTATTGGATTTTCTCCCTCTATGAGTAGTATATTTTGTTTATTACTGCAGGTTTGAGACTTATACATTGATTTATTTCATAAATGAATTTTGCTCCCATATCTAGTTCATTTTAAAGGTGTAATAGGAAATACAGCTTTGAATCTGCCTCACAGTTAGTACAGTAGCTGAGCTTCCCTTCAACATTCTCTCTCTCTCTCTCTCTGTTTTTTTTTCTGACATTTGTGTTGTGATATTCACAGGCAATGATTGGCTGCAACGTGGCTAAGAGGGCAATAGTGATGGACATATTACAGAGGACGGACGGAGAGAACCAGATAAAGAGAGCGACAAATATTGGTGCGATTACAAGTTTGCCAGAAGCGAAAAGAGCTAAAAGTGTTGCTCTCACTATGACTAATCGAGACATTGTCCTAAATCTCAGTTTGTTCTTTGCATTATAAGCTTTGTGGCGCAGTGTGCATGACTTTCCTCACTGCCCTTCCTGGGAGGCTTGGTCTCAGCAGGAACCATTTTTACATCCAACGTTTAATTCACAAAACTGCTGAGTCGACCACAGAAATAGCATCAGCACACTGGGAAATCTTTTTTAATATACTGATGAAGTATTGTTGAACTGCTTTTATATCTTTCCTGAAGACTATAGTGGGTGTAGAAATCTGATATCAGAGGGTGAGGGCTCTGTTACAGGATATACAGCAGGATGGAGCAAGCATTAGGTATCTATTTCAGTCAGCGGATGGCTCAAGGATCCTATCGGAGCTTTAAATAAATGTATTAATTCACTTGATTGAGAAAGAGAGTTCCAGGGTTTCTCTCAAGGCTGAGTCCAGAAATGGCCTTGCTAGCTTGTGATGTCAAGTTTAGCATTTGAAGCATTGCTGTTGCGAGTGTGACTGTGGAATTATTCAGTGGCATCTTGCTCATAAATGTTAAAGTTTACCTGAGTGCTGTTGTGCTGTGCTGCATTTATTTACTTGAGGAACTTGGATTTAAAAAAAAAGACATTTGAAGTATTGCTATAGACCAAATTTGCTGTAGACCAACTCACAGAGTTAACATCAGCTAATTGGCTAACTATAGCTAATAAAATCTGCTAGCAACAGTTGTCATTTTAGCTGACATAATTGACAGTCATCCATTTCAAATGAGAAGCCTTTTGTTTACTTCTGGGTGCTATCAAAGAACCGTTATGATCAGTTGTAGCATCCCTGGAAGAGAACAGAAGAGGTAGACATGGTTGCCAACCTTTGTATCTTCTGGACTTTTCAACATTCGGTTTGTGTTTGACAAGGTAGAAATCAAAGGTAGACAAACTGTGCGCTGCATTGATTTTGCTGAACTTTTCAACTTTCCATTCGTATTTAGTTTCATCCCGTTTAACTATAGTGTTCGGCAAAAGTTTGGAAAATTCATCTTTTGTCTCAAAGTTGCAGGTAGTCTGCACTTTCTAGAAGTAGTCTTCTCCTGAAAACAACAAACGTCCGGTTTGCTGTCTCCATACCACCACAATTGTACTGCAGCATCACAAAATACGTCAAATTCTTCTCTATGCTGTTTGCCATCTCTCAGGACTCATACACTGGCATATTTCCCTCCAAATGTTATTGTTACAGTGAATTAACAACAGTCTTAATGGGACTCCAGTAATGTGTCATTTGAACAAATACCAAAGGGGGAATCGTCATTACAATGTGTTCGCTAATAAGGATAATTTATATGGAAGATATTTCAATATGCTAATCATGGAGACATCACTCAACCTAAACTCATCTGAGCTGGTAATGGAGCGGCACATGCTGTGTTCCCTGTTCTGTGCAGGTATGTTTGTGGGAGTACTGACCAGACGGATAAACACACTCTATAGATATTTCATATTAGCCCAATTTTTTCCCCGTTCTACAAACAAATAAGAAAGTAACACACAAACAAATATCACTCCAGTATAAATATAGCCTGGAAAGGAGTGAAAGGGCTTTGAGAGGGAGATTGAAAAGCACACAAACAATGTGTTCACAAGAATGGTAGGAAAAGGGGACGATGTGAAGTTTAGTGAAGACATCAATGGAAACATAGTACAGTAACCACGAAGGGAATACTCTCCACCAGTAGGAACAGTGGAAGAAAGTGTGGATGGTGGAGGGACATTCCTCAATAATGTAGAAGGGTCTTTTAAAATCTTATTTTTTTATTTATTTGTTGATTCTTCCTCTATTCTCTCTCCTGTAATATTGTGGCTAAATATTGACTCAAGTACTGTGGAAGCAAAGGGTGTGGATGGCCTGCAAGCTGATGAGAATTGGTTATTGATTAAGGTTCCTAATGTTGTCAGCCCACTCAACCATTTTTTGTGCTGCTGAGAGAACCTCACACCCTCAGCATATAATGTTGGCTGAAACTCTTAGGACCCCTGCCGTTGCATGCCTCCAGCAAGGATAACATGAAAGGGAGAAAGAGATCTGTATCTCTTATGGATGTTTTTGCCACATATAAATCCACAAGAAAAATAATTGGCATGCACAGTCTCTCATACTGATTGTAAGGCACCTCACTGAGATTGACCCTGAAATTGTCACTTTAATCACACCATTCCAATACTCCTGACAAAGGTTGCCAAGCACAGAGGGACACATAATATAGTCTAGCTGACTGATGACAAATTCAATTGTAAGTGACACAGTGTGGTGATGCTGTGTTATGCCAAAACAAATGGGTTATATCCACTGCATTTATTGACTGCAGTGAGAGCTGTCAAAGATATATGAACAGCTCAATAGTTTTTCTTGAAATAATAAGCCTTCATTATTATGTGCTAAACTCCCACTGGAGCTGCCAAAAATAGTTAACCAGATGGACACTGGAGTGGTTTCTCTTATCTGATTTGGATGCAAAGTTGTAAAAAAAAAAAAAAAACAACAAACTTGGGACATATTTCAATTGCACAGTTTCAAGCAATTCAGTTGAATCAGTTTTGTCTAAATCGTAATGACTGTGGCATTCCTCCAAACCTCTCTGAACCTTTGAGGAGCTGTGGGACAAAGCAGTGGACGGCCACCAAATATCACATTCCCCCTCTGCTTTTCTCTTTCTGGGAAGTCTGTGGAAACTAGCCACAGACAAGGCACTTAACCAGCAGAATCTTGACAGAGTGGGAAGGAAGATGTCCCTCCTCCTTTTTTGATTAATGTTGAATCTCTCTAAGGGTGCATGATTTCAAGTCATACCCTTACTATCCATGCCTTATAAATATCTCTTTAAGTATGTGTGCCAAGTTAAGAATGCCATATTTGCTCAATAGCATCATTAATTGCTGGTAATGGCTTGCTAACAGAATTTGTGCACATTTAGGAGACAAACCTTGCCATTTGGGTCCTCCTAACCCTATTTCCAGCATATGGAATCATTGGTCTGAATAATAAAGTGAAATTTCCCACTGGTACATATAAACTTATTACAATAATTCATTAAATTAACTAATTATACTTTGTTTCAATGCATAAACAAAGCTGTGTACCCATGTGACACCCAACACTCATGCATGCTGTGACAAGGGTCATTACACTGGATTAGATACAGTCTCAAAAGATGAAAAAGCACACAAGTCCTGGGGATCAATCCACATTACCATAGCCATAATTGCCTGGATTGATTCTGCAGCCAAAAATTATCATACCTGAGGAACGGCTCAATTTGTCCAGCACAAATTGATGACGCAAGTGAAGGGAGGGTCAGTGGGGACCTCAGAGGTGGATCATGGTCCATAAGAGCTCTGAGCAAGGAGATCAATAGGGGCTCGCTGAACCTAGCTCAGTGTCCATAATGTGATGTGTACACAATCGATAGCCTCCCCCAAGCTGGCAGATGGGCCATTGGTGTGGCTCAGGATATTTTTCTTCCCCACAGAGTCTTTCCTCCCTCAAATGAAGGAATGATGGTGATGCAGGCATAGGAGGTGAAGTAGGGTGTAACTGTGCGACCACAGGGCTGTCACTGACGACAGGACATTTAGAGAGGAGTTAGTGAGCCTATTGACTGCTTCCTGTGGGAACTAAAAGTGGATGGGGAAAGGTGAATCTTGCAGTAGTGGTTGGGATAGCAGATGGCTGATGATGGAAATGAAGAGAGGCTCAGAAGAAAGGCAAAAGAGCTCTTAACTCAGTGGCTCCTGTGAGTTTTCTCCTCTGGATCAACTTCATACTTTCTGCTCAGGTAATACTAGCTTAAAGGAGCTGTGGAATTAAAAATGCGAGAATGGGTGTGGGTGTTGGTGGCTAAAGCGCAATGACTCCCTTGATGCACAAGAGATATTCTCCTAAACTGCTGCCTACGCTGTCGCTGGCAATATATTTTAAGCTGTCCCCTGAGGAATTGAGCCAGCTGGCTTTTGCTTTTGTTAGGACATTCATCAAGCTATTTATTTTTTCAAATGTTTTATAACATGTTCATTAGTAAATACTAATGTATCCGGGGGAAATCCTCAGAGTATGGTATAAAAATAAATGCAATGTGACATTCAATAATTCTCTCTCTCTCCATCTGTCTTTCATCTCATTGTAAATCTCAAAGCGAAGCAGTTTTATACAGCACAGTCATGCTAAGCAGTCTTTGCAGTATAATTGGTGGAAGGATAGTAAAAGTGCCAGAATAGCCACAGACAACTAAAGCACGTCACACATCACCTAATCATCTGAAGTCATTACCCTCCCGTCTAAGCCAATCAGGTCTCATGACTAGCCTGACCATGACCTGACTATGACATCCTGAGGTTAAAACCTTCACAGTGGGAAGAAAGATGAAGATAGACAGAGGAAGGTGAGAGAAAGGGATTACATAAAGTAAAACCTATGTCATGTTACACTTTATTTGAGGCCATTTGTAAATACAAATCATGTCTGACTTAGACAGCTTCCATTTGTTCAACAATTTGGAATTTAATAGAGCTGTTTATCTTCAAATTGAGCAATTTTTAGTCACAAGTGGCATAAAATTGCATTTTATTTAGCTATTATGGACAAAAACAATAACCTTTTCACATATCCAGCCAAATCATAGTAAAATGTTGCTCTCTATCTTATCTTCTCATGAACTCGTGAATTGCTCCAGAGATCCGAATGTGTCCAGTTCAGTGAAATATCCTGTTTAATTTCCTGTATATGTTAGCTTCTCTCCACTGGGTCACTGCCAGGTCAGCTGGCCTGGGTGCGTTTGTTTCCATCTTTTAATTCACCACTCATGGCATTCGATGCTATACTTAATGCCACCACACATGCAAATCAGGGTCAAAGAACACTGAGTCCAAGTAATTGATCTTCTTAACTACTCCCACTCAATTACAGTAGGTTAATGCGAGCCACCTCAGGATTGCTCATCCTCACACTCAAATGCCATTTGCTGGTGTCCATGAGCAAGGGGTGCATGGGTGTGTAGGAAGGTGAGATCGCATGGGCGTGGGTCAGTGAAAACATTAATCACTCTCTCTCTGTCTGTGAGCGTGTTTGCGTGCATGCCCACAAGTCCATTCACTCAGCTGTTCATAGTGTCATTTTAAAGGGCTCACTTGCTCCAAAGTGTGGAATAGTAGAAGATTAACTGTCTCCTCTGAGGCATTTAATGTGAATCTAAATAAAGAATAGTGGACCTCTAAAGAATGAGTGCCCTTTTGCCTGTATTTTCATAATTCATGGTTATCCTTTGTAGGCCTCTAAAAAATCAGCTACGTAAGTGAACGCCAGTAAGCCTATAACCTGAGCGAAATCATTATCTCATGCTCTAATCTACTCTTCTACCTTTGGCGCTGACTTGGTGCCAATGTGTTCAGCAACAGGAACACAAGCAAAGGTCCTCTGATTGAGCAGCTTGGCATCAGGAGGTGAGCCTCAAATGAGCTTGCCAAAAAGTTCAGGGGTATGGAAATCTGCGTCCTTACTGTGACTCCACAGTCTTTCAGCGCGGTGCCAGGCCAGGCCCAGGTTGCCTCACTTAGCTGCTAATAGGCTTAACCTAATCAGCACCAGCATTCATTTAGTGATAACACTTCTTCTGCTGAGCCATGACAGCCCCTTGTCTCTATTTCACTTGATGTATCCTTATTTCTTCACTGTCTAGAAGGAATTTCCTTTCTTTAAAATAATTCTTATACATTCATGGTGATCTGTTTCAGGCAGCGTCACTCGCTTATAGTCACTCCCAGTGTGTCTGTGCTAGCTAGAGGCTAATGAATAGATCATAGAAATAGCTGACCCCTGAACACTTCTGCAAAATCCTCAAGCTCCATCCCTGCATGATATTCATTAATACATGATATTTGCTAACGTCTCATGAGAGATACAATAAATTTCTTCAGACTGCATTCTGTAAATTTCTGTAAGATAATCAGTGTGTTCTGCAACTTAATGTGGTTTGTGATTAGTATTCAGGATGTCTTGTTTTTTCTATCTTGACTGAGACTCTTCAATCTTTGTTCATTATATTTTAATAGGTTTTATATTGTTCACAGCATAGAGGAGTTCAAACAAAAGAATGCACATTTTTCCATGCACTGGACTTCACTTGATTGCTGAAGTTGTGCTGCAGTACTGTAGCGTGTAGGACAGAAACGTTTCACCTGTGTGGGTTGAGATGTTGGGCTGAGTGCAGTTGAGATGTGGAAAAAGGACATCAACAGCATTGCAAGGAGTTATATCTCTGGTTCTGGTGCAAGGAAGAGGCTTTGATAAAATATGAAGAGGTACTCTAAAAGAAGAGTAAAGGGACGAATGATGCGAGAACCATGTAATATTTCTCACTCTGTAACAGGGCACACATACTCATCCCATAACATGATGTCACAGTCAAACATACACTTCCACTCACCATATATTGCTCATTTCATAAAGTCAGTCAGAACATCTAAGGCCAGATTTAATCTATCGAGGTCAATACATCCTGGTCAAGGTAAAGAGCCACAGTTGAAACGCAGCCTCATGCTGCGCTGACCTCATTGGATTATGCAGGATGTTCTTACCCATCCCCTTACTGAGCAGAAGGCACAGGAAATTATATCAAAGCTTTAGATTTCCATTGGAGATTTCACACAAACAAACTGTTGTTTTCAAAAGCTTGTTAGAAGTTACTTTAAATTTATTAGTGAAAGAAATAAATTATATTTTAAGACAGATAGAGTTTTAGACTGTTGCCAACAGATGGAGCCAAAATCCTTTTATCTCTTGTAGATGGGATCACATACACAAACACATTCCTCTATTTCCAAAATAGATGCCTGGCCTAGTTATTTTCCCTGATTTATGCTTTCTCCTCATTTAATAATCATTCCTGCAATGCTGCATTCATTTGAAGATTTAATCACAAATTTCGTACCTTCTTTTCTCATTTTACAACACCATGCTATGTTCCTTTGTCCTTATAAAGAATATTGCAACATGCTTTATATTCCTAATTTGCATAAGGACGGCTCAATTTCATTCAAGAACACACCCATAATGCCTTTTAAGCAAACACAGACGATGAGATTCTTATCGTTTATACTCCACACCTTTCAGCCTATATTTATGCATCTTTTTCTGTCCCTACACCTCTGAACTAGCCATAATACGTTGATTGAGAGAGACAAAGTGATAGATTGACTGAGGAACACAGGATCTATAACTTGAGTTAGTGGTTTACAGTGCATGCATTTGTAATGTGTATTTGTATAAATTCTGAATATTTGTTCTCTTTTTCAGTCTATTAATAACGACAATGAAAGCAAAAGTAAGGATGAATTTCGTGGCATCCCGCTAATATTTTATTTATTTCTGTGCTCTCTTTACAGATACTAGCCATCATCTCGATCCTTTTCATCGTCCTCTCCACTATTGCTCTATCTCTCAACACCTTACCAGAGCTCCAGGTCATAGACGAGTTCGGTCAGGCCAACGACAACCCCCAGCTGGCCCACGTGGAGGCCGTGTGTATTGCCTGGTTCACCATGGAGTACCTCCTTCGCTTCCTCTCCTCTCCTAATAAGTGGAAATTCTTCAAAGGCCCACTGAATGTCATTGACTTGCTGGCCATTCTGCCCTACTATGTAACCATTTTCCTAACTGAGTCCAACAAGAGCGTGCTACAGTTCCAAAACGTGCGCCGTGTGGTGCAGATATTCAGGATCATGAGAATATTGAGGATCCTGAAGTTGGCTAGGCACTCAACAGGGCTCCAGTCTCTAGGATTTACTTTGAGAAGGAGCTACAATGAACTGGGGCTGCTTATTTTATTTCTTGCAATGGGCATCATGATATTTTCCAGCTTGGTCTTCTTTGCTGAGAAAGATGAAGATGCCACCAAATTCACCAGTATCCCTGCTTCATTCTGGTGGGCAACCATTACGATGACTACAGTGGGCTATGGGGACATTTACCCACAGACTTTACTTGGAAAAATTGTGGGTGGGCTCTGCTGCATTGCAGGAGTGCTGGTCATTGCCCTACCCATCCCCATTATTGTCAACAACTTCTCTGAGTTCTACAAGGAGCAGAAGAGGCAGGAGAAGGCCATCAAGAGGAGAGAGGCACTGGAGAGAGCCAAGAGAAATGGAAGCATTGTGTCAATGAACCTAAAAGATGCCTTTGCCCGCAGTATGGAACTGATGGATGTGGTGGTAGAAAAAGGAGAGGACAAAACCTCCCTGGACAACCACCTGTCGCCTAGCCGCTGGGGAAGCTCAACCAGGCACGCCACCTCTGAGACTAACCTGAAATCCCCAGATAAAAATAACCCAGAGTCTCTGCTGCAAAGCTCCCCTCATCGTATAACCATCACCACCACTGGAAGTCCCCAGCGGACAAACAGGACCCCACAGCACCTTAATGTGCAAAAACTGGAGGAGATGTACAACCAGATGACCAAGTCACAATCCTTCACTAACCTCAACACTACAAGCTCCATGAGCACTCTGAGCACAACTATGACCGGCCCTGTCTCACCCAAGAAATCTCACAGCCAGGAATTTACATTAAAAGAGGAAGTAGAACTGGAGATGAAGGAGGTCCAATCCTACTCACCAGATAACTTTGCGAGCTGCTCAGCAGACTTGAGAAAACCAGGCTCAGACTCAGACTCAGATGACGCTGAGCCCTGTCAAATCAGACACCCCAGGGCACCAGCTACTCTGGATCTTAGCCAACTGAGGGCCAGTGATGACCACAGCTTTCCTGGCGTCATACGCAAAGATGACCTCTATGAATCCGTCAATCCAGGTGACAGATCAGAGCTCCACATAGAGGAAGGGGAGAGCTTTAACAGTTCTGTGGAGAATATCCAGAGCTCTCCAAGAGGGAATAACCCTCTTAAAATAAAGGGATTGAAGGTCAACTTCTCCAAAACCTCTGCTGAAGGCCCGCTAACACCGCCCAGCACTACCTCTCCTGGAGACATCAGCTCCAGCATCCTGGAAGATGAGACCCCAGAGGGAGAGACGTCATCTCTCATCCCCAGTTCAGAGGAGCTGCTTCCAGTCACAGAGGATGAGACCCACCCGTTGTCCCCTAAGAGGCTGGTGGTAGACACCCCACCGGGTGATGAAGATCCATCCACAGAGAACCACAAGGAGAAGCATCTGATGGAGGTGGCGGGCGCTGCAGTTGCACCCTTGTCACCCAAGACGGCGGCACAAAATTGCACCCAAGGTGTGGTTGGGGCAGGCGAGGAAGTCAAGGCTGACAGTAACCAAAGTGGACACAAAGTAGAGAACCACATGTTTACATCCGATATCCACCTGCTACCCGGGGATGGCAGCCTCTCTCCGACCTGTGAAACCAGCATGTGACTGTGAGAGAAGCTCTGAGGAACAACCTCTGCAACCTCAGCCCGCTGTGTGGGAGAGCAGGAAGAACAGACAAGGGGGCAGTTGTAGTGGCAGAAATTTTTGCATGGCATGACAAGTCCCTTTTACTTGTGTTGTTGTGTATTGCTGAAAAAGAAACTGCAGTGCTTCGTGCAAATTTAAGAATGACTTTGGGACAAACAGTGGGTTCAAAGAGGAGGCTCTTGAAAAACAGAGGGAATTCATCAACTTATGTAGACACTTTGGTCCTCCCAATGTACATAACGAGAGTCTCCTTTTTCTAGCAAAAGAATGAAAGCGCACAGAGGGACTTATCTGTTAAAAGCATGCATTTAAAAAAGACAAGATATTTTACGGTGCTTAGTTTGCTGAAAGTGCTCCACTGTAAATACTAGGACATTTAAGGCAATGACAATGCACAGATTGGCAAAGGAAAACTGTCAATGAAGGTAGAAATATTTGTAATGTGAAATGAGAGGGGTGGGGGGTGAATTAAGAGCCCTCAGACTGGGTGTTGCATCGTAGCGACCTATAAAAAAAACATATCATTACCTTTTGTGGAAATGCAAAGTGTTCCCATGATGACCCTGTAATGTTTTTTCGTGTTAAAATGGTGTATGAAACTGTAACGTTGACATTACTGCTTTTGGTTTTCATAATGACTGTTGGACTTTCAGTTGAGCATCCGAAATTCAGTCTTTGAATGAATGACTGTGGGCAAGAAAGACAAAATCACCTTGATTCCGCTAAATACACCTGTAGTTGCCAAATATGTATGTAACGACAAGAATTATCAGATACTACCACTATTAAAAATATTTATCACGTGGTTTCAGAAGTTAGGACAAGGTTTATGATGTTTAATTCCTCTTGTAGCCTTTTGATTCCGTCTGAATCTGAAAACTAATTGTTATTTATTCTCTGACTTCAGATCTAAAAGTAGTTTTAAGAATAAAATATGAAATAAGTAGGTCTAGATTGGTTGTAGAAAAATTCTACAGTAGGTAAGTGAGATTCCCTAAAAGTTAAGACTATTCATTCAGCACAGTAGATCTAATCATTAATACACATATATACACTATTATTATCTATTTTGGCAATTCAAAAGGGATAGACTACCATAAAAAATGACAATATTCCTTGTTATATCAATGGACCAAAACAAGCACACTGACAAGCTTTCATCTATCTCAGCTGCGTAGTAACATATACAGTAAAAACATGTATTATGACAGTAGTTATGGGTTTATTTTTTTTCCTTATGGTTTGTTTACCTGCATTGTGTTCATTGTCCTATCCTCAGCGCCCTGATGTCGTTGTTGACATTTTTCCATACTACTGCAAGTTTATCCGATCCTGCTGATAAGTTTAAGGCATTTTTTTTTTGTATATCTGTAGTGTCTTGGACTGTAATTTATTGTGTTTTATTGTGAACAAAACTATTTTCAGTCAAACTTAAACCCAAAGGAGTTTTTTTTTCTTGTCTTCTTTCTCGCTTTTGTTTTACACTGACTGAAAATACCTGTTGTATGTTGCCTTTAAATTCCGATTTTATTGCTGGAATATTTGTTTATTGTTTCAGCATGACACTTGGCTGAGTGTACTAGTAGTGTGTTTGTGAAAGCCACACAAACCAGAATGGTACTGAGAGGAAGTATGTGGGTGAATTCTTTGTTGTTTGTTTTATTGTTTTCTTTTTTTTTCTTATTATTATCATGTCTTTTTGTTCTCACAGAGAGGTGTGGAATGTGCAATACCGCATACTGCAATCTATGCAGGCCAAGAATTGTGGCACTTTATTTTCTGTCTATGGGATTTGTAAGTGTACAGGCAGAAATTACTTGTATTTTTCAAATGTTATATCTTTAATATGAGGCAAAACAGTATTACAACAACCAAAATCTCGCAAACAATGCAAATGAGAATTTGACTTTTACTTTTTCATATTATATGGCTGGCATTTGCTGTCAAGCACCTTAACGCCAGATATTAATGGACCTCAAATTTGATTATCTGTGGGAATAGGGATCCAAATTGACCACTTTTGGCCTTTTATATTGCTGTTAGATTTACATAAAAATCTAACAAATGTCTTTGGAAGATATTAAGATAATTTCATTTCAGTCGCCACACACAAAGGATTTTGTTTTTTGTGAATTAACGTTGAGATAATATTTTTTCTAAACCAAAATGGAGCACGACCACAATTTCCTGCCATATGGTGGTTGAAATGATGCGTGCCTTTTCATAACACTGCTGTTTATGAGAAGGTAGTAAGTCATTTTGCTTTGTTCATATAGCACTGTACAGAAAATTCTAATTTTATAGGAGAAATCAGGTCTTTATGTAATAGATACAAGTAATGTTATTGAGTTCTCAGGTTTTCTACAACTCTCTAATGTTCCGATTGGATAGATTCTCTGTTTTTCTTTAACAGCTAATGTCAACTAGTTACTTCTGTACTTTTTGAAAGGTGATGTTGTCAAATCCACATTAATGTCTTGGCTCCTGGAGTAAGGAGCGGCAATATTTCACCCTGCTCCTGGGTAATCTGTGTACCACGTTCAGTGTCCACTCCCATCAGTCTTCAGTGAGACAGGATGGAGCACAAACAAAAGGACAATAGTGACTGTGAGAGTTTGAGAGCTGAGAAATAGACAGAAGGGAAGTGATATGTCTGACCGACTCCAGAGATGTAGGAAGAGATCCCTACAGTCACTGAACTGATGTTTCTGATTATTTCCCATGACACCACTGAGTGCTCCAATCCCTACAGCTTCAGAGGCTCTAGCCACATGGCATGCCCTCAGGGACAGCGATAGTAGGTAAAAGGAAGGCTAGGATAAGGGAAGGCTATGGAGTCCTCCTACATGGTAACATCACATCAGTGATCAGTTGTGGTCCATATTTCCTTTTGTCTGTGTACATTCTGTTTGCCCAGACCAACATCATTTAACTCAGTAATCAGAGATTCGTGTGAGAGCTCATGGAATTATCTTTCATGTGAAATAATTGATCCCTCATTGGAAACACTGACAGATTCTTTGGTACACTCCAAAGTAAAATGCGGGGTCAGGGGTGATTGTTGTTTGGGGTTTTCATTTGTGTTTTTTTTCTTTATAAAGGAAGGTTAGATGATAGCCTTCTTGTTAAAGCTCTTTTTTTCTGTACCTGTACGTTCAATTTATCGTTTTTCCTTCATCCCTTGTTTGTAGGTACCATGTCTCTTTGTTAGCTCTGCGTAATCCCTCATTTTGACAGGTAGGGTAGAGAAACAAGGGATCTGGATTGATCGGCTATATTCCCTTGGAATGATGTTTGTATGGATACTGAAATTAATTCTGTGAGCTGAAAGCAAATGGATTGTGCTCTGTCTTACTGTCTCACAATGGCATTATCATCTGTGATACTGTACAGAGTGGAAAGGTTGTCGTTATTTTCTCTGAGAGAATGGGTCTTGTCCATGTCACTCGTGTGTGCTTACCAAACCTTGCTCCCCAAAATGTATAAAGCATTGTTTCTTCTTATTTCTCTCTGTATTCTGCCTCTAACATTTCTTTGATTTTGATTTCTTTTTTCTGTTCAGCTTTGGAGAACATTATTGTTAGACACCTTCTGAGCTACAGACTGTGTCTGTTCAAAGCAACATCTTTGTATGCATGTAGTATTCCGAACTATTATGTGACCACAGAACACTTTGTTATGGCACATGTATGTCAGCATTTCTGTAGAGCATTGTTCCCCATTATGTCTATTAGCATATGCAGAATAACAAATAAATGTGTATATAACTCGTGTGTTTGTGTGTCTGGTGTTGTCTACTCTGCAAATGACCTATTTTTTGTAGGATCTGCATTTTCTGGATGCATTTTTTGCATATTAAGGATCATTACATAACATGATACAAATATATGTGCTTATAAATACATAGAACTAATCAAAACTGATATTGCATTTGCAGCAAGAACATATGCAAAGTTGTTTTTCATATCCAAAAGTGCAGACATCTCAGCAATCTGGCGTGATTGGTTGATAAATGATTTATCACTAGAGGGAAATGTTTTCCATTCTATTAGATGCAATTAATGGATCTCAATATTTCTGTTGTGTACTGCAGCCAAACAGCGATACTGAACATAAACAGTGCACCCATACCTCAGAACCAGCAGCTCTGGCATGTAATGAATGAATAGAATACATACATCTTCACATGAAAATGGACATAGAATGATAGAATGCCATACTTATTGTAAAATAAAAATGAGGAATGCTTAACATAAGATGGGAAATAAAACACACTAAATAATAATAATAAAAAAAAATTAAATAAAGTTAAAAAATAAAATAAATGCTTCATGAAAGTCATTCTATCAATCAATTCTAAATGTTACAGGAAGCCCGTGCAGAGCAGCTAAAACTGGACTAATGTGCTCTATCCTCCTGGTTCTAGTTAATTACCGAGCTGCAGAGTTTTGAATGAGCGGCCAGTAAAAATAGCAATACAGTAATCGAGTCAGCTTGAAATAAAAGCATGAATCAGTTTTTCAGCATCTTTGATTTATAAATGGCCAAAAGACAGGTGGTAATGGAGTTTATAGCTGCTGCATCATTTGGTTAAGCAGAGATGTATAGTTGCGTGTCATTTGGAATAACCATGGAAACATACATTGTGCTCTCTAATGATATGGTATAGTGACAATAGAACTGGACCAAGGCAGCTCCCTTGTGCAACCCCCAACAGATGTCATGTTTCTCAGACACATGATCTCCAAGTCTACAAACTTCCTCCCTTTGATGTAGGCCTTGAACCAGTCTAACATGCAGTCAGAAAGACCAACCAACTTTTCAAGACGATTGATTAAGATGTCCTGGTCAATCGTATAAATTGTCTTAAAAAAAGCTGTAGGTACAGGGTCAGTACATGAAGTGGAGGAGTTGCACTCAGTGACAGTCTTACAAAGCTCAGTGAATGTAATACAAGTGAATGTTGCATGGTTACAGGGTTTGCTGTAATCCAGGCGTATTGCTTTGTTATACATAGTATTGGCTTCTTTGTATATATTACTAATAGAAAGTAAACATGTTAATAATGTATTATGCTAATGTATTGGGCTATTAATACTCTATTTATTGGATCACATGGGGCTATGACAGTATCTATTACATCCACTGTGCCACAGAGTATTATAATTACAGTATCTATTACATAACACGTTTCAATACATAGAAGGTGGGCGAGGATGTCTGCATTCTTTTCTCTTAATGTCCAAAACTAAGAAACTACTAAACTTGCAGCCTATAAAGAAAATAATGCCAGAATGAATGTCTTAAGCCTCACACCTGAGACATTTTTAATTTGGATTTAAGTAAAATGAGCTCAGATATCATCACCAACCCATGTCAATAACATGTAAAATTAACATGTTTAAGTTTTTTTAAATGTGAACAAGCTTTATTCTGTGGCAGTACTGTCAACTCAAAGCCATAAAATGTGTCGCTTGGGTTGCATTTTTGCCAGTGGCATAGTATAGTAAACAAGTTAATCTTATTTTATGGACTGCTGCCTGGAAAGATCCCTGAGTGCATTTACATACACATATTTCACTGTAATGCAGTCCAGTTCAATAATACAACTTGGAAAATATACCAAGTCAATTTTGCTCTGACACAGTCCACACAACAGAAAAAGGAAAATTAGGTTTACATGGTCCTTAATGTTTTTGGTCACGTTATTTGTAGCTACTCCTCCCCAACGCCAGAGGGCGCTACAGCGACACCAAACTAACACAAAGCGCGCGGAAATCAAACAACTTCCAAAGAAGAAGAAGAAATGCAACTATTTCCAGAAGAAGAACCAAACCGCAAATAAAACGTTAAACATGGAACCTGAAATTAACAATAAAAGCATTACAGATGCAAGTGGTATAGATGGAAGTGTCAGTTTTTCCCATGTTACCGCTGTTGCTACTGGTTGGATGATGGATTTTATGTTTGTAAGTTTGTGTCGGCATTTTAAGGAAGGCAAACATGATGAATTCACTGAAACGCTTTCGACTTTAGAGGGTAAGTTATGCAAAGCTAACAAATCCTTCGCATAAATTAGTTAACTTAACGTACCTAATTTCAACTAACGTTACTTATTTCAATTATCCGGGCAGCATGTATACCGAGGCCGGAGATTTCGAGGGTAACGTTACGATACCCGATATAACGTTAAAGTTCGTTAACTCGCATTAACGTTCATAATTTGTTAACAAATGGGCAAAACAGAAACAATTGAAACTACAATGTCGTGGTTAACAACCAAAAACCGGATTAATACCATCTAAGTTAGATCAAAATAAAGCTGTAATATTATTGCTTAAATAAGGTCCAGTGTAGAAAGAAATGTGCACGAGAAGGGGCGTGTTGATGCGGGAAGGGAAGATTAACGTTAAATGTATGCGATAACATAACCCCATTGATATCAATGGATAAATTCAGCAATCGTTGGACTCCTCAGGATTAAAACACAGCTCCATGCTGTGGCTAAACCTTCTGACCCGAGTACTTACAATAACCTACAGGAAAGTGTGGTTTCCTACAGCTACGTTAACATCTATTAATCACTAAGAAACCATACTGAACAAATTATCATATGTTTTACCCCTCATATCTGCATTGAAATTTGCCATATCAGTAATGAGGAAGGAAAATGTGTTACATTAATCTAACTACAGAGACACTGTCTTTGTAAAGTTGCTGAAGACCTATTGGCGAACACTTGTGAATTTGCTTATCTTTGCTTTTTTTTAGCCATTTCTCAGAGCGCGTCCCTGAAAGGAAACCTCCACGATGAGAAAACAATGATATGTGCATTCCTTGCAAGAGTCATGCATGGAAAGCAGCTGGGTAAGTTGTCGCAGTCAAAAGCTGAATTTAGGCCTGCCTGTTAAACTCCTTTCTACATGTGCATATGTTACCTCAGCAGCGATACTGTTGTTACTACCGCAGACCTACTGTGTAGGTTGCAGCATACATTGCCATAGAAACAGCAAAGACCTGCCACAGCTTCTCAGCAGCACCAGCTTATTATTATAAAGCCATTTGTCATTCAAACTTTTTAATTCACACAAAAACATAATTATACAGTATGTAATACATACAAAAGTCTTAAGCCACTCTGTAAAGTGTTGATTATTTGGGGGTCCGTTTACAGTTTATCCCCGAGAATGTTTACCAGTTGAAACTGATCCCAGCTGAGATTTAAGCTCATGTAAAATCGCATCGATATTAGAGACATGGAGTCAATATTTTGATGACCTAGTGTGTTATAACAACTGTAATATCAGAAAGTGTCTTCCAGCTGAAATTCATAGTTTAAAAATGCACCCTGTGCTTCTTTACTCTGCATACACACATAAGTACAAATGTGAACTTGCAAAAACCTGAACGGCCTGTTTTTACGATCTAATACACTGCTTTTCCCCAGATGTCCAGTTTGAAGAGGATGACCGCGTGATGCCTCTGATGTCTGCCTCCAAAATATGGTCAAGCCTAGAGAACACTGTGGCAGATGAAAGTTTGTTCAAAAACATTACCACCCTTTTGCTTGTCCAGGTAATCATACAGATTAATTCGGGGATTTGTATGTACACAAGATCGGAGAATGTCCGGACATGGCTCTAAATGTATCCTGGTGTGATTAAATGATTAAAAAATTAATTCTGGAGAACGCTACACTTTGCTAGTAGGTATAGATGTCACCAGTTTAAGGAATAAGATAGATTAAAGTCCTGATTTCACGCAGGAATGTTTTGTCCTCATTTCGAGTGTTAAGTATCTGATGAATTGTCCCTGTTCCTAGTCTGTGGCTGTGTGCTTGGAGAAAGGCCAAAGATCTTCTGCCGTCTCTGCCCTCAAGTGGTTTGAGGATAACCATATATTCCCACAGGTGTGTATGTCCATTATTGTCTCTTTTCTTTCCAAAAGCGCAGGGTTAATACTGGAATACAGGGCAGCCTAGAATGACTTTAATGCATAACAACTGGTGTTTTTCAACAGAAGTTGGGCGTTAAGTTGTCGACAATAGTGACACAGAGGGAAACTTACCACCCATTCCTCGCGAGTTTCAGCTTCAGCCGCCTGCTGGAGACAATTCAGTCTTACTTGGATGCCTACTTGGAGAAGAATCCCTCTGACTACCTTCTCAAGGTACAGGACCTGATCCAGTCTGTTGTAGGTCACAGCCATAAAGATGGACGACGTGTTTCCACTCCTCCCACTGTAAAAAATGAAGCTAAATTTTCCCGGATATGGGAGCTGCTCGGAGATGGAGCGGCGGTATCGAGGTCCCGCCCATGCACCTGGGAAACTCAATCGCGAGCCGACCTCAGCGGTCAATCATGATGTGAAAACCCCTTATTATAGCATCAAACAACTGATTAGAACCAAACCTAATGTGGGGGGAAATTATTGACAAGGTCGGTTCAGCGGAGCATAAGATGACCTTTTAAATATTTAACTTTTTAAAAATATTCAAAAAGATACATTGTATTTTAATCATACTTCAGGTTCATTGGTTGTGCAGAAAGGCAAAGCACCGTTACTTGGAAAGTTGTTTTCCCAGGGTAGGATTTATTCAGTCTATTCATGGTGAGAAAAACATTTATATATGTCTGCTTTATACGGCTGGCCCTACAGGCCTCGTGCCAATGCAAAATGGATCAGCTTTGAATGGCTGAAAAATAAGGAATGAGAATAGCTGTGCGAGAAGTTACTCAGTTTTGGTGCAAAACATCGACCAAGAGGATTAGTCCCCTCCTTGCCCTCACAAATGAAAAATATAATTTGACTGGTGCCGTATTTGATGCTTGAAAACTCAATATGCATGTGAACATATCATGAATGACGTTGAACTCTTAACATCTGTCCTTAAATCCAAACAAGTGTGAAAAGAATTGTCAGTTTTCTGCTGCTCAGCTGTTTGTGAGAGTTTCTTCAGTTACACACAATTATATTGGCAAATACACGAGGTGTCCAATGTTTCGCTCCAGCTAGCAGCAAGGTTTAACAAACATATTTTGCCACTCAATAAATCTGTTCAGCTATGCTCTCATCCTTCTGAGTTACGGCGCTTTGACCAACTGAAGGTGCTGATGTGACATTATCAGTCATAGTTAATTGGCAATTTGTCATCAAAATTATTTGGAAGGGCAAACTGCTACATTCAGCACGGCCCTCCTCGGGGCCTACCAGACGCACTTATTCATCAAAGTTTCAAGAATGATTTACATATAGGTCAGTGACCAAGGTTAAACTTAGAAGGGTATTGTAATGACAGGCCCCATTAGTTTTGCTTTCACTTTATAGCAATACTTAAACCTGAAAGTTAATTGTTTTGGAAGAGAATGAAAAGGTAATATTTGGTAACATAATTTAGTCTGTGTGTTTATATCTGCCTCTCCATCTATCAGGCAGCCACAAAGATGGTCCAGTCGTCACAGAACGTTGAAGGTTTGGAGGACGTGGTGACACAGGACAGCTCTCTGTCAGAACCAGCCAACCATTCAACAGAGGGTAGAAAGTAGGAAATAACCTTTACCACCCCCTGTTGTATTTGTTGACATTTGCGAATGATCCATTTCTGTTCTGTATTGAACAATATACTGAACATATATGTCCCAAGAGGGAAAAGGAGAAGACTGTATGTTTGAGGTTAGAAGACATGAGTGTTGAAATGTGTCTTTTCAATAAGAAAATATAAATTCTGGCTCTTACTGTAGAAATTCAGCATGCTGTGCTAAACACCAGAGAAAGGGCATATGTGGGGTAACAAATAATTTAATCACACTGTATTACACTTCCACAGAACGAAACGGAAACTACTGTCAACTAAAATGACTGACGTATGGAAACCTGATACATGCAAGAAGGCTTTTGTCTCTCTCAGAAGAATTTCCAAGAATGGTAAGTTTTTTGGGGGTTTTTTTCATCATTTTCTATAAGAAAAAAACACTCACCAGCACATTGTATTTCATACATGTTTCTGACCATGACCAAATGCTTAAAGAAAGTGTTAAACCTCCCACCATCCCACCAGAGTTATCTCAGATGACATCTGAGAAGTCAGTGGCCGCCCCGAAGATCCAAAAAACAAGAAAACCACCTCAGGTAAGTTGCTCCACGCAGCTCATTCAATGTTGTGTCCAGTCAATTAATCTCAAATCAAGTGAATATGTGAAGCATCACTCAAATGCTACCTTTCATTTGGGTCGAATTTATGTTTTTTTTGTGTAGAAATGGACACCCCAGCTGGACAAATACCTCAAGAATGGTGTTAAATGTCACGGCCAGGGGAAGTGGTCTCGCATATTAATGGATTATGACTTTGAAGGACGCACTGGCACCATGCTCAAAGACCGCTGGAGAGTTCTAATGAGGGCACATGAAGTCGACTGAAGAGGGAGAATATCTCTCTAACTTGTACAATGTAGCAATTTACCTGTAAATAAAACCATTAAATTAGCTGAGCCACTCATTTAACCCTTTTCAATCCATGGCTTAATTGCTGAAGATGTTCCTTTATGTTATTGGTGCACTGTTTTGCTTTGCTGTTGCTCTGTTTGCACCAGAAAAATGTCATACCACCAGAGGGCACTCGAAACAGAACAATAAATTGGGCTGTCTGCGTTGACCTGATAGGGAAAGTTTCATAGTTTCTTTTTTTATTAATTTTTTTAATATATAATCACATCACAAATGTAAAATATTTTATATATAGTCATGATTTTAAAATTCCAAACATTTTTGCTTGTTACAATAAAAATATACAAAATCAATTTTGATCATGTGAGCTAGAAAAAGGTGAAATACTGTACAAGTGTCTTTACACAATGTGCTGCAAAGTTACACAGAACAACGGAAATGTGATTGCAGTAATTTGAACATGCTTTTTTTTTTTATCAATGTGTAGCATATTTATTCAATAATTGCATTTCACCACTGCCGAGTCTTAAGTCTCTTCTTAGTATTGAAAGCCTGCAGTATTGAGGCATCAGATCTGACCACAGCATTTCAGTTTCGCTGATGAGGGGAGCTTGGCAGTGAAATGTTATTGTGGACACCAGATCAGAGATTATTCTGTGCTGCTTTGTTTGGATCAGATGAAGACGAAGCTGTGTTGTGGTGGGCAGTTGCACTGCTGGGTTTTCTGGATCTTCTTCCATGTCCCGCTGCACAGATGGTTCCCCACTGCCTGCCAGTGTAGCACAGCCTCTCTGCAACACAGTCACAACCCCACATTTTTATGGTTTTCACCATACCATGTGTATAGTTTCACACATTCACATCTGTGCAGTACAAGATTTTGACGTTTCACTGATTTGTTGTCTTTCTCACAGGCCTATTAAGTGTAATTGTAGAGGGAGGTCTGAACTTAGCCTGCTCAAATTCATCCTGGATAACGATTTTATTTTCACTTGATGAAAATGTAAAAATGATTTGGGATTGATAAAATGGCAAAATTATAAAAGAATTAAATGTGACATGCTGCTGTAGGCATGTACAAATATGCAACCTTAAACAACATTGCTGAGAGAACAAACATAATGTTTCGGAACTTCATACTTGTCTGATTCGTGACCGTCTCCTTGGCAGCTGCCACTATTGTTTCGCATGGCAGGAGGTTCACATGCCACACACACTTTAAAGCCTTCTGTTATGTAGCGCATCCAGTGTGTGTGTGGCCGGTTCTCCACTGTACAGTGGGGTGTCCGGGACTCCAGTGTGAATTCCACACAGAACCTGAGGAGAGTAGGGGGCGGGGTCATGAGGGTCTCACAGTCATTCCTGGGGTATTAGGACCAATGAATCAAGATAGAGATAAAGTAAACACTTTATGTACACAATAGGAGGACATCACCATCCAGTTTGTGACTGGCATTGGGATAATGTGCCTCATCAGTGGACTAAAACAAGTAAATAACATTAAATCATTTCCTAATTCAGTGTAGTGTGGACACATCCCTTGTGAAATGGGAATAATAACATTTCAACCAATGGGTAAACCATAAGCTGCACACAATAACTCACCAACTGTCATCTAGACCTTTTGTGCATGTGCTTTTCATGTGACAGCCCTTATTAAAGTCTGAGTGTTTAACTTCAAAGGGTTGTGGGCAGTCTCTTAGCATTGCTATATGTAATGGTTTGTAGACAGCCGTCCAGGTGTGCAAACACCTACTGGTAGCTCATGCAGATGGAGAAAATGTTATCTTTTTTTAAAATGGTTTGAGTTACACAGTATAATGCTGAAATGAAGTATTCATGCACTTTTCAACTCTTGAATTTAAAGATACCTGAGGTCGTGTGTAGTTTCAGAGTACTTAGGGAGGCTTTATAGTAGCATGATATGAAACCTACCCAGAGTCCAGGGGGTTTCCATAGTTGTCATGTTTGGGCCTTCCCTTGCCAAACTCCATGCTGGTTATGAATGCAGGGCCTGATGAAAGAAACCAGTTCGGTGTTGCTGTTACTAAGTTCAGGTTTGGCCCATTTAAGGTGGAAAATTTCAAAAGTTGTCTTAACATTACAAACAGTATAAACTAGAGAAAATGCATTTAAAATCAAATAAAAACAATAAGCCACAATTGCACACACAGTAAAACCAGGGAATGCTCATATACTGTATTTGTATACCTGACGTGAGTCCACAGTGGCCGCCCTGGTGGTCTCTGTACTCCATGCAGCCGCCTCGTTCCTCCAGGCTGGGACATGGCTCTCCGCTGTTACCTGGCTGCTGCTCTATGTGACGGAAACGGACTCGCACTGAGGGCTGGCAGGGCTTGGCACAGCCGCTCCAAAAGCTCCAGTCGCTCACAGCACAGTCCTGAGCTGGATGTTGGCACCCATGTTGTGGGAGAAAGATTATTGCAGGATATCCTCTGTGGTAGCAAACAATCAAACTGTGGCGAAACTCTGAGATGTTGGACCTAACGCTAACACTGACTCCTTAAGTTCACAGGGTGTGTAGAGGTGACACTTCTGAGCAACAGTAAAATCTTCTTGCAGACTGCACAGTTACAATTTTCCTGTGAAACAGTGTAATGGAGCTAAATATGCAGAAAATAACTTTAGATCAATGAAGCATTGATTGTGGCTTGTAGAATTAGTGTTTCCTGCTCTACTACAAGTAGTTTGAGAGCACGCCAAGTGCAACCCATTCAATCACCAATTCCTGTGATATTTCTTTTTAGTTGCTCTCTGTGCTTGATAATCAACCTTTGATGTATTAAGCATGCAGATTTAGTGACTACCGGCCTACACATATTAGGTACGCTTGGCTTGTTTGACTGGAACTGTAATTGCTGCAACTGATTGACAGAATCACATTCTTCAAATATTTGTACTAATTCCATTATGTGGGCCAGTCCACTGAAATGAGGTTAGGTGCAGAGCTGCCTCGGTTATTTGGTCAACTGATTGTTGCCTTCTTGTGATGGAACAGCCATGACACATGCTACAGAAGAAAAATAAATGTTGGGCGGTGAAGAAAACAACAGTTTGACAGGACTTCACAACCGGGAAGATAAATGTTTGCAAACAATTTTACCTGCCTTGGATGAATTTGGAACATATCCACCTCTAGCGGCTCTGTGTCATCAGAGATATGTGATAAACAGCCCAGTAACGACCAGGTATGGAGAATAATCTGTCTTCTCCAACTATCTTTACCTTCTGTCCGATAGACGGATTCAGAAGATAAGCTATCTTTAGCAAGAGTTCAGGTTTATCTCATGCAACAGGTTATCTCCCACTGGTGTCATATAGTTAAGGTGTGTGCCAAAAAAATAAACAGTACCTCCTCTTGTGATTCATTCCCACTCAGAGAGGTCCCTCCATTCATCCCTACCTGGGCACTCTGTGAAGTAGTCGAAGCAGCAGTCCTTGGTCCTGACGCAGCCCTTGTCGCAGTAGCATGTCCCATACACGCGGTCCATCCTCCAGTCAGTGGTCAAACAGCTCAAGTCTCTGCTACGGCAGCATTTCCCTGAGCAACCCCCAGACACCAAGTGGTTTTTTCCCAGAGTAGAAACCACCAGCAGCAAACAGGCAAACTCCACAGAGGATCCCATCATGAGAGGATCAGGTCAAACCTGAAGTACAACTCTAGCCGCTTAGTTGTCCCAATATATGATTTACCACTCCTATTTCGAAGTGTATTTATTCCCTGCCTGGTCCTACTCTACGTCTGTCACACTCATGACCATGAGAGGGAGAGCTTGGAATACCAGCCCAGCCAAGACTGTGCTCTGCCACGGGAGCCCTTGTGACCTGGAATTCCTGTGTCCTTCTCCTGTGTCCACCCCCTCTGTTTCCCTCCAGAAACAGGTCTGCAGAGCAACCTACAGACAGAACACCAGCTCTGATCAGGCTCCCATGTCTCTCATATTGTGTCTCTCCCCCAGAGCTGGTGTCTCTCTCCCTGTTCCCAGCCGAGCACCTCCCTTCAGTCGATCGCACGAGGGAGGAGACAATGAGGGCAAGGGAGGCATGAGCTGGTGAGTTTGGTGTGTATTGTGCCTCCTGTTTCTGTTCGCTTCTGTATCTCTTGCCTCTTTCTCACCTGTTTTATTGTTGTTTACCCTTTTTCTTTATTACCCTCTCACTGCAGTATTACTGCGACCCTAATGCCAGTCTTGCCCAGCCACACTCTGCCACCCCAGACCTCTGAGTCCTAAAAGAAAGGGAGGAATGTTGGCAGGTCTCCACACAACTGTGCCAGGGGGCCCGCTGGGCATTGTAAAGCCACCCTTTGGTTGTCACCTCTCGCCCTTTTTCTCATTCTTTCAGGTTACTGTAATCTGCCAGAAATCACAAAACTTCAGATATGATTTTCTCTGTTACACTTCGTACCTTTATTTGATAGGTTTGTTGCGTTATCTGATATTTTTATGTAGTTGTTGACATTTTGGGAAATAGGCTTAGCGGTATTTGATTTCGTGAGAAGATCAATACCTCTCATGGAGATGGAAAGAAATTTGAAAATGAAAATCAGCTAGCTGCTCTAAAATTCACAAATTCATACATTATATATCATTTGTTTGATCCCTCCAAAAAACAAATTTTAAAAACAACATGTTGTTGCTTGGCAATCTTACGGTGACAAGACTCCAGGAAGTGACTGCGCCTGGCCAAGAAAGAGTCCTGCACAAAAACCCCTGTAAAACTACAAGCTGTTGTTTTTACACTTCAGTTTTTATACATATTTAACAAATGAGATATACATGTTAATTAGCTTTAGATGTGCTGATAGGCACATTTGTTTAACCTTTGGTACAGAGCCAAGCTAGCTGTTTCCCCCTGTTTCTAGTCTTTATGCTAATCTAAGATAACCAGTTCCAGGCTATAGCTTCATACTCAGAGTACAGGCAAGAGAGTGGTATTGATCTTCTCATTTAACTCTTGACAAGAAAGCAAATAAGCCTATTTCTCAAACTGTCTAACTATTTCTTTAAAGAGCCGCTGTGGACCTACAAATGAGACATCATGCATACAACAGGTGAATTCTGCTGCAGTCCTGAGTGAGCTGTAGCTCCAGCATGACGTTATTTGTAGACCAGGGTGTGGCTTTAATATATAACTCTTGACATACAGTGCAGGTGAACGGTAGATGACAAATTATTTTCATATACTGTAATTCTGGCGAGGCATGTCTATGACAACCTTAGGCTATTTGTTTTATCCCATTATAGGATGGGGCTTGTCACTGATGGATGATTGATTAACAGGACTTTTAGAATTGCTGCTCTGATCGAAATTGAAGACATTTACAGAATTTATTCTTATGATGTCTAATGTGAGGAATTAATTATGTAAGCTGAAAACCTACCTACTCACATTCATGTGGTGCAAAAAGAAAATAAATAAATCTTCATGCATATGAATTTTAGGAAAAATATGACCAACAGCATTATACACTGTTGTGTTTTGTCAGAGGGCCTGAATGTCTGAGGATGTTGTGAACTCAAGAGGGTCAGCTTTTATTTAAGCAGTTTCTCCTTCTCCATCTCATGAGAAACAAATGAGGCCTCCACAGGGAGCACTAGCAGGGAATGAGCCCTCCCCACGCCTATTGCTATAGAAGGAGTAGATATTTGTAATCATCTGGATACTTTGTCTCTGCTGTCTTGAGAAATAGCTTGCGGAGAGCAGAGGGGGGTCTGTTTTGGTCCTTTGATTCTTCTTCTCGCCATGGAGCAGGTAGGTCAAGCAACAGTAATAGCCTTCATCTTCACCATAATCATCAGCAGCAGCATCACTGAGGAGCATGTGTCTGAATCAGTGTATATTAAATATTTGAGGGGATTGAACCCAGACTGACCTCAGAAATAATAGTACTCCACTGTATTTTCGTCAATTAATCTATAAATATGTCTTATTTTTATATGATAGATAATCCTCAGTGTAGTCTTATGTTACATACATCTCGTACAAAATTTAACTTATTTTCTATCATTTCGAGAAGGGATTTTCCAAATGGTGGCTATCTGATTTTGTAAGTGTGAGTCTAGTAATGCTTTATGTTGTGAAAACTAAAGGGGATACCCCTAAAATGTCACTCAGGCTAACACACACATTGCATTTTCAGTGCTGATTTGATCTGTCCACTGATGCAAGACTTACGGCTGCGTCAGTTTGCTATGGCACCAGCACGTTGGAAGTGCACATCAAAGCATGTGTGTTTTACGTCTGACAGGCCCCCAATCCTGCCCTTACTGTGCACTTGTCAAAGACAATCAGATTTCCCACAGTAACGCACCCTGCTTGGAGTTTTCTTAGTGTATGTGAGTAGAGAGGAAAGGAGATTAAGCTCTGCACAGAGCACTGTAACTAAGTGTGTTTATGGTCTTCAAAATCTGTCACAAACTGCCATGTCACAGACAGAATTTATGGCAATCATGCACACAACTAATCTGACAAATACAAGAGCTAGTGAGAGAGATTGCTTGGATTTAGTTAGTGTGCGTGCCACCACTTCTTGCATTGGGCGTCAAGGAGACAGCAGAGTGAATCCTAGCTCCATCTCGCCTATGTGGGGAATGCACAATGTGGCTGTCCCCATGGTAACCACTGACCTGGGTTGCTACAGTTTCAAAACCTTTGTTGACAAATGCCAGATTTCACCTTTTCATCTCGCCACGCGCTGTAAAGGTACGCTGATGATGTCCCCTCTGACCAGGGTACATAATAGTGTCTGGTAAAAAACCTGAATGCACAAAAAGCCTCCATATTTTGACAGGAACTAATGCAAATGCAAATATGTGGTGACTGGCCACTTCTCCGCTCTCAATTATTTATCCAGTTCAACTTTTGACTTTTTGAGTTGACACTTTTCTTCACACACTTTTCTTCACTTTCATCCTGGTGTTTAAAGTCCAATGTGTAACCCAAAATGTAAACATCAATGCAAACATAACATGACCTCAAAAATATTTAACCGTAACCAAATATTTAATTTAGCTAGTCAGACTAATTATTCCGAGTTTGTTTCTTCCTCATGAGTACAGTTTCTGTCCATGAATGGAAGCCTTTGTGCACTGTCCGCTGAATTTACTGCTCAGTATCCTACTTCCTCCCTCCACGTGTACATCTGTACATTTGTTGTGTGTGTGTGTGTGTGTGTGTATGGCAGTTAGGGAGTGTTTTACATTATCTGTTTATATGTAACAGAGGGGCAACAGAGTACTTTGTGTGTAACCTGTAAGTGTGCATTTGTCTGAATGTCTGAGAGTCTTCAATCTTATTTGAATGGTGTACCTGGCTCTGACCCACGTTAAAGCGTATGAGTCATTATTTAAAGAGAAGAGAAGCTGGATGTTTGACTTGGCTTGTGTCGTCAGAATACAGTATTCAGGCAGAGGTCGATCTGAGGAAAAGATAAGTGGGGGGCAACAGGTGAACTCAGGTGAAAAACACAGAGATTTCCCAAGTTACCTCAAATAATACAGAGATTTGTGTGAAAAATAAAAAGTCCATGTTTACATGTGTGTGGCAGTGCGTGCTCTGTACCTGAGGATTACGACTTACGTCATGACCCTGACTGAGTCTCTTCACCTCGCACTTACATGAGGATCTATTTGATGAGCCACCTATACATCCCAATGATGCTAATGGTGCTCCATTCATTACAGGCCATTACTGTATGATAGTTTATGCATAACACGCTTCTACAGGACCACGACAGCAGAGAGGACTGATGATGGGCTACAGCTCTGCAGGCTGGCTGGCCTTGGAGCAGCGTCAATGTAATGACAAAAAAGACATTGATATTGATGAAGGTTTTTCCTCTGCCCGAACCTGACATCATCACTGATAATTGTCCCCTCATCAGTCAGCTATGTTGGCATATACTTCCATATGTGTGTAAATCAATGCGGACATTAGGAGTAGCGGCAGGCAGCTGAGGCAGGATGTGTGGGTGGGGAGTGGGACTGACCCCTGCCTCTGAGAGAGATGAAACTTCAGGTAATAGTAATGACTATCAGAGAGGGTGCATCTATCACTGTGGATTTCATAAATCATATTGTGAAATGTCAGAGAGCAGCGGAAAGGTTAGGCCCCTAGACTTGTGCGTCTGTTTATGTGTGTGTTGCTCTGCCAAGGGCAAAGTGTAGAAATATCACAAAATGAAAAAAGCTATATCAAGGACTGGCACTGAAAAGCTTTTTATAGAATTTCTCAGTCATGCTTTGGCTTGCGTATTGTTGGCAAACACGTCAAATCTCACTCATACCAGACAATAAAAGATACATTTGAGGTTAGGAATTTATGGTAGGAAAATCAAACAACCTCCTCACCTGGCAGCTGTAAAACTTGTATGCAAACATTCGTAAATGATTTTTAAAACATTTTTTGGTTTTTTTTGCTATCATGAGATTCTAGACAATAACCCCAGTTGCCATGTACGTGACATACCTTTGAAATCTGCTGTGTTTCTATGATGGCAAAGACTAAGATTTGACCTCTGAGTGCCCCACTTGAACACATAAACACACTGGTTACTATGGGACCAGGAGGTCCTATTGACACATGTCGCTTGTTTGCTTTATCATTTGTTTTTGATCACTGTGTAACTATCTTTTAGGATCTTTTAACCAGCTTCTTTAGAGCCCAAACTGGTTTCACAACAGAGGCGGCAGAGAGTTAAAGCCTTTAAAAAGAAAGATTTTTTTATTCTTTTATGTTAATTTCTTGGTATATATAAGGTATGATGCTGTGGTGTACTGTAGTGATCTATTGTATTCAATATGTCAAGTAATGCTGTAGGGCTGCAACTAATGATTATTTTCATTATCAGTTAATAACGGTGATAACAGCTAATTAATTAATTAAAACCAAAATATATTTAATTTATTCAAACGTGAGACAAGGAATAGCAGCAAAATCCTCACATTTGAGAAGCTGGAACCCTAAAATTTGAACCAAAACAATAAAGTTAACAGAATTCTCTGTGGGTTCATCACTATGAGCGACCCCTCTCACATTTGATTCATTGGCGTTATAAAAAAATAATTATATCCACTTTAACTTCAGGTAGTGCACTGGCACACTAAACAGCAAACACATCATCCACATTCATCACAAAGGGAAAAAATCACTGATCTTTGTCCCCAGACCCCAGCTGGATCTTTTCCCCTCATACTGACCCAAACACATTTAGGGCACTTTTGATTTGAGCCATTGGCAAAGTTATAATTTGGCAGACAGGCTACATTCTCTGATCCCTGCTGATAGAAGCAACTGGCACAACATCAAGTCGGGTGAAAGAGTAACACAACCTGGCTTTTCTTCACTATAGCACTGGTTGAGCTGGGGACATACACTCTACGCTCACCAATTGCTTCTCATAGAAAATACGCCATCAATACTATATATGACATGAAGATTTTGGTAGCAAATATAAGCAAAAGCTTTTCATTAAACATTTTTTTAAAAATGATCTGCACCTGAACCCTAAATGTCCTTTGAAGCATGATAAAACAATTTAGCATTTTTGCATCAAGTGCTAAACAATGTGTCAGAATTAACCCTGGTTGATTTAAATGACTACTGCACTCTTCGTCTGGTGCTAGTTCTCGTCCCGTGGAACTACAGTGAAACGATAAACCATTTGTGAGCAGGCCCCAGTACAGCTCTTATTAAAGACCTCATTGTCGACTGTTTGTTCCAGGTCATTTTGTTTCACTACACTTGAAAGGGACGGTGAAAAACCCTGCAAGAAGAGGGAGTCCCGGCCTCTGTTTGAGAGTGAATACAGCCCCTTCACTTAGCACAAACAAGGGGGATGGCTCTGTGTTTCTAGGTCACTGAGTGTCCCTGAAATGCACACCTCACTGTCCACAGGGAGGGAGGAACGCAAACAGAAACACAAACATCTGACAACACTACATTTGTATTTAATAGGGGCCTTATGGATACACGCCCTGAAATCAAACACAAATAAAAATTGAGTTTCAAAGTGGCATAGTGTGACCGAAATCCTTGATCTTATGCACATCCTGATGACTGATTCCATCCTCCCCTCCCCCTCTCTGTCTATACTTTGTTAAATGACATGTAAATGTCAAAAAATATATATGTAATGAAACAAAAACATTGATCTTTCACTTGAAAGTCTTTCAAATCATCAAGATGCGTTGATCTGTCATGGTCAGGCCCATCCGCCTCCACCCTAAATGACCTCATTGACAGGCTGCAGGACACTGTCACCCTTCAAGTTACAGCAAAGTGGCCACCTTGGATCTGTTTCCCCTTGTCCGTCTGATCAGCACTGGCTAAAACTGAGGATGGCTGTAGTGGAGAGAAAACACACATCAGTGGCACAACCAAAACAACGTCAGCTGGGAAACTTTTATTCATCTATTTATTGTTAAGCCAAGTAAAATATTGTGGAGCTTCCGCTTTGAAAATATTCAGTCAACGATGAAGGTCACCGTGAAAAGAACAGTGTAAGATTTAAGCCAGGAAACACATTTGTATTTAGGTTTAAAGGTGTGTGAACTTCTACTCTGTCTTTCAAATAAACCAACTTTTGAGCATGATGAGGATTATGTCACACACAATGCTTTTTTTGTGTGTGTAATTGTCCCAATCTTCTGGTGGTGTTCATACGGTATTCCAGTTTTACTATCCACGGCCTCAGGCCGTGCCTGTGGCTGCAGCATCTGGCTTCATACCTTGTGCCAATTATCATCTGTAATACACGCTCATGTGGCAGCAGGTGAATCTTCATTTGAGTTTTGTTATATATCTTCAATCATCTACAAGTTTACTTCATGTAATATAAGCATGACTCTTGCCACTCACTATGATAAGAGGGATGCAGCTGAGTTCTGTGTACAGTGACAAGCAGAAAGAGTTGCAATAAGGTCAATCATTGTTCATTATCACAAATTTTAAACGGAGCACAAATGATCACTCCAGCCGCTACATCTTCAAACAATAATGAAATCCTCATTTCTCTCTTAACAAAAAGACAATTGCTATGACTGCTGTCTTTGTCAAATACAATGAACAAGACTATTCAGAGACCTGAGCTGCCCTCCATACAGCAACAAAACAATGTATTATGTGGGAAAGTACCACATTCTGGGATCTGGGGGCACAGTTTTGAATCTGTTTCATAGACACAGAATGTAGATTATGTTTCATGGCAATGTTTTAGGCATTCTGATTACTGTGCTGGTCAATATGTAGTGCACGTGCCAAAGGGAAGGTAAGCTCCCTGTATAAGCCTGTGCGCCTCTAGAAGCCACACAACAAAAATCACGACTCAAGAAGCTCTTAACAAAAAGAATAATGATAACAAAAATAAATGTATTTAATTTCAGGAAGACGTTTAACAAGGCACAGTAATGGTTTTGCTAAACTATTTAAGATGCAGGATACACATATATATATATATATATACATACTGTATATTTATGTTACTTAACAAACCTTAATTAGTATATGACAGCAATTTTGAAACACTTTTAATGAGATTCAAACTTGACGGCATCAACATATTGATGATACAGCGAGAAAGATGGCATTACATAACTGCCATTACGAGCCATTAGAGACGGAAAATAATTATCTTTTCATGCAGATGAAAGGATGAGTGGAAAACTACTGACAGCTGTGAGGCAGGATAGAAAATATTTAATAATATATATCATCAGCATTTATTGTTGTAGCAAACACTGCAATTTACCACAGCAAATACTATATGTAATCACTAAAAGAGAGGAGCTCAGGTCAGGAATCCCAAAATGTGAAGATCAGCCATGTCAAGCAGGAGACTAATATCACTGAGGACAAACAAGCAGTAAGAACAAGCCACTGAGATGAACATGGCGCCCTAAATGTTTTATTTTGTTCAAATGTCGTTGGCACAGACTCAAAGGTTTTGATCCTTAACCGGTGTGACTGGGAAGAAGGTGATTGTCAGGATGGAGGTTTCCTAGGTTTCCTTATTTTCTTGAGCTTTTCTTGTCTCACCGTCTCACCCTCCAAAGACGACAGCTCAGATATCCTGTGAATAAAAGAGCGAGAGGCTCCGACCATTGGGTCTGGATAGGACTGGCCTGTACGGCAGGAGGCAAGACAGAGGGGAAAGAGACAGAAGCAGAGATATTAGGATGAGATCTACAATATAATACAATATTGGCAATGAAAATAAAAGTACAATATAGGGGCATTTCTATGATGCTGGGTTGCAGCGGTTTGCAAAATCTATATATTAGCTAAAAATCATCAAACTACCCTACTTTTTAGGCTAAATCTTCTCATTTTGTGAGTAGTATTGATTGAAGTTAGATCAATTAGGGATCGAGTCTTCGATACTTGGTTTTGCCTAATCAGTAAGCTTTATAAATAGATTATGTAAAATAAAAGAGAAAATTATTTGCACTTGAAATAAGACCCCACACTCCACCTAACAACACTTTCTATGTGTTGTTTAAAGAATTCATAAGAATGACATGTTTGCTGCTAATAAATCATCATCATAAACATCTGTACGGTTTGAAGGTTGGATTCTCCTTTTTTCACGTGCTACACAGACACGGTGTTCTGACCTCATGTGTCAAGACCACATCAGTTACCTGAGGACGGACAAACCGTGTACTCAAGTCTTAGCTTCAAAGCATCAACACCAACACCAACTCACTCTTTTGATTGTCTTTAACTGTCGGTAGGTTGAGGGTTGGATAATTCACCTTAGGCCTGCAGAGCAGAAGGAAAGCAGGAGAGGCATAGGTCGGAGAAATAATTGAGAGTACTATTGATTGGTTTGGTCTGATTTAGTTTATAAGGGCAAAAATACCTGCTGAGCTTGCAGTTCTCAGCTGAGGTGGTGTTTCGGCCGTTGAGGACTAAAGTGGAGGGGAAGAGGATGGCTGGACTTGTATTCAGATCATATCTTTCAGGGTAGCTGGAAGACAGAATTGAGGATGTTATGAACATCTGAAACATTACGGCTGCACATATGGCTTTTGGGATAAACCGTTTGTATTTGGTGTCTGTCTGTTTTGGCATTAGTCCAATTTTACGCTTATTTCATGTGAAGAACAAGGCATGTATGTACTGGTAAAACATTTATTAAAAGTTTGTTAAGTACTATGTGAAAGCGAAGGCAGCTTTCTGTCCATGTACAATAAGTGCCATCAAACTAAACGGTTCCCACAAATGGAGGACTAACATTAATACATGATCGTGATGTCATTATTGGGCAAAATTATAATGATTCATTTTTATCTATACTCATGCGCCCCATGTTTAAACATTAAGAGCAATCAGCCTGAAATCTTCAGTTTGTGACAGATAAATTACGCGAGTCAAAATATTAATTGTATCTGGACGCTTTTTTCTCATATTCTCGTCGACAGTGACTCAGTCTAATTACTGCAATCTGTGCAGCTGTCTCCAGAAATATGCTATGAAGAGTACAGCTAAAACCGCTGGACTGAGTGACATTAATCCACTGGTTACCCCAGGGTGAAGGGCCGCCGAGCATGGCTGTGGGAAAGCTCCTTGGACAGGCTGAAGGGATGCAGGTTGCCAGGTCTGTGCCCATGGTAGTCTCTTGGCAGTGGAGGAATCACAGTTCTGGTCCTCTCTAACCTCGTACCTAAAAAAGAATTAGATTTAGTCGTTCAGAACTAACATCTGATGTGAAGACAGTCATTTTCTAAACTGATATCGTAAAAGAAAAAAGAATATGGCAAACCTCCCGCTTTCATAAATATTGTTAATTCTGATTGTAGCAATATCATATCTGTAGGTTGCTGTCAAGTATCAATGTTACGCTTGCGGTCACTAAAATGAGACCTGTGCTCATTATGTGTAATGACACTGCCACCTACTGGCTGTCAGGTTAGGCTCCAGGAATGAGACTCAAATTCAGTGTATCCACTTTTAAAACCAATTCCATTCTTAGGTGAAAACTGATCAACATATTTCTGAGTGAGAAAATATAAGGAATCTTAGAAACCTACTTTCATCTGTAATAATGAAAGGGAAACATCTATTCTGTAATTCTTACAATTGTGATCAAAAAGAAAGTGTCTCCCACAGATGTCCTTCTTCAGGTTATTGTCCTCTGACTCCAGTTTGTCATCTTTGGCTAAGTTAGGTGACCTACACATAGATCGAAGACAGAGAAATAAGAACCAGCACATTTTGTTTTAGAATTTTTTATTTTAAAAAGGTGATTACCACCCAGAATAATGGCACATACAGTGTTAGGCCTACCATTTGTGTTACTCTTGGATCTTTTACCACGCTAAGTAAAAGTACCAATACCATAGTGTAGAAATACTCTGACAAGTAAAAGTCTTGCATTCAAAATTGTACTTATGTAAAAGTACAAAAGTTTAGGCATCAAAATATACTTAAAGCACAAAGTACTCATTATGCAGAATGGCCCATTTGAAAATAATATATATATATATATAATTGTATTGAATTGTAACTATAGATGCATTAATGGGTACATTCGTTTTGCAGCTGGTAAAGTGGGGCTTATTTTTCACTCAGGTAACGTTAGCTTGTGAACTTTCAGCCGATTTGGATTTATTTGTGGTACCCTGGCTTTCTGGCTGCTGCAGAAAGAGGAACTGTTACACTTACTCGCTTCCCCAGTGTTTGAATGCAGCACCAGGTTTGCTGATTTATTGCTTTACCATTACCAGGTTTACCATTTAACGTGGCATTGTTTCTAGCTCTGGGCAAAACGTTGACACACCTTACCCTCCAACTATGAAGCCGCTAACCAAGGCTTTCCAATCCCTGGACTCTACAACAGAGATGAACGGTGTTCAGCTTGCATTGGAAATACCGTTAAGCTAGCTGCATCTGAATGAGTTTAGCAGCTATTTGGAGCACGCTTACTCACTGCTCAAGGGTTGTATCACAGGAAACGTCCTCCTTAGATGATTATTTTGCCTGAAGGCTGCTCTTCCTCCACCTGCTCCCATCCCGAAGTTCCTGTATGCGGGATATCCAGCCGCATCAGGGCCGCGCTGGCTGCAATTTGAGCTTCCCTCTGATATTAAAGCCTTTGCGGAACGTAGCGACGCGTTAACCTGGAAAGTCATCATGTTGGGGCTGCCATACAATTACTTAGGAAATAAACTGGCTACAAACCTAATGTAGGACACCTAGCCATTGTAACGGTAAAGTCATACAAAACTAGTCATCCCCGAGCAGAAACGCTAGGCTGCAGCTCGCTGTACTCAACGGTACCGAGTCACCGCGTCGCCATGGAAACAGGCTTCACGAAAACCGTTACTCGCATTACTGAAGTCTTCTTTACGTTCGGTTTTGTTGTACGTTATCAAATTTTAAGTTCAGTCCTATACAAGATCCTTCTCCATTATTTCTTTAATATACCACACATTTCTATTCACAATTTGTCCATACTTACACAATTAAACCAGCGCATTATTAGAATTATTACTAGATGTGTATTTTGTCGTCCCCATCTCATTTCAGGCGCCAATGATTTGTACTCAACATGTGGAAAAACAAACGCCACTGCTAAAAACCAAACTGACTAAGTTTGGGGGGGGGGGGGGATACCTCTGTTAAACACCAGATTAAAAAGATGAAATGTGTAAGATGACACTGATGCATCAAATGGCACAATCACATTAACGATAAGACCGAGACAGTTCTTTTTTTCCCCCATGTTTTTATTTTACATTTTGAGTCCTTTGGAAACCTGAAAAAGACAACAAAAACACACATTGTTACAGATGGAGAAATTAAACTTGCCTTTTTTGTTACCAGAAACAATGTCTTATAGATTAAGCTAACAAGTACAGAGTAATTCTAAGTCCTCATACTGATTGTTATGAGCCCTTTATGAAAATAGTAATCAGACCTCAAACATTTCACAGTGGAAATTTTTGGAACACATTCAAAGGTGGCCAATACATTTCCATTAAAGACGAGCATCACACAGCTCAATCTAAGAAGACCATCAAAAACCTACACCACAGATAGGTCACACTTAAAACTTTATATTGAGTCTCAGCGATTACTATCATTGCTTAGTTGGGTCTAATCTGCTTTTGGCATTGTTTGATCCAAGGTAGATTTGCCTCACACTACTTCTTTCCTGTGTCTTGCACAGAATGAAGCATCTGTAGTGAATTATGTGAAGATTAATGGCTAAAATGTGGTTTCAGACATAGTTGGCTTATTGTCAGCTGGTTTTCACCACAGTCGATAAGACGGGGAAAAAAGATTATGCATCATTAACCACACCTAATTAGCTATGTATACTTTCGACCCGCAGTATTCCTACAACTCACCATAACTTTAGTTCATCCTCCTGATCATTCTGTTGATCTGGTCCTCCCTGTTGCCAGCGTCTCCGCCCTCCACAAAGTGTGTGGTCTTCTTGTTCATACCACCACGGGGTGACGACAGCTTGAAGGGCCACAGGAAGTTGTTGGCGGGCTTGAAGTTTTTTCCAACTGTGTAAATCTCATGGATGAGGTCCTCAACACAGATGATGCCATATTTGCCTGCAGACCATAAACTTATGTGAACTTTTACTTAATGAGAATTCAGTGAAAGTGGATACGGCAAACATTATTAACCAACTGAGAAAATGCAAGTCGGAAACTTTATTTTGGACAAGTTCAGCTTTTCTGATTAGCAAAGTGACTATTTCTTAACCCAGACTGGACGAGTTTATTGTATCCCAACATTTCTGATTTCTGCCAAGTTGCCATATAATGCAAGTTCAGGCTCTTAAAGCTCAACATACAATATTTACTTTGTGACACAGTTCCAACAAGTTTGAACTAAACAAGTCTGATCAGCAACGGTAAAAGTCTCCTATAAATAACTAAAATAGAATCCTAATGGTAAAGTCCCTGTTATTCTGGCATGTGGTTTCAGACACAACTGGCTTAGTTTTCAGTTTTTTTTCACCAAAGTCGATAAGACGGGGAAAAAAGTGTGCATCATTAACCACATGTAGCACTTTGCCACAATCTAACAGTACATTACCCTGTTACCAAATATTACTCCCTCCTGAGGAATAGCACTCTTAACTGTTCACAAACTAAAAGAGGTTCTCGTCTACAATAATCTTCACCTCATGTATGCACCTGTATACTTTACTAAGTACAAAGAATTAGTTTTAAGTAAAAACGGTGTAACTATTCCATACCGAGGGCTTTCTCCACCAGAGCGTTGTCGGTGAGGGCAATGCGCTGTTTCCTCATTCTGCCATGGCCACGTTTGTAGATGAGCTCACGCACAGACTTCAGGTTGGGGTATCTGAGGGAACAACAGGTCAAAAGGTTATGAAAAAGAGCTTAAATCAGTTCTGACCAATTTAGTTCACAGCAACATAGGAAGACTTGCATATGGGTTATATCCTTCAAGCATTATTAGAGAATGTATCATTTGATATCCATTTCCTCCTAAAATTCTATAATTTAATTCAATTATGTTATAACAGGCTTCCAAAAAGACCTAACCTACATGGAATATTTAGGCTACAGGATGTTTCAAAAGCTATGATGAGCACTGATGTTGTGTAGCATCATGAGAGTTCTTCCATTGCAGTCAGTTAAGAGGTACTTATAACCTGTTAAAACAAAAACAAACCTAACCTCAGCACTCATCCTATCAACTCAAAACCTGTGGCACTTTGGGTCATGTCCTCAATCAACAGTGAAAGGCAAATCACCTACTCTGACACCTTAGGTTGTGACCAGAGGTGCTACATGCTTGAAGATTTTAACCCTTAGAGAGCAGTGCCGCAGCCATTTTCTGTGACTGAACACACACAGACAGCAGATGAGCAACTATAAATGATTGAGCACCTAGTGTCATATTTATCATGTGTTTCACCTCACTGCATTGAAGTGTCACTGATCACCTACAAATTATCAACAAGGATTTTTACTAAAATTAAGTTTCATGTTTTTGGCATTGTCACTCAGATGTAGCCAGATAAACCCAATCAACATTTCAATGGCAGTATGAGGAGCATGTCTAACCAGCAGCACTCTAGTGTTTCACCACATTCAAGCAGAGATTGGATACAATGGTATAAAACTCAGAAGTTGAAAGCCTTAAAAAAAAGTTACAAAAAAGCAAACACTGGGCATTTTACACAGGTGATTGTAAGGTATTCTTGTACAAAGCAATGTGAATCTATAGCACTATTAAGCTTAGTTTCTTTAGTAAAAAGTCATGTAATTTTATCTTTTACAGCACTATTCAGCAGTGTCAAACAGTCGGATCAGAAAGTCACTTTTACTCATGACAAGCCAGTAAAGCTGTATCTTTGTGTAGCCTGCTTTCACTGCCTGCAATCACGTTTGACATTAAACCTATTGTTTAACAGAACTCACTTGTTCCCTAAAACTTTCCATTTCTCCCTTCTCAAATCATAACTAGATGTCTTTATGCTAACTAAATTGCATTAATATTTTCTCAAAATACAGGTGTAAATACTGCACACTGCCTGGTACCTTTTAATACTATCATGGAATGTGGTTTCAGACAAAACTGGCTTAGTTTCAGTCAGTATTCACCATGGTCGATAAGATGGGGAAAAAAGTTCAGCATCATCAACCACATTCCAGAGATAAAACCATTTTTGTCACCAGTGTCAGTGTTAAAATCCGTACACCACCACAACAGTACTGTTTAGAACTTCCAAAAGTTCAGGACGACAGTGGATACACACTTTTTTGGTTACTCTTGCCTCCATCGTGAGGTCAACGTCACGTTTCAGTGATGAAAGCCTTACCCCCAGGCGATGTACGGCTCAGCAATCCTGAGCATGTTGATTGAAGCCTTGTTCAGCTTCACGAACACACCATTGAAAATCTGGCGCAGACGAAGCAGCTGCAGAACTTTGCGGACCTTGGGGCTGACACCATTGATACTGGAAAACAAATCGAGATAATGATTATCATATAGGTTAGTATCAGTACAGTACAGTTCACTCACTGATTCTATTAATCGTGGTTTCAGTAATTATTGGCTTATTTAGCATATTGGCGTCACCATTGTCGATAAGTCGGGGAAAGAATACATCATTAACCACGTAACTAAAATGATTTACAGACCAAACAAACTGAAAGATGTACATTTACATGAATTGCTAATTATCCAAATTTAGATTAGTCATTACTGAATGAAAGTGCCTTCTTAACAGCACGCCACTTCAAACTCAACTAAGTATTTACCTTAATTGTCAATAACATTGCTGCTTGACAAGCAGAAGTAAGAGGTTTGAAATTAGGTTTCAAGATCGAACACTAGAGCAACCCTGCAGCAACATGGAAAGGGCATCTTCAATCAGTAAGTAGGTAGGCAACACTGCATAGCACAAGAGCAGGAACACGAACAGTCGTTTGACCACTCCACATCAACAGCTTGACATAATATCTTGTAAGAAGTCTAGAAATCCATGTTAATGTCATTGACACGGTTTGGTCTGACAAGCAGGACCGATTGGTCCCAGGACTCACCCTCTGATCCTGATGACAAAAGCTAGTTTGGGCTCAGCAGGCACATAGAAGTTTCCCACTTTGCGGGCAGTACGGCCCAGGCGGATCTCGCGCCTATACATCTGCCTGTACTCCTTGTGGTACTTCTCAGCCCTCTTGTAGATCAGTTTCCTGGTCACTTTGCGGGCCTGGGAAAACAATACATGCTCACTCAGTGCAACAATTAGAGACTCCACTGACATGGCTCAGCCCAACATTTGACGTTGCATGTGGCAAATCAGCTCTTTGAATGGGAAACTATACAAACATGCTACTTACTTTCTTCTCAGTCAGTAGCTTCTTGACACGCATGGCCTTCATGGCGGCGAAGGCCTTTCGCCTTTTCAAAAGGCTCTCAGGGACCGCCGGAACTTTTTTTCTGCCAAACAAATACAAAACAGGAACACATTTTAAACCTACTGACGACCTCGACTATCCTTACATTGCTAATTTGCTACACTGAAACATCTCATCATCGCCGTTCGTAACCTTAGCTGCCAGCTTGCTAGCATCTCATTTACCGGCTCCCATCCGGGATGTGTTTGTCTTTTGAGCTCTAGCCTACCTGTCTAGGAAGCTTGAACTGTAGCATGAAAGTAGACGACATAGTCTAAAAGTTAATTCTTAACTTTGTTCCCCTTTTTCGCATAGAAACTAGCTACCTCTTGAGCGCAGAGCCTGGAGAGACAGCCATGTTGTACTGCTACCACGGCTACACGTAAATCTCCCTAAAGTCATCATAACAACAATTAAGAATGACATTCCTTAACAATAGTATTATGATTATGATGTATGCAAACTAAACAATCTATCCATGATGTAAAATGAACAAAGATGGTTATTTTAACACTGGATGTGGTCAGATGTTAATACTGCAGCAAACACTCACTCTGCGTCCGCCATTGCGTCCACCGAGAAAGAGAAATTTTCTTTTGCGCATGTGCACATTAAAGGATTTAGGACCTCCACAGACTGTCTTTTCAGGTGCCTGACTTATAAATGTCTTGCTGGGCTATTAAATTCTTCTAAAACAATGGGAATGTTATCGTATTTTTCAAAAAATATGTCAACACGTCGCTAGAGTGCACTCTTGTAATAATGTTAGTTGAATGGCCCCTAAATTTACGATGTCATACCTCGCTACATATTTTAATAGTTTTATTTGGATAACGTTAATGTTAGTGGTATAGTTACAGGTTCAACAACAAAGCCTTGAAAGCTAACGTTAAGCTGACTTTAAAACGTTCATTTTGTCATTCATGAACTGTTACCATATTTTCGGCACAAATGTGTTGTTTTTATGAAATAAAAAATAGTCTACTGTCCATTTTTAACGTTAACTTACCGTTCCAGTTCCCATGCCCCAGGTGATGGTTATGCGCTCGCTGACCCGGCAGAGGGCGCCAACGCTTAATTTTGCAGACCGGGATCACAGCGCGTCTAACGGGGAAAGTTTACTTTGCTGAACCTGCCCGCTTGGTCCTGGATCTCAGAGGGGAAACATACCACCTCGTCTACTTCAGGTTGTTAAACACAGGCTGTGTGATTCACAGCAAGGTTATGAAAATAAGAAATAATATGTTGTAGGCTCACATTAAAGGCCATATTGAATTCAAAGACCAAATGCATCTGTTAAAGATGTACATTCAATTTGATTCAAAAGTGAGGCCCAAGTACAGTTTTGCCGCACTTTAACTTTACTTGAGTATTTCATTTGTTGGTTACTTTTTAACTTACTTTTCTTTTCCATGCAAAATCTCATGCAGATGTTTTTACATGCGATTTTGCATGAAAAGCATATGGCTTATAGGCCTAAATAGCATGGAGAGACAGTATATCAAGCTTATCAACAGTAATACATCAATCATTTATTGCACTGTAAGAGACCTAAAGAATAAGTAGGCCTACTTTTGCTTTTAATAGGCTACTATATGTTGCTGTGAATCCTCAGGCGCTTTTTCTGAAGCAATAGGACTTTCACTGAATGCAATATTCACATTTTGGTATTACATTACGATCTGAAAATTCTTCCACCACTATGCTGCCCCCCCCAGACACGCTCACCAAACAGCGGCGCAACCCATCTCAAAGGCTGTTACAAGACGTTACACAACGCCGTAAGCCTATGTTAAATAAGGAAAAATGTTGCAAACCGGTGAAAAACGTTTCCACATTGAACGCACCCCCATTTGTGCCTGTCCTCGTCAAATGTCTGTCGGTCTGTGTGCCGTCATAATTACCGTAATCTTTGGCAGAAAGAAAATATAGGCCTATGCCTAACAAATGGATTTCTATTGCCCAGCCTTGTTTACGCCTGGCAAAGCGTAGCCTTCTTTATCGACCAACTTTCACTTTCCGCAATGATCAGCTCGCAATGGATCATTGTCAGGAAAGAAAATGTCTTAGACCACAGACTTTAATTTAAGTTCAGTATTGCCTCCAAGTCAAAAACTACTCGAATGCATACGGTCGGGATATTAAAAATGAAATATATCAAGGCCATTAGAATAGTTAATCTGACATTATTGTTTGTAAGACGGCGGCTAAAGGCATGTTTTGTATGTATATCTTCGTTTTAAATGTAATAAAAGCCCAAACAGAGAAACAGCAGTGGCTCCTTAGAAAGCCTATTCTCTCTCTTCCTTTGAGACGTTGAAGTGTGTGTGTGTGTGTGTAGGGGGGGTGGCAACAGATTAGTGTTAGGTAAAATCTTTTAGGTTACATCACCTCTGAGTGTAGTGTATGGACCTGGCGCTTCATTCTGACAGGCGCTCAAGTCTCAGTCCTATTGGGTCCAGCACTGATGGGTGGACTGAATAAATAGCGAGTGAGATGCGGGAGAGGATGAGTGGAGGAGCAGCAGAGGAAGAGGGAGGCACAGTTCGTAGTACTTACGCATAACGCACTGCAACCCAGCGTTATAGTGGCAACTGGACTCTGCCTGAGCGGCATCTGAGCTCTCCTTTCCCTCACAGGCTGTGGCCCTGCTTGCGCCCTTCTTCCGCCACTTTTGTGCGCGAGCGTTGTCTGCGTTTCCTGCCTGCACTGTGATCCAAGTTAGTTGGCGTGACCCTACCTATCTGCTGCACACAGGTCTGAAGAGGGGCTCTAACGTTCCCTGCGCCTCCCTCCCGCTGCTTATTTGAATTGATTGAAAGTCAAGATGATGATAATTATTGCGGAGTTCTTCGTGGTCATTTTGAAGGTGCTCTGGGCTTTTATAACTGCCGGGGCGAAATGGGTTGTGCGGCCAAAGGAGAAGAGCGTGGCGGGACAGGTGTGCGTGATCACCGGGGCTGGAAGCGGCCTCGGGAGGCTCTTCGCCAAGGAGTTCGCCCGGAGACGAGCTATACTGGTGTTATGGGACATAAACAGCCAAAGCAATGAGGAAACAGCGGAGATGGTGCGGCAGATATACCACGAACTGGACACTCCCATAACCAAAGACGGTAAGTCTGCTTTCTTTGTAGCAGTTAAGGAGGTCTTCAGTTTTTACGCATGGTCAGAGCCATCGCTTGTCTTAGGTCGCATTGTGTTTTGGAATTATAATCCAAGGGTACTAGCTATAGTGTTATTTTAGGCAGGGTGTTGCAATGAACACACTGAAACTGTGTCACATAGCAAGATACGTGGACCTGGCTGCAACGCCTCAGACATCCTTGCACACAAGCTCAGATTTTCAAAACCGGTCTGACTTCTAAATACTTTAATTCAAAAGTGTGCAACATTTTAGCCCAAAACTGATCTAATAACATGCATAAATTATGACCCATGAATCATTTCTTCACGTGCAGACTAACAAAGTCACCAATATTTTTAAATGTCAATCTAATTTCGTGAAGTCGGAACCAGCCTGCTGACCAAACTGTGTCACTGATCCCTCCCCATGTTTCCATCTATGTTCCCCTATAGGACCTGTTGGAGGGGTAGAGGAGGTCCCTCCTTTCCAGCCGCAGGTCTACACCTATGTGTGTGATGTGGGAAAGCGAGAGAGCGTGTATTCTACAGCTGAGAAGGTACGCCGAGAGGTCGGAGAGGTGGACATACTGATCAACAATGCCGGCGTCGTCTCTGGCCATCACCTTCTGGAGTGCCCCGATGAGCTGATCGAGCGCACCATGGTGGTCAACTGTCATGCACACTTCTGGGTGAGTTGATGCACAGGCAGATAAGCACGCCAACTTAGCTGAAAAGCGTAAACTGAGTAATTTGAGTTGTAAGTGGATATTAGGACTTACAGTGTGATGGTTTGATCGATCTGCCTCAGTTTCCGTGAGCACAGCGTTATCAGATGTGTTTACTGTGATGCTAGCTTCACAGGAATGTTTCCAGTCTGACTTGCATGCCTATTCATAATCTTATCCTTCTGTGTGCCAAACTCAAAGGTGTGTATGTGTGCCTCCAGGATTGAGAAAGTATGACCATAAATAGATCCCTTGCATGTTTAAATTTCAGCTCCGCTTAGTTTCGGTCTGCCAGAGGGAAGTCATGGGTTTGGCTTTTTAAGTCTTTCCTTCGCTGCTCTTTGGCAGCCCCCAATCAGTGATGATCCCCATGGTATGTCAGCCCTTCCTTCTCCTCTCCTTTGCCACGCAGATATGCACAAATCTGACTTGCGTGATGGAAGCTGGGGGTTCTGTAGATGGGCTGGATCTGTGTCTGATAAGCTAACCACATTTTGTTGGCAGGCAGTGATTTGTTGTGTATCCGACGTTACTGTGGCCTTTTTAGTGTGAATACTTATCTGAACGGCTACGTGGATTTGATGGAGTGAATATGTTGCACATTAGATCAGTATAAGCTGCAGCGTTGAACAGGCCATGTGCTATCACAGCTTTTTTTTTTTTTTGTGTTTTGAGGGTGCGGAAAGACGCTGCCTTGCAATTCGAAATCCATTGAGACAAGCAACCTTACAGATGGGATTGAGAGTTGAGTATTTGGCATTCAAGCGCCTCTTCCAATCCAAAAAACCCCCAGTAATGATGATTGCATTGCTTGTCTACGGCCACCTCTGTGGGACAATTGTAGTGATTGTGCACAAATTGGTTTATAGGCCTGCTGTGGAGTAAATTGCAAGGATTGAGAAGGTCCCTTTGCCTGGTGGCATGGCTCTGAATTGACCATTTCATCTTTGATTGTTTGTCACAACATATTTTGCAATGTGTCTAGCTAAGTGGATGATGCTCATTTTGAGACTTGGGCTGCAGTCTCTTCTTTTTACAGAGCACTGATTTCTCAATGACACCTTGAAACCGCAGTGATTGTGAAGCTCCCTAATTCAGCATGAAAATCTCTTGTTGTCAGACAGGTTGTGTATTTCCTTCTTAATGGATGCTCCATTCAACTATTAATGTTGCTCTCTGCTGACTATCTTCACGTTCTCTTCCATCCAGGATTTGGAGTCGCGATCCAGCGGCTGGGTGGCAGATCTGGGCTTTTTAATAGGGGTTTGTGTTCCCTCATATTCTGTGGAGAGCGTGGTTTCTATAGGGATGGGGGTGCAAATGAAAGGGGGACTTAATGAATGATGACAGCCAGAATGGAGGATGTGGTTCATTAAAGACACAAGCTAGATGAATAGAGTTTAAGCTAACAGGGACCTGTCTTACAAAAGCACGGTACAGTTGCTCACTGCATGCAGGTGGTACATTACACACAAACCTATACTTTTTTTTTTTTTGTCTCCTTTTTTGAACAACAGGTCTGTAAAATGGTTTAATTGTGGTTATGACTCAACAAAGGCACTCAGTTTAGAACCTAGTCATACAAAGTTTGAAGTGGATTTTAAACCTTAGGTTAATGCTATTAGTGCTTTTTATAGACCGCTGACACAAAGGATAACAAGAGGCATTTTGACTTGTTTTTTTTTTTTTTTTCCTTTCCTCCGGAAGACAAAGTTTGAGCTTAAATCAAAGAGCACAAAGGTTTGCTTAAGGCTTCAGCCGTGAACATAGACAGTCTGGGGTGCATTCTTCTTGAGGTGTGTTCATCTTGTTAAGCCTGTCAAGCATCACTATTTGGCAAAAAATAAATGCTTTGCCCCCTCAGGGAGGCATCAGAGAAGCAATGTCAACCCCCAAAACGTCTCCGCTGCATTAATCCCAGCAAGTTATTGAAGTTTCTCAAACACCCATTTTCTCAAAGGCAACATGAAAACCAATTCAAAGCTTTCCCTAGATTTAAAATGCACCACAGAGTGTAAAATAAGAAAAGGGAAAGCCAGAGTCCAGATGAAGAAAGGGAAGATCTTCATTTTGTGCAAGTTCTCATTTGTTGGCGAGTGCAGTGGGAATAAGGCAGGGATGGAGACATGAACAGGAAACGGATGGTAATTGTAGCGTGTGGGTGTCTGCCAGACCGGTCCAGCTCAGACCCCACACTTCTTCTGTCCTCCTTCAACAGGCCCCTCTGACTCTCCAACCTCATTTGGAGGCCGTTGGTGCAGCTGCATGGCAGTCAAGGAGGCCAGCTCTGTTCATCCGGCTCTGCCACACACACAAACAGCCATGATTCATTCCCTTGCTCTCTTTCGGTTTTTATGAGACAGGGGGTCATAACATTTAATTTGTTTGATGCTTTGATTAGTCCAGCTGGCAATTTGTGGTGATTGAGGCTCAGTTTTTAGTCATGCCGGGACAGGGAATGTGTAGACATTTCAAGTGTCACCAGAGTTTGCGTTTGAGGATTAGTGTGTGTCTAGTGGAATGACATGAAAGGAAATCATCCTCAGCATCTTGAGGTGGTTATCCAACAGGTGGTTTATGAACAATGAGCAGTAATTCCCCCTCTTGTGGAAATCGTACCTCTCTTGTGCAATTACATGAAAGCGCAGAGCACTCCACGGTGATATGGCGGGAAAAGAGCAGAGGAAGGAAGGCAGTGCCGTCCCAACCACAAGCGAGGCGAGAGGGTAATGGTAAGCTGCTGCTGACCCACTTTTATCTGACAATTGGTTTCTTGTCTGTGGATCAGCTTGACAAGATGCCAGGCGACAGGAGCCAAGTTCCGCAGGCCGCATTCCTGCTGTATCAGGAGAAAAGAGGCAGCCGGGCAGAAGGGTCCTACTTGACTGGTTTTATATGGGCCCCTCCTCAAGCCTGGTGCACCTGTACCCCTCACTGGAGCTAGCCATGACTACTCCCATATTCAGTCTCTCCTTTACCATGTACCTGTTCATTTATCAAGGAATGGGATTAAGGCTGCAACTAACCATTACTTTCACTATCTATTAATCTGCCATTTACATTATAGTGAAAATGGCCATTATAATTTCCCAGTCCCAAAAACCAAAGAGATCATCATATGATGGAAAAACAGCATCCAGCTCTCACATTTGAGTAGCTGGAACCGAAGTGTTTGGCATTTTTGCTTGAAAAATGCTTTAATCAATTATGAAACTGGTTGCATTGTTTCAGCTGCAGATCATTATTACACGGAGCTAAAAATGAGGGAAAAGTGTATATATTATTTGGATGTCAAACTATGTACTATTACTACATTCATACATAGCTTTTATAGCTACAGTTATTTATAGAACCCATCTAAAGTAGGTTAATAGCAGAGGTAAGTAAATGTGATTACATTTCTCATGAAATGACTCTTCAGGTAAAACGGGAGTTCTAATGGCGCTTAGTGATCAGTTAAAAGTATTAGGGAGTCTACTAGGTGACCAAATGTACAGAAGCTAAGATCATTAAAAACTGCTTGGGTTGTTTGACTCAATTTGGTATTGGTGACTCATTCTATTGGATGCTGGGATTCCTGGTGTTTGTAGTGCATTGACACAACGTCCTCTCTGGCCTATTGATGTGGTTGTTTTCCACATAAACTGGATTCCAGTAGTCCAACCAGCAGGGGGTTTGAAGTTTGGTCAACTGTAACGGAGGCTTGCAGACTACCATGGCCACCGCAACCTGACCAATCTGCATCCATCATCCCTGATGACCAGTAAACCCAACCTACTCAAATTCCATGATCCGTTGTAGCACCAGACGTTGTTCTCTCTTCCAGGGAGAAGTCAGCCCAATTAAATGGCCATCTGGTCCGACGCAAAGGCCAATATTTTGTTCATATTCCTGTTGGTCAAGCACTAGCACTAATGCAGCCTGACACCCCAGCTGCAAAAAGCTTTGTGTGGCTTAAATGCTCCTGGGGGCACTCACCAATTAGGGGGTGCAGCGGGCAAAGCACCCCCACATAGGCCAAGGAGGCCCGACTGTGTCAGCGGGTAATTTAGCGGAACAAGGGAGCGTTGAGACCCAATTATGGCAGCTCTGATGTAAGACACGAGCCCCTGGTTGCCTTCACACATTTTGTGTCGGAGAGGTCAGCGGGGGTCATAACCACATGCCAGAGCTGCCATGAGAAGCAGGACATGGCGCGAGGGTGGGAGAGAGACGGGATGTTTGTTCACGTTCAGCCCCGTCCTCCAGCTGAGGGAATCAGCCTTTCCTCCATCAGTTCCAGTTATTTTCAGACCACTCAGCAAAATAGTCCAGTTGTATCTTGAGTGTTGGCTTTTGTCCTAGAACATTGTGCCAGATCAAGTCATTCCCAGCTCTCTGAAAGTTGCTGTAGGAGTGGGGAAACTTTGGCTCAAGTCAGGTATGGGCATATCTTAAGTTAATGCTTCATTTGCACGCAACACTCTCCCTCATCCGCTGCCATTCTGGCTTGCAGAGGCCTTTCTCAGCTTTTACCCAGACCTCGTGTTCTCTCACTCCCTCCCTTTAGGGCCCCATCATCCGATGAGTTGAATATTGCAGCAACTCAAATTTATGTCCTGGAAAAGTGCAGATGTTTGGAGCGGAGTCAGATCAGTTGCACTGTACCTGGCTATAGAATAAACTCACACGATGCAATCCTCTTCCTTTCTCTGCGTACATCTTACTACTTGCTTCATTTTATTCACCTCTCAAAACATTGAGAAAGATGTATGTCAGAGATTACACTAGAAGTCAGTAGCTCTGATGCAGCTAATCTCTGGGTGCAGTTTTAATGAGGCCTTTCCTCCCCTGCCAATGGTTTCATGGCTGTACTACCTGGTACCATGCACTCTCTGGCTGTTTACAAAGAAGGCTGAATCATTTCTTTGGCCCGGCTTTCATACTGTACCAACCAGTGAAACTGTTACCTTTTTCATTTATATGACCACATAATTGTTGGCAGCTTGGAATTAAACTGTCAAAAGTAATAACAAATGCTCACCCCAATTTTCCAGAACCTAAAGTGAGGTTTTAAAGTTACTTACAAAAAACCCAGAGGTACCACATCTCACATTTTTTACATTACATACAGAAGTTCAGTATTTTTAGTTGTCAAAATTGCCATTGACAAATTCTCTAACATACTTTTGGTCAGTCTATCAAGTGTTTCAGCAGCATTGGGAATCATGTTGTTGTGATGTATTGTGTCCAGGTCCCCGGTGTTTTCATTTTCAACCTTTAGTGACCTTTTAAAAGTGTTTGCTACATGCATTGTTCTTCACTATGGCAGCGCACATCTGACTAGACTAGATCTAGCAGTGCTACCCACAAAAGGCCTGCTGGTTGTTTGTAGATCTCTTAGTGCAAGAGTGATTGGTCAGTTCCTATCATCATTGGGGTCACACACCTGCTGATTGGCTCATGCGGTGTCCAAAGTCACCAGAAAGGCAGACTGGATCCATAGGTTAATCAACTGTAACCGCTATCTCTGAATCTCCTCTGCGGGGTGGCTCTTCTCTCTAACTCTCATTGGACCGGCCAGTGGAACCACTCATGCTCTCACGTGGCACTCCGGTGAAACGCTTTCATCTCCGAGCTCATCACACCACTGATTGTTCTGCAGGGCGCAAGGCAGTGCGGGTAGACGAGAGGCTGGATTGTATTGTTGTTGAGTGAACGGAGGCCTATGATTGGTGTTGTCACCAAATCTTTGGAGCCGGACCCAACGACAGGCACCAGATATGTGTGGGAAAAGAACAGATTGTGCAGCAACACACACCTGTCTGTCCAGTGAATACCTGAATAGGGGAAAACCCTTAGCCTTCTCTTCCCTCAACATTGAATTCACACCTACCACAAAGTAAAGTTCTAACTTAAATTTTTATACTTTTAAATGCTGCACCTTCAGTGCTCAGATTCCTTTTTCTTTTGTGTGTGTGCCTGTTATGAATTCTCATTCAGACGCCTCTCTCTGCATCACCATGGAGAAGAGGGAGAAACACATGGCGAGGGAGGCAGAGAGGATCAAAGGGCTTTGGCACAGACAAACTGCACAAGTGAACTAACCTTCCTCCTCTTTCTTTTTCTGTGCCCTTCTTTCTTGTCTGTCCTTCCCCCAGACCACCAAGGCGTTTCTCCCCAAGATGCTGGAGCTGAATCATGGTCACATTGTGACAGTTGCCAGCTCCCTGGGTTTATTCAGCACAGCTGGAGTGGAGGTTAGTATCATACACATACACATCCCATCTTTCCCACCATCCAAAACAGTGCTTTTCGCCAAAGCCCTCAGCGTGCCAGCTAGCACACTGGGCCGGGGGAGGTTAGGCCCCCTTTCTCTAGTTGTCCCTCCACCCGTTAAATTAAGGGACACAGATGAGCATTGGGGAGCCTCTTATAGATTCCTCTATCTGCAGCAGTGGGGGTGTTGGGCTCCTACTGGGCTCTGGCCCCAGGGCCAGAATGAGCTGACAGCTCCCCAAGGGACAGAGACATCTTCATCACTGCTTTGTGAACAACTTGGTGCTCACTCAGTATTCAGCTCACAGCAGCTTTCAATGGATAAGGTTTTCATTTTCCTTTCTATAGTGTGTTTGGTTTTTTTTTTCTCCCATAGTACAGATTCTCTTATTTTAATGCATATTAAAATATTTAGTGGCGTAATTTGTAATTTATCTCCATAGCCACAGAGGGCGTAAATTGGTAGTCCTCCTAGGTTTTATTTAGATAATTCGGCGAACAGTTCTCGTTTATCCCCTTGCCTGAGAATGGTGTTTTCAGATCTTCTACAGGGACTACTACTGCATCTGCCTCTTTTGTTTTTATAGCTGCACGCTTGCTTTTGTTGTACAAGCATTCATCCATAAGTCGTCGTCCCCCCCCCTCTTTTTTTTTTTTTTTTGTTTCAAAGGGACCGAAGTTTAGTCAGTTTTTGTTAGCCTATCATGCTTCCTGGAATGTGATTTCAGACACGCACATTACTTTCAAGGAACCAAAGCCCTCGCCTGTCATGAGTCCAATCGCTTTAACCTCCCCATGTTTATCGACATGCATCTGTGTTTGCCCAAGCCTTATTTTTATTATTATTTTTTTTAAAGATTATTTCCACGGCGAGCCACATCAAAACCTTCCCGCCAAGCAGTGCGGTGTCCTGATGCACTGGAGAAGAATGCTAATGAAACCGTAGAACAGCGGACAGGCTTGCTCAGGATTTTGTGGCTGTATCATTAACAGCAAGGAGAGACCTCTGTGCCTGTGGGGCACGTTTGATAATGTTCTCTGTGGTCCCTGGGTGCAGGCAGGGGCAGAGTTTTACAGGGCTAACCTGTTCTCTCTTTATTCCCTCAGGATTACTGTGCCAGTAAGTTTGGTGCCATTGGGTTCCACGAGTCACTGAGCCATGAGCTGAAGGCCTCAGAGAAGGATGGCATCAACATGACTCTGGTGTGCCCTTACCTGGTTGACACGGGAATGTTCAAAGGCTGCAGGATAAGGTAAGCTTCAACACACACTGGCCAGTAGAATTGTTTTTGTGTGCACAGTTTATTTATTTTAAATCTTGCATCTGGGATGAGTATGTCCTCTCCAATTTTCACCACATAAACCTTCCTCACAAACGCGTTTCGAGCTACAACGCAGCAGTGTTAGAGGTTTTCTAAAGTCACTTGTATGCCATTGGTCAGCACTGTGCTGAAACAAGGAGGGTGACTTTCCCAGGGGAAAACCTCCAACAGGTGCACCTGGCTCAATTTCCCCCACCCCCGCTGCAATAGTCCTCGCTTTGTTTGATGGTTAGAGTCAGCAGGTGGCACGTTCTTTTATTTGGCTTGGCTTTACTGTCTCTCCACTTAGGAGCAATCACTATTACTGTGCACAAGAACTGACTGTTCACAACCTTTTAAACCAGTATCCCTTTATTCATGGATTGCTTTGATGTAATTCTAGCAATTTAAAGTAAATCATCATCTTCAAATGAAATGCACTTCAACAAATTTCAAATCTAAGCCAGTTTTAGTAAATTAGATTTTAATTTCCCTGATGTTTGGGCCTGTAAATAACTGATGGGTCATATATTTTTCTTTCTTTCCCTTCAGGAAGGAGATTGAGCCTTTTCTGCCTCCCCTGAAGCCCGAGTTCTGTGTGAAACAGGCCATGAGGGCCATCCTTACTGACCAGCCCATGATCTGTACACCTCGCATTGTCTATATGGTCAACTTCATGAAAAGGTAAGCTGCCTCCCACATTCTAATATCCTGTTTTTCTTCCTATAAATCCCGTCCTTTCAGATTTGTCCCTCCCTTGTTACTCCATCAGCTCTCTGTAAACTATACAGGAGTATCTTGTCACTAGTCTTATTTCTGTCCTGTCTCCGCAGCATCCTGCCCTTCGAGGCCATTGTGTGCATGTACCGGTTCCTAGGCGCCGACAAGTGCATGTACCCCTTCCTAGCTCAGAGAAAGGAGGCCATGAACAACAATGAGGCGAAGAATGGGATCTAGGGGTGGTGGGGCGCTGTTTGTAACACGAACAGAGGCACATAAACCTGCAAGCATGAGGAAACAACCACTGAGGATGAAGATGGGGAAGACTGAAGGAAAGACTGAAACTAGACTGGTGCACTTGCATTGAGAAAATGCAAAGGTTTACCATATTGTTCCTCTGGAACAAAGAAAGCTGTGTACTACACAAAGGATTTATTTGACTTTGTTTTTGTTTTTTAAGTTTGTTTTAAAGAAACCAACATCTATATTCTGTGTCACTAGTTTTGAAATCATACAGACAAGGTATCCAATAATTAACTATTTACGTAATGTAGTCACCAGCCTTATCTAGTGTCATTGTTGAAATATACAGTATGTTACTGTACAAACAGTAAAAGGAAGAAAAAAAAAAAAAGTTTTCACTTTTATTTTATTTTTGTAGACATGCACTGTAATCTCTGATTTCTCTACACTGCCAGCATTCTCTGTGTAGGAAAGTTCAACACAGCATTTTCAGACTACCCAATGTCTCCCCACGCAGAGGCTTTTTCAGTCAGAAAATTGGTTTGCTGCATAAGACGGCGCTGGTTATAGCTTGTGCCATTTAAAATACAGGAAGATGAACCTATCACAAAGTTTACCACATTCTGTTAAATACTTAAGTTACAGACATGTAGCATATATGTTGATAATGAATTCTACACATTCCAAATGGGACATTTCTAGATCAGATTGCGGCTGACTTAAATCTTCAAAGTGGTTTCCGGTGTAATAGGACTCAACATTTTTACTATTTTATTTTATTTTTTAAATGGTCCTGTTATTTCAGGTCTGTATTCACTAACCTCTCAAATGAAAATTGGACAAGGGAGTCAATGTCCTGGATTGAACTAGCATGTGTGACACATTTAGAATGTAATGCTTTGTGAGAAACGCTGAGGAAATAAAATTTTTTTTTTTTATTTCTCTCATTTGTCTTTTCAAGATCTGTGGTGTTTTATATTGTAAATTTATCTGTTACCAATATTTGTTTTAAAAAAAATAATAACCCGACCATAGGCTGCAACTCCAGGCGACTCGCTGTCCCAACACTGTGTGGTTGAGGGAAATGCATTACACTAGCTTTCCATTATTCTTTCCAAAGTAACACTTTAACTCTCCTGTCCATTGTCCAGTTAAAGTGGAAATGTAAATGTTTTTAATGTTGTGAATACCCTAGTATCCCAAAATGCCCGTCTCCACCATATGTGATGTATGAATATTTCATATACCCTTGGGACAACAAGTTTTTGAATTTCAACTACATTCCAATAGGCATCATTCCTTCAGTCAGTGATGAGCCTAAATTCTCTACCTCTTAATTTTTGACTTTTTTTAAATTTGTTTTTTTTTTTTTGACCGTATGACATACTTTTTTCGTTTCTTTTTTAATTTTGTGTAATTTTCTGAAGACTGCTCCATAGCAGAGTAAATGTGGTTCCAATGTTCAGTGACTCTACCTAACTTAAATTAATAAAAGTGATTTAGATTATTAAATGGTGTGTCGTTATTACCTGCATGTGATATCCAAACCTGAATTGGCAGGAAAAAGGAAACAAACCTTCAGAATGGTATGGGGAAACTCTCCTCTTGACCTTCAGCATTTTAACACCCACACTCTTTTTAGATTTGTTACTCTGCATGCTGTACATCACCACAGTGACAGGAAAGAGGATCTTCTGCAATTTTGATGAACGGTTTCTATTGTTAAGATGACACACACCCAGTCCTTTTCTCCTCTTTATGACTACTCTTGACTGGTATCAGTATCACCGTCCTCCCACATTGTGCTACACCCTTATATAAAGACTCTGGCCACACCATGAGTCAGGCAGCCTTTAGATATGGGTGTCAGCTAAAGAGGGCAAGAGCCATTTGTCAGTCAGTCATTTTCTACCACTTGTTCCTGTTAGGGGTCGCGGGTGACTGGAGCCCTAGGCGGGGTACACCCTGGACAGTGGCCAACTCGTTGCAGGGCTGACACATAGACAACCATTCACACTCACATTCATCCACTAGGGGCAATTTTGGAGTTATCAATTAACCTACACATGCATGTCTTTGGACGGTGGGAGGAACCCAGAGAGAACCCACGGTAACACGGGGAGGACCTGCAGACTCCACCCAGAGAGACTGTTGGTCTGGTCTGGCATTCGAACCCACGATCTAGCAAGAGCCATTTGCCTTTGAGTAAATATTAAAAGAACAGCTTAGTCCGACAGTCACACTGTAAATCACTAAAGGAAAGTGGATGCACAGAGCTGTCATGTTCTAATTATCAGAACGCTTAGCAGTGGGTCACATTTCTTTCATTCAACTTAATACAGAATAAAAATAATGCAGGGCTTGGGTGCCGTAATAGTAAGCAAAAAGCGCTCCTCAATGGTACTACCTGGGTTAAAACCCAGTTTTGCAAACTTTCTGGGAGCAACAACAGTGAAACTCCTACCATTTCTACTTGCGCTAGTTATGTAGCTGAAGCTGACCTTTTACTTCCCCCAAAGGAAAGCAAGAAAAAATGCAACATTTCCCAATTGGTCATCATGGGTGTAGATTTGGACTCATGCTCAAACTGCTGAGTTGATTGTACATGTTGATTGTAACATGGCTGTAGTTAACTTTGAGGTCACCTCCTTGGTATTTGTCAGAAAATCTGGGGATTTTAGTGACCTAACATGCTGTTCATATTCTGAAATTACCAGATTCCCCCCAGCCCTTTTTTTTTTAAGAAATATACAAATACTCTGGAAATACTCATTTGTGTCTGGTATGGTTATTCAACAAAAAAATTCAATGAACTTTTTAAAAATGCTTCTCCCTCCTTGAAAAATCCTGAATCTATGACTATGCAAATACTTTTCAAACTTTTAGTTTAACTAGACACAAGATGACTCCTACTTTACCATTAAGTCCATATTCTCCATATGTGCAGTGGAGGCTTCACGTTTCTGCATCACACTTGTGTAAATTGCATATTGGATCATGATTGGCTTCTAAACTAGTTGTGATGTTACAAAATCCTGCTGGTACGTCTACGTGTTAAACTTTGATTTAAGGTGAGCACAGAGAAAGTTTTCCTCTTTAGTTGATGAATGTGAAAAAAAACCTAGTGTCAAACTCTGCACAGTGAAAGTCACATATCAAGTGCAGTGACAATAAGCAAAACATATTTTTGAGTGGGGTGGGTCTTTAAAGTTGATTATTTTTAGGCCAAGGAAATAAAAATAACAACATTAATATTTCTTTGCCACAAATGTCTTCCTGTTTTTGTGGAGAGGGCTCCCAAACTACGGGCAAAACCACTGCCTTTAAGTGAATGATAAAATTACAGAGAAAATATAATTAAACAGTTACATTAATAAATTCAATGTGAAAAACAGAAGAAACATAAAGACACTCGTCTCTTCACACAACAAATTGATTTCTTGGTGGCTGACAGAAGATACACCCATGCTCCAGACTCTGATGGCTCGCTGAGAGTTCCTCTCCAACCTCCTCAGTACATTACAGAGAAGTGCGGCGATGTCAGAGCTTCAGCCCACAGCACGCAGCGCTCCGTTGCCGTGACTAATCGGAGCTGGATAAAGTTGCTCAGCGGCAGATTAGTTCTAATATGAGGGAGAGCTGTACTGACAGTTTCGATCCCTCTGTGTACAGAAGCAATCATCACAAAATCCAGCCACTCCAGGACTCTATGTAGCTCAAAACAGCCTTATTGTGTGAAACAGGCCTTTATTTAAGTACACACACTTTTGACTCACCCAAGAAAGAAAATTATTAGATTTTGGCTTGAATCGTCGGTTGGACATTCATCAACATCTATAGGATTCCCCTCACTCTTTTATCCCTCTTCTTAATCCAGCTCTAATTAAGAGGGCTTCAAGGGGGTCGATGGCACATAATTCAGACGGAAAAATCAATGACTCTGGCATTTGCTTTTGCGTGGCACGGACAAGTGCCACAGCCCCATTGATTTTGTTCTATTTTGGGCAGTAAGGTTCACTTCCCATATTGGCTGGTCAGAGCAAGACAATTCATCTTGGGTCTAACGCGGCCTCAAGCTGGTCTGCCACTACCTGAACAAGCTTCTGGAATAGAGATCTGCTGCTAATGTGTGTGAACAGCCTTGGCGCTCCTCAATGGCTAGCAGATGTAGCGGCCAGCTGAGACCATTAGTCAGTGAAGTTGAATTAGACCACCGCTGTCCCGTTCGCTCATTCATCTCGCTAATGGGAGCGAGCAGAGTGGGCTTGGTGATGCAGAGGCGGCCTGCATGCTGGAGGACAGCACAGGTGGTGGAGTTACATGCAGAAAGCAAGTAAAGGTGATGGAATGATGCAGGCAGATAGAGGTAAGGTAAGGAGATAAGGTAAACACAACTTATCCTTGTGCTATCAGTCCAGCTGAGAGTCATGAAGTTAAAGATTAAATGTCGCTATTCTGAAAACACAAACTGCATTTTCCCTTCACTGAGAGGCAAAGACTATTACAGAATGAGGTTTGTTTTCCGGTATAAATTAACAGAATGTCGTGACATTATAATAGTTTTAGTTATTCATTTGTAAAGCTAGATCTTCAAAGGAAGGACAACACGAAAGAGCGTCTTTGTCCACAGAAAAGCGATTTGTCATTTTGGGCTGCATGGAACTGCTGAAACTGTTGCCAACCAGCAGGTTGTCCTGTAAATGCTGCAGAGGGATGATTTAAGGGATTCATCTGGTGAAAGTCTAGATTTTTCTTATGGTCAACAAATCCTATGAAAAGACCAAAACCTACAGTTAATTGATCCTATTAAGAAGTATTGTCTGTGTAGCCAAAGCCTGATATACATGTAGCTTTTTCCTCTGTGGGCGACATGCTCCTTCATCATGATAAACACGGGCGGATACAGTGTCCTGCTGACACAAATATTCACTACTTTGCATTAATCAAAATAGTCAGCAATAAATGCTCGATTTACTGCCGTTTGAATAACATTTGCTAAAAATTACAACGCCCAGGACATTCTCAAGTGAATGCTGAGCAGGAATAGACATACAGTACGGCTCAGAAGGAATGGAAGAAAAGTACTGCAAGGGAACACTAAAGTATTGCGAGGGAACTTACAATTTATCGCGAGGTAACGCAAAAGTAGTCCTCAAAATAAATCTCGCTGTGAACTTTAGGGGGTTCTTCAGGCCTCAGAGAGGCTGAGGTTTCCTAGCGGACTACCGCCTCTTGAAATACAAAGTTTTATTACGTGACAGGACAGGCTGTGGCTAGCTGGTTAGCATGCTATCTTCAGTAGATATCTCTGCAACACATAGATGTCTTTGACATAATGTCAAAAGTGTTATTTCTTCACATTCTGTAGATAATTTTAGTTAATTTTTGAATGTTTTAGACTATTTCATTCTTACACATTGTACCTTTAAATATTTACACTTTCTGCAAAATCTGCATGGTTCTTGAGAGCCACAGACAAGGTAGGAAAATCAAAGTACTGTGAGACAAACTTCTACATTATTGGTTTGGGTCACACAGGATTTGTTAACAGTAAAAAAATATATACATTTATATAAGAACATCCCCAGACTTATCCTTTACGATAACGGATACTGTCTGAGACTACAGAGAGATGAGAAACCACGGTGTGCTAGGTTTGCAGCTAAATCCTGTAGCTTGGAGGAAACATATAAATCACAAGCTACAGCGTTAGACAAAGGAGTAGATGTGTTATGAAGAGAGTGGGAATAATAACTCACTATTATAATTTTTAGTGCACGTTTAGTGTTTTTTGTTGGAGCACAACCACCCAATTTGATGTAATTTGCTCATTAAATTTGAGTAATTATGACTGATGAATACAGTAGCATAGGCATTTAAGAGGTAAACTTTTATGATACAATAAATGTTATTTACGAGGACAATGTGAAGTCTATTTCTCTTTGAGAGGTTTGAAAATAATTGCTTGAGAAGTAGAAAAATTACAGAGATTCTCTCACTCATGTGAAACCTCAGATGAGCTGTGATTTCAGGCAGGGCTTTGTGTCAGGTGCAAAAAAAGGTGCTCCTCTGCTTTTCAAAAAGCTTTCAAACGCATTACGTGACCGAAGTTCTGTAGTACTCCAGACAAGGTCCATACTTCCATACTGCTACAACTGAAGAAACCATATCCACTGCTGAAGACCTTTAGATATGGTTGAAAGTACTGGAACAAGCTAGTAAATGGACCTTGAGTTAAGATAATTTTGTTAAACTGCCTTTGGAGTGTTCAACAGATGGTTGGGGGGACAGCCTGTTTATTCTTCAACGCTATGTTCTTTGGTTAATGTCATCACCTTATTTTCACTTACTTGAATGCAATTTCCATTCCAGCTTAGAAAATGTATGAAAACGTAGATTTAATTAAGAAACAGTGCTACTTGCAATTGGAGTGAGATGCTGGGTTTATACCTGTTAGAAGGAGAAAATTAAGACAAAGAAACAGATTTTTTTCCCCACATGAACTGAGGCGTTTTTACTCCATTTCAGTAACAGAAACAGCCTTATTACACATTGCACTCACAGCGAAGAAGAAGACACGTCCTCAATGTCAGTGAACAAAGTGATTCAAAGTGGCCTTTAGGGGAGGGTGTCTGCAAATCGGAATGCAGGCTCTCTCTGCTCAAAAGACGCACTCCAGAATGTAGGCATTAAAAGCACCCAGTTGATGCCTTAGCGGGTCAATACAACACACACAATGGGTGTAGATGTGATCGTCAAAACTGTGTGTGTGTGTGTGTGTGTGTGTGTGTGTCTGTGGAGGAGGAGGGGGGGGGCGGGGTCACTGACACAAAATCACTGGAATGGAGAGGACTTTTCATTCACTGGAGGACATGCAGTCACGCCTGTACAAAACTCTCTGGAGTTTACTTAAAAGTTGACTGGCATTAGAGAATGTGCGCAAAGAATTAGCCACTATCAACGCAACTGGCGTCTTTTTCTAGGTAAAAAGTACAACTCTGCCCTTCGCCTCAGCTGTTGGTCAGGTGATGCTCCAGTGATGCTATGCCAGTGTGGGGTCATGTTAAATGGGAAAGTTAGACCCCTTCAGGAAATAAAGGGTAGCCCAACCTTCCCTCCTGGGTGGTCAACACTTCTACTGATTACTGCTAACAGTTTTGTCCTTTTTGTCCACATGAAAAAACTTTTTCTGTGTTATTTTTCGGAATATGATACTCTTGCAAGTCATACACATCCATATAGATAGATGAACTCTTTTTTTTTTATGTCAGCATACAAGGTAAGCTGGGTGACTATATATGAAGACAACAACTACAACTTTCACAGCACTGGCATTGGTTAATTTTAAATACAGTACTCAAGCATTGTTAGATTGATAAAAAAACAAAAGAAAAAAAATAAACAGAAACATAATACCCCCGAAAAAAATAAGCTACTGTACGCAAGTTGGTTTCTCCCCTAAAATGTTTCTTTTGTATTTCAATGGCATGATGTACATATTTGTTTTAACCATACCAACAGACACTGATCCAAAGGAAAAATTGTCTATGCAGTGTATCACTTTGGATTTCCCTTGATTTCATACAGTACCATGCATTTATCTCATTAGTTTATGTTCCATGTATTTATTTTTTGTCCTCTAAATTTTGACTGAAATCATCAATAAACTTGTTAAGATAGCGTTGTCTTCACATAGACTCAGGTAATGGTGTTTTAGTCGGTCATTTCTTGGTGCACATCCACCCTATTGCATGTTGACAGGTTTTGCAGGATACAGTGGCAGTCGTGGGGTAGGGCAGGGCGGGAGCGGGTAGAGATGGTCGGGGAATTGTGGGTATTGGGGACACTGTGGGCTGTAGGTTATGGGAGATCAGGGTGAAGGGTGGGTTGGGGTTTGTCAGATTTGTGTATGCCAAAGGAGGGGTTTGGGGTTGTAAGCTCCTAGACGACAGCCTTTGAATCCTTGCAGACCTGAGTGGTGGTGCCTGAGTTAGTCTGTTTAATGTCCGTCCTCCCTCCCACATGGTTCAGTGGTCTGAAAAGACAAATAGATCTGTGTTAGGGCAGGTTTTGTCCAAGGACCCGAGCAATGTTGCTAATAATCAGTCCCGCTGTTGGTAATTTGTTCTACGTGTTCCTCAGGAAGATACCAGGATTCACTCGGTCTTTAATGATTCTTTTAAAAGACAAGTGATTCTTGTGAAAGAAAACCGAAAGTGCTGCCACTGTTAGTCTTAACACTTAAGAAGTCCTTGACAGCAATCTGTTTCACACTAACTGATCAGCTGTGGCTCCTGTTCTGTGGTCTTTCTCAGAAAGGAGATTCATGTGTGGGGCTGCAGCCAAAGGAAAAGCAGGTGATTTTGCAAAAAGGTATGTATTTTCATTTTGATAACTGCCGTCATCTATAGCTCGATTAAAAAAAAATGTGTTAACAGCAAAGTACGACTGAGTTTAATGAGTTTTAGAGACAGAGAGAGGAAAGACTGGAGTGAAGAATGAGCGATTAACTGCTCAGGTGAAAGTGCAATTACTTCCATATTTGCCCCTCTCCTCTGATGGTGACGTAAATGAAGTTGTTACAAGGCTGCGGTTGTGTTTCCTCTCTTTGTTCCTTTCCTCTGTCTCTATAAAGATGACACGGGGCTGCAAGAAAACAGCCCTGCCTAAACTTTTTTTCCCAGGGCACACCTACTATGAAAATACTCCAGAAATGCTTGATTTCCTCCCTGGATTACCAACCCACCCCCCCCCCCCACCCGCCCCCCCCTCTTCATCTTTATTTCTCCTCCCCTCCC
>CM022493.1:15782447-15868136 GCA_011952105.1 Coreoperca whiteheadi
GTGGGGGGGTGGGGTGACTGGAGAGATAAACAGCCATAAATCAGGGGCTTGATGGTGGCAGCGCTGCTGATATACGACAGGCAGGCATGAGGGCCGTGGCAGGCAATCCCTGGGCCCAGCAGCTCAGTGTAGGACACAGAGCCTAAGACAAATACTGGGCCTATCTGTGGGAATGGCAGCCAGTGAAATCATTATTTTTCTAATGAGATAAGTTGGCCATCGTTAGAAGCAGCCGCTACTCTGACGCATCAACACCAGAAGAGTATGTTTAGTCTGAGGCCATGACACACAAGGTGGAGGTGTTCCATCTCTGTCATGGAACAAAGCGAGAGTAAGAGGTGGGTTAGGAGACAATGTGTGCAGAGGATGCTGATTCATTATCAAATGGGAGAGGAATGGAATAGCAGAGGCTTTCAAAATTGATGCTCAAAACAGAAGAAAAAAGGTTAACTGGCCAGTAAGAGCTTTACCACCTCTGAGGGCTAGGTTAAGCTAGAAATGAACTAGTTTATTCTAAGTGTTGTAATGCCACATCTGAAGACACGTTGTTTATATGTTTTTATAGCTGCTCCAAACGGCCATACTTGAGGGCGGGGTGACCGCCAATTGCTGCTTGAAGTGGGTGTGAATTGCTTGAGATGGTAATGCACTGTTCATGTACAACAAACATTTTACCATATGTACACTGCTTTTGCATGTAAGTTAGAGTTTTGATTTAAATGCTCTTGTATAGTTCTCATTTTATTCTATTCTTATTTTTATTTTATATACTTATAATTGATCTAGTTTACTTTAAGTTTCTATATTTATCTGTACCCAAATTTCCCCTCTGGTGGATAAATAATCTTATTTTATGTTGGCTTCAGAAAGTTACAGAAATTGTTGGACCCCCCCGCCCCCAATTCTGATGTCGCAAGGGTGTGTTGAGGGGGGTTTCTGAAGCTGTTTGACTGTCCAACAAGCACTTCTGATGGGGTATAATGGTAGCTTAAGGCCATGTTCAAACCAGCATTATCACAGTGTCAAAAAACAAACAAACAGTGCCTCATTCACTTCAATGACTAAACCATTTTGGCACACCAGGCGTGCAGGGGGCTCCAACCACAAAATGCACTTGTTGTTTGGCAAAAAGGTTTAACCTTTTGCCCCAATGCAACTCTTTGTCATCTGGAAATGCAAATGCATGCAAGTGCACCTTCAAGGTAGAATACCTTGTAATGACAACAGCATTATGCCGTTTTTACCTAGCAATCGTCAAGATCAGGAGAAAGAAAAAAAAAAAAAGACTGTAGTCGTAATAACTTTCCAGAATTATAAAGTCCTGCCTCGCAGTATTATAAAACATCATGTAGTAGTTTTGATGATCTTCTCACCAGTACCCATGACAGCATACTCATACCAATGCAGCCCCTTAAATTAGCTATGGAACACGTTCTGAAGTCACTCTCATCACTCCTTCACCTACCATTTCCACACCCCAACTTTAGATAACAAACCAGCACTAGCCATCAATCCAAGACCGGGAGCCAACCTGAAGCGCCCCACAGCCACTTCACACATCGGCTCATTCATCTATCTCTCTGTCTATCTATCTATCTGTCCCTAGTTCAAAGGCTTGGACAAACAGCGGTCAAATGTGACGGCGTCTGAGCGGAATCTGCGACCGTGGCCGAGCTGCTGATGCGGAGTGACAAGGGCGGCTCATTTTTCTGGGCCTGCTGCGCTCTTAATGGCTTCCCTGACAGAGGCTTCACTTCCGTCAGCAGCTTAGCCAAACAAAGGACCAGTCCCCCAGGAGTCCTTGGTATTGGCCTGATGGATCTGATGGATCTGATGGCTCTGATGGATCGGTGGATCACACTGACCCTGACAAATCAGACCACTGTGTCAGTGCTCACTGCTGGACTACTGGATTCTAGGGAAGCAATGAAAACATTTTGGGGTGGATGGCTAAGGAGAAAATGTGTAAAAAATAACAAGAGGAAGATACAGGATAGGGTAAGGCTGGAAAAGGAGCAAAAAAAAAGAGAAAAAGAAATGTTTGTTGGGAAAGGAAACAGAGAGAGGACAGGAGGCTTCAATCCTCCGATCTCCATCACTTCACCCTCTGGCCCTTAGTAGCCATGAAAGACACCAGGGAGGTCCTAATGAGGTGAAGACCACCAGCACATCATTCAGTCTCACATACTTCTCTTTCTCTCCTCCTACTTTGAAATCTTCAGAGTAGCAGAAGAAAGGGAAACAGCCTAGTTTGCATGTTCTCTTGGCTTTATCAGATCAGATGCTGCCTCTGCTCTGCTGGAGGCCAGATGAAAGCACAGACACCAGCTAAAGGTTTAACCCAATGACCCAGTCTAAGTAGTACAGTGTGGTGTTTCCCCCTTTACCAAGCAGATCCAGACTCCCAGGGCTTTCTCTGGCTCTGTACAGTCCAGCTGGACTACTCAAACCCTTCTCTAATCTTCAGTACAGGCCAAGAGCATCAATGGCAGCCTCCCACCTTTTCTTTGATCCTGCATCATCATGTGTTTGGACGTCCACATTATCCAAGGGAGTAAGAGAAAGGGAATGCTTGGTTTCTTCCTCAGACAAATTTTTCTTGTCATTCATCTACAGCAATTCCTTTGTTGTAATTGAACATTATGATCTTTCATGAGCTGCTGCGAACATTTAATAACTTTTTTGTAACATTAGTCCTTATTATGCATTGTTTCACAATCACTTTCAGAACAGTTTCTTCTTAGAGCTCGAGACTATGCTGGGGTGGATGGGCCGTAACCCAAACTGCTTGCTTTTGTTTGCTGAATTGTACAGTCACCATTCATCCTCTTATTCTGCAATAACATGCTGGCTGTCAGGTATTAATGCTAGAAAAAGTCTGATTAACGTCGGATGGCTGGTTCTGAGCTGCTGTGAGACAGGGGACTCAGAACATGAAGGGGATGCAGGACGGCTGCTGATGAGGATGATCTAAGGGACTTCCAATAGACTAAACAATGAACAGAGTAGATTTCAAACAGGGTGTTTTACAGGCAGGAGCTGGGAAGTTGGAAAAATGAGTGCCCTGTTGTCAGAGAGGTTCTGAAGCTGGATATACTGTTCTGGAGAGGGCTTGTTCTGTTTTCAAAAGGCCACATAAAACCTTGACAGTGCTCCCGCTTTTTATGCTCACTCCCCAAAGCACAAAGAAATATGAGATACCAGGGAACAGAAAAGCCCAGCCATCTTTTTGTCCTTTGTTAACCCTGTTGTCACTACCAAGCCATCATGTCACATCTTTCTCTGATGTTCAGTAAATTCTTTTAAATGTTATCTATTACAGATTTTGACTTCTCCTTTTTTCCTTCTGTCAACTACTCTCGAGCTTCTTCTCATCCCTTGGCTTTCGGTTCCTCTAAATTCTTTTTTCCTTCTACCCACATCAAAACCCTGGACAGGGATCACTGGAAAATTCCAGGATAGCTTGTGGAGAACACCTGTGTGTGCATGAGTGCTGGCAGTGTATGCGTCTATTTGTTAATGCGGTGTGATATGTACATGGATTCTTGAGTAACTACAGAGAAAATGTATTCAGATCCTCTCACCAAATCTCTTCCTCACTCTCTCTCCAGATTTCACATCCTCTTCCACATCAGAGGCATTGATAAAAGAGGCAGTGTGTGCCTGGCAGTGGCCTAGCTGTAGTCTGACATGACGTTAATTCCTCTGACGTAGCACTTCATATGTGACACTTCACCTCTTGTGAAACAGTACAGCAACTGTGAAAGTTGTACAGCTAAATAAACTTCTCTATGAAATCTATTTGATATCTACATACTTCTCAGTCATGTGTGCATGCTGCCACATTATGGTGAACAGAATTCCTACAGTGGACAGTATGCGTTCTTTTGTGTGTCTCCCAGGCCTGAGATGAGCACTGAAGGCTGGCTTAGTGGGTAACGGCCATGGGGCTCCCCAGGGGAGCAAGCCTTTGCTGACATGGGAAGCCATAAATAAGGGCCCAGGGCGCAGCGCCATGTCATGCGTCATTTGGGCTGGAGAGGTCTGCTTTATCCCCTCCCATCACCTAGCTGCTGAGGATGGCACCTCCTAGGGCGTAATACAAAACATATGGGCAGAGGGCGAGGGACAGGAGCACCTCAGCATACCATACTCCTGCCTTGTCAGCAAAGCTTCTTGGAGGAAAAGCAGATACAGCCAAAGATGGTCTCTATGAAAACACTGTGCTAGCATATCACAATCAAACTTTGTCAAGAAGCAGTAACCTAATCACGGAGCTTGGCTATTTTTGATGTTATAACATGAGATCTTAATTATTGGCAGCAATAACAACAATAAAACATTGAGTAAGTTTAACTGGTAACACTATTTAACATTTATTATCAGTATATAAACAATGAATACATTTTGGTATGTAACACCCTGTACTACACTATACTGTAGCTGTATGTAGAAACAAGAAGTGTCAATTAGTGTATTTGTCAACAACTTTAACTCCTCCTATGACCCACTTGTTGTATAAACAGGTAATGTGTATGCTTTAACACACAATACAATTAAAAGAAGCCAATATATAAATATCTATTGGCTATTCATACATTGAATAAAAAAAATATAAAAATTAAACCCAGATCAGCACATAATAAACAAATATTGGAGGGGGTTAAATTTAAGTGTCACCGATTAATTTAGATTTCCGTAAAGATAGATATCTGTGTATGCAGTTCTTTGCCTTCAAACCATAAAACAATCTAGGTCAAGAGTCAGTGAACACTGGTAAAATTGCACACTTTGACCACGAGGACAAAGTAAAGACACTTTCCCTTTTCGTCAAGAATGTAGACAATGACACATTTTCATAGAGAAAGGAACCTGCAATGCACAGGAAGTTACGCAGGGGAAGCTATGTTTGTCTGTCCTCAATATTGATAACTTATTCCAAGGTTGCGGATGAATCAGTGACTAAATACAGCATGAATTATAGAGCATGAAGAATGCATTAGTGATGGGACTACTGCCTGTGAAGATATTGGGTAAGAAAAGAAAAACAGCCTCAAGACCAGTGATTCACCAACAGGACCACTGACTAAGCCGAAAAGCTCCAGAAAAAGAAAGGCCTTTGAAATCTCATGGACAAACACCACCCACCATATACAGATGCAACCTGAATGATGAGACATAGTCTGGGTGAACTATTCCTTTGTGTCATCCAACATACCAAAATAATTTCATTCACAATTCATGCTTCACTTGTATACTCAATTCAACTCTATTTATATAACACCTTACACACAACACAGTTTATCCAAAGTGCTATAAGTGACATAAACAGAAAATAATGCTGCTTCACCAACAATACTGTCTGTAAGTCATCCAAATACGGAAGATGCTTCACAAAATATGGGGATGTCAAGGAGTACATCAAATGTTGTACTGAAGATTCACTTCCTGGGCTAATAGGTCATGGTGGGAGCTTTGGGAAACACCCTTCTGACTGTCCTGTATGGTTTATATTGGTTCCCATCAGGTTTCCCCACTGACTCCAAAGTAGTGTTACATCACCTCATCTCCACCTGCAAAGGTCCACCTTTCTGTGCCGGAGGCAGAAGCTTCTATAATCCTGAACAACTTGACTCAAACTTCCTTAGGGAGGTATAAAAAGCTGTGGGAAGAAAAGCTAGCCTTCAGGCACTCGCTCTCTTATCAGCGGAGAGATAGTGATCGGTCTCGAGGGGCGTCCCATTTCTCTCTTTTCTGCTTCCTAATCTCCTTTTCCTTTCCACTTTTCTCTTTGGGTCAAAGATCAACCAAATGATCCTTATAACCGCTCTTTCCTGCCAATCGTCATTGTCCTGAATTCAAAAAACAAACTCACACTGTTTGCTTGAAGATGAAGTGCACAGCCAAGTTAAAGCGGGCAGTGGTACAAGCACAGGTTGGGTGGTGATGCAAATTTGATGGCTGTGGTTGATGCCTGGCTGCTACACATATGAAAAGACCGTGTCTATCCGCAGCATGGAGGCATGGACAGCCCACACCAGAAGTATGATCGACAGTCTTAATCACTTCCCCCCATTTGCATAGATAATAAACTTAATAAAGATACTGCAGTAGGCCATATCTATCACTAGTGAGGATATCAGCATGGATGTCAAAGAGCATTGCTGGCTGTTATCAGCTCTTCCGTTAAAATTGGAATCCAATTATTTCTTCATCGTTGGGTAAGTGATGGAAGCTAAAATACCGTTTGTATTAGAAATGGTCTGAACAAATGAAGAGATGGGTCTGATGAGTCATCAGAGCAGCAACTTCACTTTACAGAGGAGTTATTAAAACCTCCTATTCCGTCACAATGACAACAGCTGCTGGTTGTCTTGAGCTCAGAACCTCAATATGAGTTATGGCTCGAAACAAAACAGCTCGTACGACATGTCGTTGGAATATTTCTGATGGGAAAAGTGTTTATACCTGTTCTGAACGGCTACACTCAGGGCAGTGGTGAGAAGCATGTCATCATAGAGAGGGGCAAGATCATATAATGGCGCACAATTTCGCAGTCTTTCCTCGAAGGCATTTACGGGGCTGCACACATTAATGGGGACTGAAGTGCTTGTGTGAAATGAATGACAATGAAAATAGAGAGCTTGAGAAGGAAGTTCAAACGCTTCCTAGTTTCTCACGTCACGCAGCATACTGGCCAGTTACTTTGTGTAAGATTGTTGATTTCGGAAAGTTACAAAAATTGTCAGATGCAATCCCCCCAGTTCCTACATCGGAAAGGTATGGGGGAAGGGGGTTTCAGATGCTTTATGAAGATCCAATAAGAACTTTGTTTAAAGTGTACTGACCCCTTTAGGTTAACAAAAAAGAGTAACAGAATTTAAAGAGGAGACTTACAGGTGTGGATAGGCAAAAAAGAGGAACTTGGGGATGTAGTATATGAAAGGGTTAAGATAAAGGGTGAGCGGGGAGGGACTAAGTGTCAGCCGTCAGCTGCATGCAATAATCCCCAACTCTACATCAGACGCCCTTTATATTTTCTTGTCAGAGACAGCAGTGTGTATGAGAGAGTGGATATCTAGGGGACAAGGACATCCGGTAACAAGAGACGACGTGCAGTCAGACGGCGTTTTACACCTTCTTCCTCTTGTCCCTTCCTCCTTGTAGCTCCCTCAGCTCCTTTCTGCACTGACTTTTAATCACCTTGTACACACAAGGGACACGCCTGTAAAACCTGTTGCAGTGTTTTATAATTTGCTATGGATCCCCACAAGGCCTCGGACTGTTTCTCATTACCCAGCATGCTCACTGGGCCTATAAGATGTGGATGGACATTTTGTCTTATGCCTAAATCTCCAGAAATACTGAGTGGGCCTGCAAGTCAATGAGTGACGGGGGTCGATGGAGACCATCATGCCTAAGGGAGCCCCTGAGGTGTAATGAAAGCCCTACTATGTTCCTATGGCAACTGGCAGTGTGTACTGCAAAGACAGATTATGTATAAGGCATGTTTACTGAAAACAATAAATTCCAGTATGCTTATATCAAGAGGCAGGCCTTGCTGGGTAAGGCTCCTCCAACCAGGATGGTTTTCTGATGAATAGGTCCAGGGGCGCGCACTAACTAGCCAAAGATGGAACGCGATGGGGGAAAATGTAATATAATGCACACTGAAAACATATGTCTTTTAAAAAATGTTAACATAATGCCATTACTGAGTTAGTTTAAAGCCGCCAGGCCTGTCACAAAGTGTTCATAAACAACAGGAACAGATCTCAACAGGAACAAAGCCCTGTTTTGGATTCTGCAAACACAGAATGGCTGATGTGATGAGCAAACATAGATTGACAGAGTCATGCAGAATAAAAGCTTCATGACATGATTTTCTCCAAAGTTGGATAGCAAGGGAAAGTCATGTACGCCACGATCTCAGCCAGATAAGATACTTTTAAATATCACATGCCATAAACAGGGGCAAAAATAAAATCTAACGGAAATGAAATGATTGGAACTGATTTTGAGTTCCAATTTTTCCAGAATGGTATAGCTTTCCTTAAAGTGTCAAAATAAGTTTAAAAGATGTGGGAATGTCAACCCATTCAACTCTCAAAAACAAGCACATAAGTGCTACAGTTTTCATGCAGTAGCACAGTACAGAGGCTATAACCCATTATTTGTCAGTGATGCTATGATTTTATCCACAAAAGGAGAGTGATTACTTAATCCTCGAAGGACAAGCTTTTACGAGCCACCTCACACATTTTTACAGCATGGCAAACAGACAGTAAACACCAGGAAGGCGCTGCGCTTTAACACGTGATTTAGACACAGCTAATTAGATTGTGGACAGTAAAACTGTGAGGAGAATCGTAAAAGAGGGAGCAGAGACAGGCCTGAGTGAGGGATCAGGTACAATCAGCAGACGTTTAACGTCAAGACTCCAAAGGCCACTGACAAATGACCGAGCTAGGGTTTCTCATTTCTGCTGCCTCCTCTGTGGTGAAAATGTAAATAGCAGACTTACTATGGTAAAAAAGAAAAGACCCCCTCACACACAAGCCCCCCATGTCCACCATCCATCCATTCTTCTCCTCCCATGCAGTGGTTGGTCACATGAAAAAGGGGTCAGGGTACTAATGGAGGACCTCATGGCCTTGTGTGCCTCTAGAAACAACCCCCCCCCACACACGCACTCCCTGCTCTCTTATAAATCAAGCAGACTTCATTGAGAGTGGCAGAGTCCTCTGATGTCCCAGCCATGTCTCATTTCAAAGTCCTCCTGAAGGCTCACACGGTTCCACGTTTACTCACTGGGCACAGGGGAGATATGCATGTGGGGGTGAGTGCGAGACTCAAAGACAGAAAGACAGACAGAGAAACAGAGCGTGAAAGAAAGAGAATGAGTTTGGGTTAAGAGCGAACTAAAGGGAAATTAGGAATAGAGAAGATGTCCCAGAGGAAAAGGGGGCCTCTAAACCAAATGTTTATTTAGTAACTATGCTGCATTAGACCTCGCACTTGAAAGCATGTACAATAAATCACACCATTTTGGGAAATTCATTACAGCATCACTCTAACACAATGTGTGCATGTGTGTACATGTACAGTAGACAGAGCATCTATAGTGCAATCAATAAATTGAAGTGTGCGTTCTATAGAAGGATAAATGATTGAGATAATGGCCTTCTGTGGTTTCCTTTAGTCTATGCATTCATAGGAAAGCCTGATGAGTTACATATGGATCTAAAAGTAACGTTTTCCTGTTGTTACATATACAGACTTTATAAACATCATCTGACGCTGAGAACATCTAATCAAAACCAGTAACATATATACAATCGTGAGGCATATAAAGGTAAAAGAAAACAATACACTTCTATGCAATAAATATCATTTTGAAAAAAGACAAAAGGTAGGGCAGTTTGGCATTTTGGGAAATGTGCTTAATCTTGCTGAGAGTTTTATGAAGTTTGATACCACCCTCACATCTGTACGGTGAATATGTAGCTGGAGCAAGTAGCTGGTTATCTTAGCACAAATAGCGGAAACACAGGGAAACAGCTAGTCTGGTTCCTTTCAAAAGTAACAACCACCACCCTAAAGCTCATTAATTAAGATGTTATATTTTGTTTGTTTAATCCATATAAAAACCAAAGTGTGAAACTACAATTCAACATTTTGTGGGGGGTAATATGCCAGACTATTTCTTGGCTTGGAGCAGTTTCGAAGCCACCAGCGGAGACTCCAGGAAGTCACTGGGACAGGCCAAGTAATACTCCCATAAAACCTCTATTTCGTTCTACACATTGGCTATTCCTTTAAAACGGTCTAACTAACAATTAAACTCGCATAAAGTACCAAGTAGTAGAATTTATCCTATTACATATTTAGGACAAATGTTTGCTAAATCATTGAACGCCTCTAAGCCTGTGATAGCTGGCATACACAACAGCAGAACTGCCTTTTGCTCAGCTAGCTAAGACATGCAAAAGTTGTGTTGATCTCCCGTTAAAAAAATGCTGTGCATCTCCTGTTTCACTTGCCGCTGCGATTTCTTCCTCTCACATTTAAGTAGTGGCAGTGTGGTTTTGTTAATCTTTCCTTATCTCTTTTAGCAAAGGGTTGGGCTGAATTTGCATACAAAACAGAACACAAGTTGTCACTTGTGACTTTATTTACAGAGGAGATTTGGAAGATCATGAAAATACTGTTATGAGGCAAGCACACACAGTGTTTACTTAAACCACAGGAGTGTGTGACACCTTAGTCGTAACTGGTGTTAACCCCCGACGTGGCTGTTGTTTTGAGTGTTTCTAAAGGTCTGCTGTTTGGGGCCTGAGAATGCGTTAACATCCAGATGGGGGGGCATCAGGGCAGGGAGGGGGGCTCAGACAGACAGAAAAACATTCCCCAGTCGCTACGCTCATCTCCATAACTCAGTACGCAGACAAAGAGCACTGATCTTAACATGGGACATTAACGACCTGACTCCCACCACTGGAAGCGGCGTTACCTGCCGGTGAACAGTAAGGGTCATTTAGGTCTCAGTTCATGACTGCCACGAAAGACAGGCTCATCTTTTTGCCTCAAGGTTGTGGTTAGGGTTAAATAAATCACTTGTAGTAATTCTGTATCAGGCAGGAGGAGCCTCGTCTTGTATGGCTAAATCTGAGTGATAGCCTGTAATTTCAGAAAGACATCATATTGTGTATGATGGAAATCAAAAACAACTTTCACAAACAAATAGCATCTAAGCATCTGAGAGCTCTGATTTCAGTAAGTCAGGAAAGCAACAAGAGTATAATTACAACCAACAATACAGGTCATTGTGCAGTGTGTGTTGGTCTATGTATATGTGCGGTTGTTTTCATGCCTGTGAGGTGTGCCTGCAATTACTGTCAGTGTGTGATTTGCTTTTGGAGCACTCTATGATGATTAATTCTTAGAAGTTCTGAACCGCAAGATGTTTGTCACATATCAAGTTAAAGGGCTTCTTAAAATCCAGAGCTGTTCCTCAGAGAGTTGCACAATAAATGTTCAATGCATTGTGCAACTCTCAAAGAGTGGGACCAGACCGCAAGCGTCAGTGCAATGTTTGCGATCCTCTGTTTTATCCATGTGCTACGATGGTGGCCTAGGGAGCTGTGGAACAGGAGAGTGGGCAGCTTTACCCACATCGCTATATCAACTGTGTATTTGTTAAATGCTCAGTGGTCATATTATGCTTTTTGCCTTTCCTTTATTGTGTTGTTTATCTTTTTGAGCATGTAATAGGCTTGAAAACCTCTCCCACAGAAAACACTGCTCCTGAACTGCCTGAAAACAGCTCGATTGTAGTCCAGCCTTTACTTCCATAACATATCTACCTTACTATGTAACGTGCGTCATAATGCATGAATTGAGCAGATTGAACAAGTAAACCTAAATATGACATTACAATAACGTTAGATGCCCTCAGGGCAGGGTATAACTTACCACTCCAGTCTCGATTGGAGATACTGGTCTAGTATCTACAGTATCTTATCTAGATACTGCACATTTGCAACTCCCAACAAAGATCGAATAGAAGTATGCATTGTTGGCTGCCACTGTGGCTGGTGGATTCCAAAATCTATCAGCCACTAAAATTTTTACCAGCCACTTTCTTAACCGGTGATCTGTCGATATTTGCTGCTCAAAGGCTAAGGTGGAATCTTTTTTTGCATGTTACTCAATGCATGAGTTGACATCGTGAATCAATCAACACCTTAAATTTTAACCCCTGCAAGGAAACACCACGCTGTTTTTTCTGTCTCCTCGTTAAAGTGTCCGAGTGAAACAAGCAGACTCGCGATGCAATCTGGAACGTCACAAATCAAACGCTTTAATTATATACCGTGGCTGGTAGTTTGAGCAAATTCACCCGCCACTACAAAAAAAATCAGCGGCACTTGGTGGGTGCTAATTTCTAACCCTGGAAGCTAAAACAGAGCGTTCAAGACACAGGGTGAAAAGAGGTGCTTCAGCAATATGGTGTTTTTTTGAAAATTAAACCATGTTCCCAAAATAAAATTATGAACCTGAAAATGACTACTTTCAAGGGTTAGGGTACTTACATATCGTTGAAGCAAAGGGTGAACCTCTAAGAATACCTCCTTAAAAATTCCTCTACTGCAGTATATTTTGTATATTTGGACAATACAATAGGAGACAGCAAAACAGTTTGCATAATGCTGATTATGAAACAAAGGAGACATGTTAACCTTTGCAGAGTGAAAAAATAACTTTGTTGGTGTTAGAAAAGTCGTTTTCTCCACAGGTAACATATCTCCAACGTTGTCAATGGAAGATGGCAAAGCAGAAGAAAAAGATTAATAGCTGGCCCTTATCTTGGGGACCTTTTCAGGGAGGCGAACTATCACTCAGTATCAAATGACATTAAGTTAATGAGCCAAAGACGCTACAAAGAGCGGTAGGTAGCAAATTAGCAGCCTGGCTTGCTTAACGCCTCCCATGGGGGTGATGAGTGAAGAGAGGTGTGATTGGTTTAGAGACCTTTATCCATGCCAAATTTGTGTGTATGGGAAATCACACAGAGAGCCTAACAGCACTGTAGGTTGCAAGGCTACTGCCAAAACATCTTGCTCCTTCTAGCAAGGAGGTGACAATGAATGTAACACATTTGGTTGCCTTAAAGCAACCACGCTGGTCTGACATGTCCAACAAACCTACAGGGGGGGAAACAATTCATTTGTATACACATAAATATAGATATAAATTATACTTTAATTCACTTGATTCACCATCACTTGTGCATATGGTCTCAATTTTCTTTGGCTCTTTAAGTGTATCACATCTCAATTCAGCTTTCAGAGGTTCAGGTTATGGAATTTAATCTAAATTGGGAGGTAGGTACACTATACGTCATGTTTGCCATATATTAGCATGTATGGCAATTTTACACATCTCTGACAGCTAAAAAGTGTCAAGAGACTTTCTAGCAAATACTTCACAAACACATGCCAACAGCCTGGAGCGCAGACGTAGGCACTTCAGTTTTGTTTTCATAAGGGCATAACAGCTGTTATCATCTGTTATCATCTGGTTAGCCAGCGCTTGTTGGTAAAAACGGTTTCTTGTGAGAGAAACCTGATTAGTCATCCTTCATAAAAATTCCAGGAAATTCAAATAAAACTCTGTGATACATTTCTTTATTCATTCAAGTCTGAATGAACACAGGGATCCTTAATACCAAAACCAAAACATGAGTCACATGCACACAAACCCCTTGAAATGCTGTCTGCACAGGAGGTTAATTCATACTGCTCATGCAACATGACAGGGTCAGCTGCTTTGGTGCATGGTGTTAAAGGGTCAATTCACTAAAATCACAACATATCCCTAATTCTCTCACTCTTTTTACGCACTATGAACAGTTTCATTGGAACTACTTTGAACCAAAGAAATAGACGCTGTGAAAGCTGTTGGCAGCATGTTCTGGGGATCATGCTCAATAACAGGAACATTTCTGGAAAGAGACGTTGATGTTGAAAATTTTAAATGTTAATTTTCATTCCTTTGAGGACCACAGACAAAACTCCAATCTCAGAGGTGGAGATCTCAAAACTTGAGCGGATAAAATGATTTACATGGCGAGACACTGTATTACTACAACTAAGATTTATTTTCTTTTGTAATTTGGGTGAACTAACCCTTTTAGTTCAGACTTGTGCCGTGTTGAACCTGACACGAAAACATCATTGGGTCCAACCTAGTAGTATCCAGACATGAGACCAACATGTTAAATTGCCATCACATTAATGTCAACGGGTGCCATGATGTAACGTTACAAAATGGTACAACACAATGCCTGCGAGAGCACAGGATCTCAGAGTTTTATAATTTCCATCTTAGACAACCTACGTGTCAGCTACTTCCAGTTTATTGTTATGTTAAAAGTAAATAAGGCTCAGAGTGTTTGCACGTGTGTGTGTGTGTGTGTGTGTGTATTCACTTCCATACCATGTCAGCCCTTAATAGACATGCTAATGTTCCAAGGGGCCACTTGGAGCTATCAACATGTCCCCTAACGGGCAAGTTCATGTTTATTCTCTCCCCACTGGTCACTGCTTCCTCTGATGCGCAAAGCAAAAAGACACAAGTCACTTCTATCTCCCATTTGCTCATTCCCTGTCCTCATCAATCTCACATATTCCCACTCAATCAATTTCTCTCCAGTCCCTCCTCTCCAGTGGCCCCTCTCCCTCTTTCTCTCGCTCTGTGTCGTTTACCCGCTCTTCCTCCTCCTCAATCATTCTTTCACTGCTCCTCTCCTCTCCCGTCACACTCTAATCTCCTGGTCTGAAAGGTGTTTCCTGAGGAGGGCATCCAGGAAGACAGGTGGGAGTGATGGATTGCTCCATGGATGCTTCACTTTGTCCACTCTGCAGGGCGGGAACAGGGTGCTGTTGGGTAAGGGGAGCAGCAGGAGTCGGGTAGGTCCGACAGTGGGAGTGCTGGCTTAGGTGGTGTTGGGGAGGGAAGCAAGGTACAAGCTCTTTTGAAAAGTGGTGTTGAGGGGGTGCAGGAGGCGTCTCCATGACTGCCCCCCCCCATGTGGTTCTATATGATATGCTAATTATAGTGAAGTGTGAGAGCATGGACCTCCTGCTGCAAAATCTGACCACAACAGTCTTATTATATACTCAATTCATTTCACTTTACTTTATTCCTGATTCTTTTATTCTCTTTGCTGTGCATATATAAATAAATCAAAGTCTGTGCCAGTCAGACATCGATATTAGATAGTAAAGAAGTTGTACTGTTATTCATAGATCAGACGCTTTCCAAGAAGCTTCAAAACTACTAGGAACATTCTATCAAACAAATTAGGCCACATAATTCTCCCATCTCTTTGAAGCAGAAAGAGCAAGTAAAATGTTTCAGCTCAATTAGAGATTAATGTCTAACTTTTCCAGCCTCAACTGGGCTCTCAATGGAGTTTAAAAATATACGCTTCGTTTTCACAGTCGGCTCAAAATGACAAAATTTGTAATTTGTGACACATAATTGTGTTGTATGTTAAACATTTTTAAAATTGAAATCTCTACATAAGGCACGTATTTTTGAGAAGTTCTACGCTACAAAAAACATTGGTCGCTTTGCCTGGTATACTTTATTGTATTCTGAGGCCAGAACAGATGAGACCATATTGTTGATAATTGTTATCTTCGGTAGATCATGCAGGTGGGCTCTAAACATTAACAGTAATAGCAACAGGTATATAATCTACAGTCACCATTCTACAATAGATCACCTACTGAACCAAGGAAGCATATGCATCATATTTTCCTGTAAAACTGTCAACATGAATTTACCAGACAAAGTAAAGTCAAAACTTCTTTAGATGTCATGTAAACAGTCTTCAGCTAAAAGGAGACTTGTTTTATTGCATACACTGTGTCCCTGGTTTAGTTTTTCTTCTGTTGGATCAGCTCTATCTAATCGTCTTTGTACTGTACGAAACGAAAGTGGTCTCCATTGTTTGTAATCTGGGGTATAACAGTACGTACATTTCCAGTTATGACCTGTTGCCATGTAGCTGAGGAGCTTTAGGACTTTTGGCTCAGGTCATTCGAGCAACAGATGAAGCTCCTGCAGGCCAAAAGTTTGGATCATTACACTCAGCTGTGACTTTATATTAGCCAAATATTTATGTCTTTTCAAGCTTTTGGCATGTTATGTTTTGATCACAATTTTCCTTCAGATACACACGCAGTGTGGATTCAGGAGGGTGTTCAGGGGAAAACAGTTAAGGTTTATGCTTTTAGGTTGTCCTAATGAAGTCTGCATCCTTATTTAACTAAAAATGCTGACAGACCACTATGTTTAAACAACACTAAAGGAAGGTCTGCTCCACATTCATCAAAAAACCGTCAGGCAACGTCAATGCAGATTAGGTCCTACTCCCCTGTTTTCTCCACATACAGTGATTTAGGATATGTCCAGGTGCTGTGTTTGGTGACACAACACTGGCACATACAGAGGAGACAGACAAGACAGATAAGGAGGGAGGAGAGGCTGTCCGACAGCTGCCTGCCTGGTTGGGTAACACTCCTGCAGGACCCCCTGAGAGGAGCCCAGCCTTAGGTAACGTCTGTGCCCCAGTCGGGAAGGAAGACTTCAAACACAAGGCCTGTACAACCCTCCACCCCTCTGCAGCTCCCTCTCCTGCTGTTCTCCTGAGCTCCATGGGGGACCTCTGAAGATCATCCCAGCAGTCACCACGCCGTGAATCAGTCCAATCAAACTTTTTGTTGCCACCACGCTCTCCTACTGTCACTCTTCTCTTTCTTTATACCTATTTTCAACTAGCCAAATGTGTGCAACATGTTTATAAATGTACTCCTCACCACTGGTCCTCATTATCACTCCCCTACAGCCCAGTTCCTTCATCCTTTGTTTCCTCAACTCAACTCTGTTGGCAGCAAAAATCCACATACCAGGGACAAGGTCAGATGCCCAATTAATTTTTAGCAGAACTGTCCAATGTTGCGTTTCTGTAGGGAGGATTGGGTAACCTGATGGCATGGTTATCTCTGTGTGTTTGTGAATCTGGCATAAAATAACACAAGCAGTCAAGAGAGCAAGCATGTGACCACATGGTGTTTTGGTAAGGTAATGTCAGCCTTGTGAAAGGCCATTTCACAAGGGCAATCACAGTATTAAGTCAGTGCATGAAACCTGCTCATAGACAGGCTATGGTAAAACTAACCTTTGCTTAGCTAGATTAAAAAGAGAAGAGAGGAAAATAACATTTCCAAGGACACCAAAGACACCTGACAGGTCTGTTGCAATTCACAAAAAATAAATCCAGAAAAAAAGAATCCAAAAAAGTAGGCCTCATTACCTGAAAGCATGTCTAAAACACATTTTAATCCCGATACACTATGTTCAGCATGCCATATCAAATCAGCCAAAATGTGCTCTTGCTGCAGGAAACCCAAGCAGCCACAGCTGACAATCTGGGAGACAGGGCCCCCAGAACCCGGGGTGGCTCAGCTGAGGACATTACTGCACGCAAAGCAACTCCACACACACACAGGGTCTGGTGGCAGACAACAGTCACCCTGTCATCTTCGATTGCGGGACACTCATGTTGGACCAGCAACACCTCACACACAGCTCAGTGGGCCTCGGCCCCCCTGGTGTCCCACTGCCGCCACAGAGACACTGCCAGAGAGTTACTTCAGCTCTGCAGAACAAACACAGAAATCAGCTTGTCCAAAAAGCATGTGGTCCTGTTGAAAAAATGTCTAAATATATCCCAGTGCCATGGTCTTTCATTCGGTCGCGTAACTGACACATTTTCTCCTTCTCATCAATTTGGTTTAAGATATGAATTAAACAAACAGTAACCTAAGGCTGAAACTATCAACAAAAATAATTTAGAGTCAAAATGGAGAACATGCTGACAAACATCTTTGGCTCCAGGCCAGTTTTAGCTAGCGTAGCAGCCTACGGGCTCACATGTGTTTGGCAGATGGCACTGAGTAGATGGCACATGAGGTCAGAAAGAGCACTCAGCTGTATATCTCTCACACATACAGGCCCTCCAGGAATGTCTACACAAGGCCACGGATTATGGCATCTCAGCACTGGGACCGGGTTTAAAAAAACAAGATGGAACAAAGATTTTGCGATTTGAATCTATCTTCATTTGAATTATTTGATTTCGATTAATTCGTTTACCCCTATTTTTTTTATGTATGAGGCTGAGATGTAATCGGTTTCCCCCAAGCTGCAGCGGGACCCCAGCCACCAGTGTAAGTTGCTCCTCTCCAGGAGAAGGTTTCTCTGTCCGCCAAGTGCAGCAAGTTGGGCTCCGTGGACTGGAAGGTGTAACAAGGGTGCAATACTTGAATACTTTCATGTGTTGTGCTTCTAGCTTGATGAACTCTTTCTTTGAGCTAAAAACGTAAGGAGAGTTCACAAACTATGCATACAAATGTTGATAACCACGCAGTATTAAAGCGTGAATAACATATTATGATAATTCACATGTATCAAGGAGGTTTTCAGAGTCGCGTGAAAATCTGCCCTTCAGGTATACAGGTTCCCGGGCTCACCTGACTGACTGAGTGAGCAGTCATCAAACAAACAAACAACCCATTCTAACAATCTATGTTTTCCTTTTAACGTGGAAATAACAGCACAACATGACTCAGGGGCGGCCGTGGCTTGGTGGTAGAACGGTTGCCTGCCAATCGGAAGGTCAGCGGTTCGATCCCCCAGCCATGCGCCGAAGCATCCTTGAGCAAGATACTGAACCCCAAAATGCTCCCGAAGCTGCGCCTTTGGTTTGTGAATGTTCTCATATGTAAGACGCTTTGGATAAAATCGTCTGCTAAATGACTAAATGTAAATGTACAACATTAAGAACATGATTAAGATTTCAACCTAAAAAAGTCAAGTTTTTTTCTTAATATCTATATATTTATTTTTAATATAATAGTTATAATGGGGCATCACAGTGGACATATCAGCTCTGTTATAGGTGATTTAATGGGTCAATTATTTATGTAAACATTAATATTTTTAATAATGTACCAGGTTAGAGGGTTCCTTGTACAATTCACAGCATCAGTTCTCTTTCATATCCTAGCCACGGTGGCATTATTACTAAAATGTCTCCAACTGGATCGATATTGAATCAAATCGGAAATCGAAACAAAACCCTTTGAATTCGAATGGAACTGGGGCATCAGTGGCGATACTCAGCACTGCTGTGTGTGTTTATGTGTCGGTGCTTCTGTGTGTGTATGTTTGCACTTGTTGATAAAGAGCAGACCAATGTAAAAAATACACTGACAACACCTCTGCTCTCGATCATTAATGTTTACAGTCCAACAGAAGGCTATACCACCTCCGTGCCTTTAACAGGTATCTTTCACTATTCATAACTGATCCAGCACATTAAATATCTGACCTGACAAAAATTACATAATACACCTCAAATAGCTTTCTTAAGCTTGCTTAAGTTTTAACCATTAGGCTCCCAGCGCCCCCACACAAACGTAACAATGGATAATGGAACGAACAGCTAGTGCAACCCATCCTGGGGCGCAGAAAGAGAGAGGAGAACACAGGGGTGGGAGGGACACATGCTGTTTGAGTTTTAAACCAAAACAACAAAGTTTTGGCCACAAATTACAGACTGTCCCTTGAAGCATTACTTATAGTAAGCGTGCTTACCATTATTACTACTGCTATTGTTCTACAGTTCGTATTAAAACAATTCCTACTTAGTAAAGACTTACTTTTGTTGCCACATAAAGACAAAACTACAAGAATATACAATAATTATTATTATAATAATCAGAAAAACACATCATCAATGAAAGCATGTAAGACACTAGTCACTTTTGTGACTACAAAGAGTCACAAAACTGTAAATCAACACAGTAATATATTAATCCAAATCTTGTTTTACCAACTTCAGCTTCCTCAACCATTCTTCCAAAACTGCTGCCTATATCCTACATATCTTTCCATCATACATCATGGGCTGAGAGGTATGGAGAGGATTTCCTTTGGCTGTTGAGTTTTATCAGTTGCTCTGGTCTACCTGACAGCACAGATAACAGCAGGAAATTCCAACAGAGAAGTATAATGAAACACGCCGGCTTCACCACACATTACTGTACGAGCTGTGTGTGTACAGCTACACAGACATCCTCCAGGAAAGGTTTTATCACTTCTTAGACAAGAGATCCCCTGCTCTATCTCATCATATTTACAATGTCTAATTACACAGATACAAGCGAAAGGTGTGTGTGTGTGTGTGTGTGTGTGCACGGGTGCCAAGGCCAATGTGACACAGGAAACACGTTGATTCAAGTGAACCATTAATTGGCTACTCAGAGACATGCCAGATCGATCTGAATGAGTGCAACAGGATGCCTGAGATTCTCCAGCACATGAGGGAACCTATTCTATTGACTTACAGGTAACTCTACTGGCCTTATTAGTGTGTCAATAACAGGCCCATGCTCACAGCCACCAGTGTCCATACACCATCATCGACCAAACATGTGACGCTTTCAGCCCTACTTTGTTCAACAAGTGTTAGGATTCGGGGGGCTGCTGAGGGTGACCCCTTATTGTTAGGTGCTCCCTTTGCGGTTGTACTCCTCACTGTACTGAGAAAAGAAAAAGAAAGGCCTTCTCTAACAGTCGGTCATGCCCCAGTGCTCCTGGAAACAACAGGTCCAGAGGACGCAGACTTGCCTGGCCTATATTGGCTTGGCTCTCAGCTAGCAGTGGTGGCACTAGCCCCCTGTCAGCTGTCCCATTCAGGGCTGGGCCGGCCCTTTATTAAAGCTTTGAAGACTGCTGATTAAAGGGGCGTCCTATGTTTAGATGATAGAATGTAAGCAACTGGTTTTCTGCTTGGGCAACACAAGACAAAGAGCCTCCTTCTGAATATGGGGAGTACGGAAGAGAGAGAGAGTGAGTGAGAAAACTAGAGAGGGAGGGAAAGAGAAAGCGGGGTACGCCACAAGTTGTGGAGCTACTCTTTGAGATTTCAAGATGGGGATTACTTTGATGGATTGAAAATCATAGAGAACTGGCAGCTGTTTGCGGGTGGAACAGATTCTTGTCAAGGAGAAATACAATGACTGATTATTATCACAGGTGTTTCTGATGCCCTGATGGTTAATAATAAAGCCACAGAGCCAAGGCTTCTCTGTTAATTAGAGGATGAGACCCCTGCCAAAGTCTCCTCACAATATGCCCTATACACTACACTATATGCTACACTGAACCAGGATAAGCAGAATCTAAAGACTAGAGCCCAACTGATATTATCAGCCATCTTTGGGTGTCACAGACATATCGGCATAAACTGCAGCAATAAATCATTTATTTACAGCACTGAATGTAAATTTGGCATCTACTTTTCTTTCGTGTCTTTAATCACTCAAAATTAATTCAAGTGTATTGTTCAAACTTTACAAACAACTTGTTACTGCCATCAAAGAGGACAAAGTTTATTATTCAATAGGAAAATATATTTGACAGAAATATCTTTATTACAAGATGTTCGTTTATTTGATGTGCTTATGTGAGAAAAAAAATTATATCGGTCAATATATTGATATCGAATTCTCAAGTATCAATATACAGTAAGTATGGGCCTCAAAAACACAGTACTGCTTGGGCTCTACTAAATTGCTTAATAGATACTTATGCTTAGTTTCCAGGATCCCTATTTACTTTCTATAGAAAGTGTTTGGTCAATGCAGAGCATCTCTCTCTCTATAGGACAAAATCTTTAACCTCAGGATTAAAATCTATATAAAAAAAAAAACAACTTCCCGGCACTACAGTCTTAACATAATTAAATATATAATACAAATGTCTGTCTGTCCTACTATAACTTGTAAAGTTTTTTGAAGCATTATGGTTGGTGTTAAGTGTAAAACTTTTTCTTGGAAGGTTGCAGTGTGTCGCTCACTGCAATCAACTAAAAAACTGTTTGAATCATGGATGTATTAACCCAAAACTGTATACAAGTGTTTGCAGCCATCTTAATGCAACAGCCAAGTCAAGTGCTGATAACCGGTATATCTGGCGATTTTCAGATTGGCACTGTGATGACCAGGTAATGCTAAAATCAGCTCACCAAAGAAATCACTCCATTGTAACCTCCACTTTGAGCTATAATATTTTATATTTATGTACCATTTCCTACTAGCAACTGTGCATTATAACAGGTGTGACACTCACCCTCCCTTCAGATAGACAGACGGACAGACACATATACCTGGTCATGGCTAGCTTGGAGGGTGCTCCCGGTGCCGTGGAAAGTCATTTGCACAGGGGAGAGGGTCAGATAGGTCACAAAATCCTTACCACTCTGCGCATCACTGTACTGCACCTGGAAGAGAGGGCAAAGGTAGGCAAACTGAGTTACCCTCAAAAGTAAACACAGGAAAAGATCAGTCAAAGCACAAAAGACAAGTGAACTGAAACATCTCAAGTTTTCAGTGGGAAGTGGTTGGCTTGAGAGTAAATCTTGCATGTCTAATTGCCACCACAGAGCATTTGTGGACAATTACCCCACACCATACAGAGATGGGGCAATGGAAGGGAATGAATGTAAGGATGTATATGTGCGATTAAGGGGGGGCATTCGAAGGGGTGGCAGTGACATCACTGGCGACCCCTCATCATTGAGAGGTTAACTCTGCAGGCATTCCTAAATGCTGTGCAATCAGGACTGTTATGACATGATGCTCTTCTGGGACAGTCTGCTCCTGAGATCCAAGGGCTTTGGTTATACTACCTTGCTTTTCTGCCCTACTTCTCACTGGCTCTCACTCATTGCACCTGTGTGTATTTGCATGTGTGTGTATGACATGTGTTTGTCTGTGTATGTGTGCATGCGTTTGCCTGGCCTACTTATGGCCACGACAGCTGACGACATCTTAATAAATGGCACACGTGTGTATGAGAACTGAAAGAAGAGAAATGACTGGGTGATGCAGAGAGACAAAGGACAGAAGGCACGAGAGAGAACACTCAAAATGGTTTTACACGTCAAAGAGCAAATGAAAAAAAAACCTAGCAGGTATGGAAGAAACTCCTCAGCTAAGTCAGGCATAATAAAAAAGGACTATTTCGAGGTCTTTGCATACTTTTGTGGATCAATGTAATTTCCAGCTAATATTAAAGAAAGATGGGTTAAAAAATTTTGATATCAGTATCTGTTAAATTTATATACAATGTGGGTGTTGGTTTGTCTGTATATTTTTGTTAGCCGAGTAGTTTTAAGTTATTAAATTCTTTTAACCAACAGAAAAACACAAAAGTGTGTTTGTGTCACTGTGTGTATTTTCCTCGCTGGATCAAAGTTCTTCTTGGCTATACTGAACCTGTGTGTACGCACATTAACACACACATGCATACAAGCGGCTGTATATGATCTGTGACTGAAAGCTTCCAGAGCAAGGTGTGTGTGTGTGTCTCTCTCTGAATGAGTTATGATCATCTATGGAAAAGTGTGTGTGTGTGTGTGTGTGTGTGTGTGTGTGTGTGTGTGTGTGTGCGCGTGCGCGCTCCAGCCAGCCAGACACACGGATGTCTGCCCAGTAAGACACAGCCCCATCATAACATACGCAAACACACGGAGATATGAACCTGTGCGTGCAGATATGCACAAACGTGATGTTACGAACAGTACACGATTAGACACACACATACTGGCGTGCATGTGCACACACACCTGCTGATGCGGAGATGGGCCCATAGCGATAAATTGTGGAATGCTATCTGTTATGTGTATGAATGATGAATGTAGTAAAGTGAGCCGTGGAAAAAGCCTTCTCTGACAAGTTAATCTCTAATAAATTCTCCAGACTTCAACATTAAGGAGAAAGAGAAAGAAAGAACGAGAAGTGAAAAAAGCAGAGGAAGGGGCCTTTTTAGTGGTAAGACCAATTGTTTGGTAACAAGAATCCCATTTTTCAGAAGTTTTATAGTTTCAGAAAATGTTATAAAATGAGCTGGAAATATGGCTTCTTCCATAATTCAACCTGTGTGAAGAAGTACAGTTTGTACTTTAGGGTTTGAACACAAAGATATGAATCATTGCGTGTGTGTTTGTGTGTGCGTGTGTAATTGTCCAGCATACTGGTTCATTTAGTATAGAGGCCTGTGGTTGGGAGCCTGTGATGTATGGTGTAATCATGCTGTCTGATCAGCGGGCACTTTGCTCGGTTAATCTACAGCGAGCTGTCAGGGCTCCAGCCGAGAGTGAGGCCCTCCGATGGCGCTGGAGGAAACATGCTCTCTCAATCTCTCAATGTAAAGAGATATATGCTTGGATATATCAAATTTCTAATAATTTCCAACTTCTCCCATTGTCTGTGAGTGTATATGGACACAAGTGTGTATGCTCAGTTGATGGAAACTACCAATTACAAAGTATATTTGTCCAGAGTAAACAAATTATCTAACCTGTTGTAATCCTACTGCTGGTTAATGATCCGATTGCTGTATTCTAAAAATTTACTAACTTTTCCACATTCTGCTCATTCTTTGTCATTGCTGTTTACCCTCGAAGCTATCTGGGTAGCTATTTCCTCCAATGACGGCCTGTCGGTCTGTCCACCACTCTGGTCAGGACTGAAATATCTCAACTACTGGTTGGATTGCCATGAAATTTGGCACAGACGTTAATTTTCCCCACTCAATGAATTGTAATCGCTTTGGTGATCCCTTAATTTTTCCTCTAGTGCCATCATCAGGTCAAAAATTTTATATTTCCAATATTTTGGGTTATGACCAAATACCTGCACAACTTTGTTTCCTATCAGCCTCAGATGTACTTTGTGGTTAGTGCTAATTAGCAAATGTTTGCATGCTCACGCGCTCAACCGAGATGATAAACATGATAAACATTATACTTGCTTTACATACTGATGTTAGCATTTAGTTCAAAGCACTGCTGTGCATAAGTACAGGCTCACACATGGCTGTAGACTCAGTCTTGATTCCTTATGTTCCTCAGTTTTTCTTTTCCTCATCCTTTTAGAGATTTTGAGCTGGGTCTGGAAATACTGCTGTTGTAAGTCTCTAATGCCCATTGCCACATTGTATGTGATATTGGATTATATAAGTAAACATGAGTTGCCCCATCCACCAGCCAAATTCTGGTTAAAACAGCAAATTTGGCTGATCACCAAACATCACCTGGAGGTCTTACTTTCTTGGTGGATTGTTGATAAAATAGTCAACGTTCCTGATTATTTGGGGGATTTTCCAGCAACTCTGACCTGCAGGAAAGAAAGTTGCCTGATGTGCACAGTCATAGTGCTCCTGCAGTCATGCTTGAATGTATGCGCAAATATGCATATGCACACCTACAAACAGAAATCCAAAGAGCCATGAAGGGGAGACACCCAAATGCAGGAAAAATACACAATGGACATAGATGCAAATGTCCATCTCATTAGGACTGTGTTACACAATGCTGTCAAGGTAACAGCAAAAACAAATACTTGTTATTAGGTATGTTGTCATGTTACTCCAGTTAAAACAACAGAACACAAGCACTGCAGGACTAAGAGCTTGATTCCAGACTAAGCCAAGTACAGGCTGTGGAGAGTCAAAGAGCACAAAAATAACTTTGATTTTACTAAAATAAACAAGACCTCTCAGCTGAGGAACGCTGTCATTGTTGGTGAGAAGCAATTAGAGGTCCATGCCGAGCAAATTCACTGGGGACATCAGGGGTCAAGAGTGTTTAAAGCGCACTGTTAATATACCTTTACACTTCTCTTAATGGCAAGAGGGACAGGGCAAACAAAGCTGCTACTCTAAAAACTTTGAGAGCACTTTGCCCAAATTACAGAGTGAAGTATTAAGACAATGAGACAAAGTGAGTTCCAAGGAAGCCAGTTAATTATCGAGAACTTGGTTTCACAAATAGATTTTCTACAGAAATACATGTTAAAAAGAAATACGCTGAATGACCCAAAAAACAAACCACTGTGCATTCCAGTGTGAGTCATTCCAATGTGTTTCTTCAACAGCTAGAGAAAGATGAGTTTACGTTTATAAAAAAAAAAAAAGGTTTCATGCCTCTTCTTATCCATAAAAGCAACTTTTTTTGGCTTGATCCACCTGCTCCTCCAACTAGCCTTTCCCCTGTAATTCATAACAAAATGAGGTGAGAACACACACAAAAAATTAAATGAAGTTTAATTTAAGGAAATAGCTCAACACACTGGGAAATATGCTTATTTGCTTTTACTGTTGAGTTAGTTGAGACACATTGTTGCCACTCTCATACCTGGACATTAAAAATTAGGCTACAGCCATCTGCCAATTACCTTAGCTTAGCGTAAAGACTGAACACAGGTGGGAACAGCTCCTCCTGCCAGCACCTCTAAAGTTCACTAACTAGCACAACGTATCTTGTTTGTTTAATCTGCAAAAATAATCATTGGTGGTTTTTACAAGGGTTATGTGGCGGACTACTTCTTTGCCGCAAGTAGTGACTTCTCTGAGTCTAGCTGGGTGGATTTTATTTACCCTTGGACAGTAACAGGCTAGCTGTTTCTATAGCAACTATTTTGCAGATATTGAAGAGAGCTGTTTGGATTCCAAACAAAGTGGCAGGTTAACACACCCTCCATCTCCCCACGCTGGGAGTGTGCTGGCACACAGCTGCGTTCATATCCTAGTGTTGAGAATTACATGAAATATGATCCGTACTATCAAAATACCAAGAACAAAAGCAAGTTAAAAAAAAGATGATGCTGCATATTCAAATGTGCAATATGCTGTGCTGGCACTTGAGGGTATTTGATTTAAAGGCTTGGAAATGGGCTTGATTGTGGTGTAAAAACATCACTCAGTTTTGCCAAACACACACAGACACAGGCGTACGCACCAACACGCACACGGAGGGCCACCATGTAAGCAGAGAGACTGTGCGCCGAGCCAGCACAGCATTAACGGTCTGATTTATACCACCGACAAAACTTGTTTTCGAAGATCGCTCTTCACACAAATATGCCGCAGAGCGCAGCTGGAAGCCATCACCCTGCCGCAGAAATCAAACGTGGTGGGATTAGCCATCCCAAAATGTATTTTCTAACGCAAATCCCAGAGTAAACAGAGAGTAGAGGAATGAGACGATGACAAGGAAGTTGGAAACAAACTGTTAAGAGTCTTTGAACGTTTGTACCAGATCAGGCGTTTGATATTGATACATTGAGATGAGAGTCAGCAACGAAGATCAGGAAAAGAAAAAAAGAGAGGGTACAAACTGCCAGGCAGGGCACAAGGTGTAGTTAGCACCATTTGAAGTGGCTTTTCTACACAGCCAAAAAAGGAAGCGGAGAGAGAGAAGAACAAACAACGTGAAAGTGTGAGAAATCCTGGGAACTGTACTGAATGGATTTCAACACCAGCCACCCGCCAAGGATAGTGTTTTCATTAACATGGGATTTCCAACATAGAAGTTCTGATTCCAGCACAGCAAAGAGTACGGACCCTCCCTTTTCTCTAAATCCATCTCCCAAGTTAAGCCTGTCATGGCTAGATAACATAACTCAGCTGATTGCTATCTCTGCTGCATAATTGCACTTGGATTTAGCAGGTGGACAGACCTGATAGATACAGTAGATACCATTCAACTCTTCCAGACACAACCTGGAATGTTATTGCACAGTACGCTGATCTTTCATCGCCATATGCAAGAGGATATTAACAATTTCTAAAACGCCGCAATATCCTGTGTCACTAAGAGTTAACAGCTGACCCATATAAACGTGTGATGATGATTAATATTTCTGTACACAGTGCACCACAGTGATCCTGCGCTAAGGATTTTAGAGATCCAACTCTGCAGACTTCACATACACTGAAATAATACAAACTTATCTATCAGGTTATGCTTTATGCAAGTCATCAAAACTCTACAGGCTGGTTAAAATCTCTACTACAAAACAGCAAGTGATTCTGTCATATTTTCCATTTGCAAAACCAGAACACAACCTCAGGGGTGTCATTTGTAATTCATGCTGAAAAGGTGCTACATTCATTGTACTTGCCAGTTACTTAGGAATATGGCTTACTGTATTATGAACAGCAAAACTAATGAGATGCCTGCTTACTGTTCTGTGTCATATTGTTTTCATGCACTTTTTTTTTTTTTTTTTTAAATAAGGTTTAGCTAATCTACATAGAGTATAACCAAAAGGCAGGGTGAAGACATGCAATTTAAATCAAATCAAATCAACTGGTCTTTGTAGTGGACATGATTTAAAGCGAGACTATGTAACTTTTGAAAGAAGGCATAACATAGCCTTCCTCTCACTAATGAAAAGTTGAATTCATTAGCAATAAAATGCACCTTTGCTCAATTCAATACAATCAGGGGTTTTGCAGCTACAGCCTTACTTGGTCTGGTATGACCAGACTAGTATTAGCAACCTTTATGTAAATATTACTGAATAAGGCACATTACTGTCAGTTTGTTTACTTACAGACTCTGTTCCACTTGTGCGACTGTTACATTAGTTTAACATTTTAGCTAAATAGTAAGCAATATCCCATTGCTGTCATATGTAGCCACAGTGACTCCTGTTCAGCAAAAGTTATAGTCTCGCTTTAAAATTTGGGTTTCCACAATGCGGTTTCTGTTTAGTATTCCTATGGTGAACTACAGTTACTGCTGTGTGTCGCTTTAGATGAGAGCGTGATTTATAGCTCAAGTGATATAAATATGTAAACAAACTATGTCCACTTATCCATCTGATGGAAGAATGTGATGCACACATAGTAGGCTGAAAATGTCTTCTGAGTTCCTCGATCAAAGTGACTCCGAGAGGCTTCCGGTCCTACTGGAAGAGAGGGAGTACTGGTGTAGGCATGGCGGCACGATTTGTAGCAGCCTGCCGTCAGCTCTGCGAGAGCCCTGTCCCACATGGCTAATAATTCATGTTTATTTATTAATAATTCATTTGTTGTGTATTGATATCTTATATTACTCGTTAATTACCCTGCATAACCCCTCTTGTTCTACGTGCCCTTTTGTTTTGTTAATTGTATTATTTTATGTCTATTATGATTGTACAGTTTCTGTTAATATGCTTTTGCAACGTTGTGTGGTATGCTGTCATAGCACCAGGTTGCCCACATGCCCACTGATGTAACTGTGCACAGAATACACACCTTCCCCACCCTTTGCCATCAATGTCTGAGGAATCATTCTCAGTATTGGTGCTCGCACACACACACACACACACACACACACACACACACACACACACACACACACACACACACACACACACACACACACACACACACACACGTCTTTGATCCACACTTCTTTTCTCTGACTGCCCCTTTCGCTCCCCTCTCCTTCATTAACTCTCTCAACCACTAAAAACTCTGCCTGTGTACATTCGGACATGGACAAGAGCTGCTCTTATAAACACTCCAGTCTTCCGAGAACTAAGCAGGTTATTGGAAATAAAATGCATGCTAGCAGGTGTGTAGAAGTCAGCATCAGCTCTGAAGCAGAAGATCTGTCTTAGTCCAGGTGTGTATCACAGCTGCATTTAAAAGTGATGGGAAAAAAAAAAAATTGATTTCCATCAATCATTGATCTGCTATATAAAAATCTTCTCGCCTGCTTTAAAGGGAAGTAACAGTTAATAATCTAAAGCGGTGGCGGTCTGTGATGACTCCATTAAGTAATGTGATGGCAGAGTAAATGGGCAGCTGGTGACTGCAATGCCGAGGTCAAACCCTTCAACTTCTTCAAACTACACAAACAGCGAGAAATGAGTTGGTAAATTTGAGGAAGCGTAAGGGAAGAAATAAGAAAAGAGGAAGCAAATATGATCGAAGAGCAGAAAGACCAACACATAACAATAACCAAAGGGAGCAACTGGAGACACACTGGGACAAAGAGAAAGAGGGAGAATCTGTTATGGGGCTCTAACTCAGTACTTCATCCTTGGTCCATGTGTTGTCTATTACCTCCTGCTTCTTTGTTTCTGTCCTACTTCCAGCGCTCATACCCGCCGTGCCAGCAACACGGCAGCCAAATTAATAGGAAATACACACACACACACACACACACACACACAAAAATACATTGCAGTAAGTGCCAGCATCCTTGATCCAAGCTGGCGTGAGTACAACACACTGTTGCTTATCCAGTCAGAGCTTCCACCAGAGGCTATTTTCCAATCAAATCAAAAGAAGGGCTTAGCAGGTAGGCCCGGGCCTTTGTCTGTGGAGCTGGATGGATGAAACAGACACTATGAGAATGTCCTCAGTGCTTGCTTAGTTGCTTTAATCCAGTGTTGGGCGGTCACTGTAATCCGCTCACTTGGACAACATAATTACATTACAAAACCAAAGTTACTAATCAGACAAGGAGATTATTATCAAATTACTAAAAAAAAAAAAAAAAAAAAAATGTATGGTGGGTCTGAGCGCTTGTTTTTTGTCGAGTGTGGTCGAGAGAGAAAGCCGGCTCGACACAAAGCGGCACATTACGTGTCCAGTGGAAAAGCAGACGAGTGCATTTTTTGACGAAAACATTTGAAATCTGTGGTGGTTTAGCCCACAAACACACATAAGAATACATAAGCCTTAAAAAGTCTGCTCAACATGGCTTTGTAGGCAACCAGAGGTTCTCATTACAAACCCACATGATATGAAGCATTCCCTCAATAGAACACATATTGTCTGCATGTCTCAATTACAGCCTGATTTCCTAGCTTAAGGAACACACACACACGCACATAGAAATATGCGAGTACACTGATACATGTGTGTATTTATTCAGATCAATGCATGTAAAGATGCATAGACAAAAATATACTCATATTTAGGCGAAGTGCGATATGGTGTGTGCAGTATGAGAACGACAAGGGCTTTAAGTTCACACACAGGCTTAGCCCAACTCTTCCATTTCCACTAAACAGAACCTGCTGTGTGTGTATGTGTGCATATGTACAAGTGTGTTTGGGCTTGGCCAGGCAGCAGACCTCTCTCATGTTACACATACACAGGAAGGCTCAGAGCAATAACAAAGGCCTTTCAAAGGAACCCTCAGCAGGTTAAGATAAAATGTTTTAGCTCAAACTGATAAAAAGCATCTGCAGCTTAAATGAAAAGGCGCTGGTATCAGTGGCATGGTATGCACCACAGATCGGCCGGCACTGATTAAAACAGACACTGGGCAGCCCTCTCTTTTACACACAAAGACACGCAGTGCGAACAGCAAGTGTGTGTTTCTGTTCTGTGTGTGTCCAGTCTTGTAATGACAGAAGCACCTGTGAGATTTAGTTCTAGCTGTAAATCCATACCCTGCCAATAATGTCCACAGTGAGAAACAGAAAATGGATAGTGTGTTATTGAGCAGTTCTACACTCTAGACTCTTCACACGAGTCCACTTGTCCTGTAGGAGCACCACTCTCATTACTCGCTTATGCTTGGAAAGGTTATTCTCCTATTCTCTATTATCTAAGCGGTATCGTTTTGCACGACCTCCGCCTCAAATCACCCATAACTGGTATGTGTATGTCTGCGTGTGTAGAGCTATGTACATGTGTTTTGATACAGAAAGTCTGCGTCTCTTATTTGTAGAAGTTTGAAGTGGTAAAGGAATATGTGTTTGTGTGTGTGTGGGGGGGGGGGGGGGTCTGATACTTTTACGAAAGTATAAATTACGCCTTCAACTACCTAATTGACGGCAGTTAAAATGAAACACAAGCCTACATTCCATAACTGAAATAAATGTGAAATTGGAAACAATTGCATGCCTATCCGCATGGAGGCCTCCTTTATGTGGCTTTTACCCAATAGAAACAAAGCACCAACATCGCGCAATGTGCAAAACTGAACTACTTTACAGGAAAATTCAGCTTTATTAGAACTAAGCTCTAGGCTTGATTGCGAATTGACTCAATCGGCATGCCTATCTAGCTGCCAATGCTTAACAATTTTGTGCACTTGAACATTATTTGTCTCTTGCATGCTGTGTTTTATTTTAATTCATTCTGTCTGTAGCCCACCGTGCATTTACAATTTGATGCGTCTTCTACCTAGAAGCGCAACAGCTGCGCAATTTACCAAGGTCAGGCAGATCAGATCATTCTAAGACAGAGCTCAGAAGTGTAGTAAAAGCTTGTCTATTTGTTATAAGCTAATAAACAACCATATATGTGCGTAGCATGTGTGTGAAAAGGTTAGCAGTAAGCTGTCACTCTGGCTGTAAATGTACGGTGTAGGTTACAGTGCATCAGTTAATAAATGCTGCAGCTTCTCAAGACCAAGAAAAGTCTCGTCTGTTGTTGGCTACTGTCTGCGATGGACAGTAGCCAACACAAAACAGATCAATGATAATAATATTAAAATATTATTAATAAAGTGATTAAGTAATTCAGTACATACATAGAATTGTCAATTGCTAATGGCTAGGGGGTTCCATGGGTCCGATGCAGCTGTGCACATGATGATGCAAGCCTACTAAGCTCTCACCTTCCTAATTTTGGCCATCAGTTATGATCACGTTATACTCACCAAGGTAAGTGTGCAGTTGCTTTGGTGAGTATATTGCTGAGATCTGAGAACATGGCTAAGTCCAAAGGCCAAGACACCCAAGCAGTCAGCTGATCAGAAAAGTTGGAAACAAAATGTTTAGCCAAAAGTGAGTGAACCCAAAATTTTGCAATTAATACTTCATTCCACAGGAAAACTGTGTGCGTGGACAACTACAGTACGCAGGTTTCCTGCAGTATTTTAAGGTGGAGGTGCACCTAAAGAAAAAGCACCTCAGTGCTTCATTGGATCAAACGAGTTAGTCTTTTTTTGTTAAGTAAAGGCATAATGAGTTGGATTTGTCCACTGCTGTTTGTAATTCACAATTCAAAGTTGGCCCCCCCTCTTCAAATAGCGAGACAGAGAGCAGTGGTGGTAGAGTGAATGAAGAGAGGGAGTGGCGTTAGTGAGAACAAAGCAGTGAATCAGAGAAATAAAATGCTATTTGCTCATTTTAAAGCACAAATAAACACGGCCACACCTCTGCATAAGCCTGCAGAAAGGAGCCACATTGCCGGATTTTGTGTGAATGCATCTGAAGCCACGCTTCATCCTGTCGGCTGTCCTCTCTCTGCTCTGCATGTGTGTTGCTCAGCCCCACCCTCAGTCAAACAGACACAGACTTGTAGCTCTTTATACATCCATGACACAGACAGAGATCAGAGGAAAGACACAGAGACAGAGATGTAACCTGGTCGCTATGTCTTTATAGAGTCCCGAACTCACACCCTGCGTGCTGCAGAATAAATAGACACCCACAAAAAGCATTCGGATTGCGGAACTATTCTGTACAGCCCTACTACATTGAAAACAAAATGAGATGCATCAGGATCTGTCAAATTCAGCTCAGCAGGTGATTCATTGATCGGTCGATCAGATCGTACATTTGCTTCACTTTAACTTACAACCTCTGTTAACCATGTACTTGAGGGACACCCTACGTATGAAAAATGGGTGAAATTAGAAGCAGGAAGTCAGTTTGTAAACTGTGATGGGTGTTTACAATGGACAGCTTAGGTAATTTTAACGTTCACCTTTGTTTTGTCTTCGAAATAACTTTTCCTAACCTGGACTTTGTTGTAGCTAGCTTGCTCTGTTTCCAGATCTCAGTAATTAACTTGCTGAGTACAGTTTTATTATTACCAATAGGAAAGATTGACAAAACTAAAGAAGGAAGACTAAGGTTGTAAGGATACTGAAATTTCCATTCATTGTATACATTTTAGACCTTTTTCTGGATCTACAGAACACCGGTGAAGTAGCATGTCCGCTTTCTGGTGTCTCACCTGGAAGCCCTGGATGCGAGCCAGGTAGTCCAGCTGCTGTGCAGGCTGCACAGAGACACCGCAGCCCAGGGCCGAGTTCTTCCCCTTAATGGGCAGGGAGGCGTCGGCTGTGGGTGACTGACCGTTAAGCAGCAGCTCCCTGGCCATGGTGGCAGTTGGGCTGGGTGAGGGGGCTGAGCCGCTGTAGTATGGCGGGTGTCCTGGGGGCAGCGGGGCAGAGCAGGGCCCCATGTCTTTGGACGTCATGTAGTTGACGGAGCCACTACTGTTGCCGCCGGGGCCCGGAGCACTGCCCCCCTGCTTCCTGCTGGCCTCCATCTCCTGGTAGACGTCTGGGCTGAGGTGGAGCAGACCCTTCTGGGCTGGAGGGGTCAGGAAAGAGAGAAGGGAGGATGGATGGCGGAGGAGATTGAGATGATGGGGAGAAGAGGAGAGAAAAAGAAGAACAAAATGAATGAATGAATCAATGGATAAATGGACAGAGATGAGGCGAGAGGTGTGGAAGTAAAGATAGAGATGGAATGAGTAGAAATAGTGTAGATTATAAGGATGAGGTCACATGGTTCATAAAGGAACAGAAAGGGACAAAGGTAGGAGATTGGGGGAGAGAGAAGAGAGAAAAAGGGTTATTATGGTTCTCATTTTTAACTTTTGAAATGATTTGCACACATACTCTTCTGTCACTCACTACCAGACAATGCCAGGGTGTGTTTGTGCATGTGATTGCACCTAACTGTGTCCATTTGTGTGTGTGTGTGTGTGTGTATAAGCGTGTGCGTTGGCTCTGAACGTAGATAACAGTTTCATGTGGTTTGGCACTTCTGAGCCCTCAAAGTGTCTGCTGGGAAACACAGACAGGCTCATTTCTTTCTCACTCTCAAACACAAACACACAGTCACAAACGGAGCATCTACCAATATCAACAGAGTGGCTATGACTTCATCACTGATGGGAAACAGCGCTGTCAGCTAACCGGCATCCTGCTTCACTTATAACGTCTCTTCACATGCAAACCCTACAGAACGTCGAAGCAGGTTCGCTCTCAGCTCAAGGTTCTTGTGAGAATATTTCGGTGGCTTGACGAAACGCCCCGAGTGATTTGGCTCCGAGATGCCACGGCACCTCTGACCAGCTTTCCTTTAACAGGATGCAGCTCGGTGCTGTGGTTCTAGCCAGCTGAGCACAACAATGCTCCAAGACTATGTTCCGATCCAGGCCATTTGGATACATCTGATTCGTTTATGTTGGCTTCCTGCAGTCTGACATCACTGTCCCGAAATGGTCGTGACAGGTGGAAGGAAGAAACACGTGGGTTATGTTCAATAATTTCGTCGCTTTGTGGCTGCAGTGAAAGTGAGAGGAAGGAATGTAAGACGTGAGAGAAGAAGAGATGTGAAGGGAGGGAAAGGATAAAAGAGAAGGATGAGCTGGGAGCCAGTTCAAATGGAAGAGGAGGTGGGGATGAGTGGATGTGAAAACCATGCGGAGCCTCCAAAGCCCAGCCAAGGTCACAAGAGGCAGGAAGACCAGCTGTGTGTGTGTGTGTGTGTGTATGCGTACGTACGTACATCTGTGTGTGCTTGTTTGTGTGTGTGTATGGACCAACAGCTGGGAGAAAGCGCCGGAGTGAGCGCATGACTGACAGGCCACTTCCTGTTTGAGTTAACATTACCATCACACATAGATACACACATACAAAGACAGAGAGTTTTGCACACTTGTAGCTTACTTGAGTCTAAGATTTCTGGGAAGCTGCAGACAGTATTTCCCATTATGAACAATGAAGTTTGCGTTCCTTTCCAGAAAAGCAGAAAAGCTTAAGGAAACAGCAATGAAATCCAGGACTTATTACTCATACTACAACAAACTGCCCCATGCCAGCAATGACACAACTGCTAGGATGTATCCCCCCCTCCCAATCGTGATGACAACTTTAATTTGAATTTACGCAAGTAAAACTCACAGGCCTGCACATTCTGAATGTATCACAAAAAAATGAAAGGTGCTAGCCAACATGACATCAGCTGTGGACAAAGAATATTGTGGTGGGGGTGTGGGGCTGGGACGGGGCAGTGAATGCAATCCATGTGAGTGTGTGTGATTGTCTGCCTAAGTGTGTGTGGGCGTGCCTGTGAGGATGTTTGCATGTTTGCATGTGACTGAGTGCTTGAAGCTCGTGTCAGCTGATGGCAAGCAAGAGCAGGACTGTAAGAAAGACCCAGAGTGAGATAAAAGGAGGAGAGACAGCGAGAGTGAATAAGTAAGAGTGACGGAGTGTGTTTGTGCACGAGGATGTTGGGCAGAGATTGTGAAATTGTATACGTGAAGTGGGAGTAAGTTATAGAAAGGAGAGAGCAGGGGAGAAGCAGAGTGAGGCTGAGAAGTGGGGAATGAAAGAGTAAGGGAGAGTGTGTTTTTGGTGCTGGTTCCAGGCAGTTTTGGAGGGGTCCCACCCAGACTCGGCGTCCGGTGAGCCAGGGGAGCGCTGGAGGGAAGCCAGAGCCAAGCATGAGACTGATCGAAAACAGATAGGGCCGGAGCCCGCCGCTATAAATCACCACGGTGGATGGAGCAAGACCCTCACATAGTTGCACACATGCACAGACACACATTCACACACACACACACACACACACACAAATATGCACAGCAGGAAATGAAATGTGGCAACTCAAGTGAAAAGCCCTGCTGCAATACCCATGGGAACAGAAGGGAGAAAAATCACTCTCTTCTTACTTCTTTTTCTTTCTCTTTACACTCCCTTCCTGTCTCTAAGCCACCCTGTTTGTTGTAACACTGCATCCCCCATCTCACACAGGGCAAAGGACAGAACCACACACTTCAATACACACACACACACACACACACACACACACAAATACAATGAGTGCTTGTTGGTGCTTGAGGGGTGTATGTGTGTGTTTTATGTGGAAGAGCAAGAACGGAAGGACATAGCGATAAATGAACAGCCTGCGACACATTTACCTATTTTGTTCCACTTTGCTTTCATAACGCAGCAATGCTCTTTAGGTGGAGTATAGCTGGCCAGTGGCAGCTTTGCAGGTATGTAGAGAACAGTTTGTTTGTTAGCTCGGGTACAACCAACCACTATTAACCCATTTTCTTGAAGTTAATATAACGTAATAAACCTAAAAGATTTTCATTATATCACACCCATTTGTGATACAAATTATGGGCAATGCTTTTTTCAGCAGTAGTCCTTTTGCATTGCATTCTGTAAGTGAATCTTTATTGTAGTTTTTACTGTTAATGGCGGAGTCTGCTTTCCCGAGCCAGATTTAATTTGCACACCTATGTGCAGGGGACACACAAAAAAAAATAAGACATAAGCCAAATGATGCATGCAATTCCTGCAATGCGGAAGCCAACATTCAACCGTGAGTTCAGTAGTACTGTGTTGGATGACACTGTTGACTGTATGACTCCCAGCCCCCAGTTTGTTTAGGAGTGATGTAAACAGATCACGGGTGAATTATGAGAACTGGATACTGGACTCCAAGATGGCGCCCATTCAATTAGATGAAACATTTTCAGTGTTTCTATTATAATGGTAGTTTATGGGGAAAATGCTTTCTGGGCCACAAGGGACTTTTTCAGCTGCAGTACCGTGGTTGGCCACTGGGACAAATTAGCTGAAATGCTGACGGGTCACGCCAATTCCAGCTCTCTTAATTCATCAATGACACAGACACACAAGTTGTTCTTCTGTTCCATTTCTGACAGAGTAGCTGCTCAAGGTGTGTTTGCCGCCCCAAGTGGCTGATACATGCCTTCATTTTAAACTGACATATATTATTAAAAAACATGCTGTTACCACCACTAATCTCAAGTGTGTGCAACTCAATCAGGACTGAAACCTTAAGGTTAATAACTTTAAAGGAGTAACTTAATACCAGGGTTAAAAGAAGTGTCTCTGTTTGAACGCTTCAGGCCAGTTGCACCTAAAGCCAGAATCATAAAAGGGTGCAGTTGGGTGTGGTCACAAGTGTGCTCTGCTGCATCTGTAACCACGCCTAAGAATGATGTCACAGTACTGACAACCCCTGAAGTACAATTTACACCACTGCAGCAAGGTGAGAAGTTAAAACACTAACTTCAAAACAAGATTCCAAAAGAAGATTGTCAGCTGGTGTTAACTTGCCTGTAAAAACCCTATTATATTTGATTGAATAGTGAAAAGGAACTTATTTGTGAAACAGCTCCTGTAATTTAAAGAGCTGAATGTGAAAGCATCCAGAAGAAGAAGCGACTAGCTTTAAACTTTGATTGCACAAAAATGATTCAAGATGAACAATTCTCTATTTGTTTTCTCTAAAAAACACACTTCAGCACAAACTGAGACAATTATCACTGTTTATCACATAAAAAAATGTTACATTCGTTTTGATGCCAGAGCTTTTTTCTACTGAGTACGCTGCAAATCTGCAAACTGATTTAGTTATTCCCGCTTCTATTCAATAAACTGCATAGTCAATCAAAACAACGGACAAACCAGAAACATCTTCCATTCAACAATTAGAGACACACAGAAAACCTAGACCAGCTGTATCTGTTTGAATGAGTTGTAAATGGTGTTTATGCAATAAACATTATTCAGACATTAGCGTCGTGTGAGTGTTGTGCGGTTTGGGCAACTTTAAAGAGGTAATTAGCAGATAGTTAAGCCTCATGCTGAGAGTGAGATAAACTATGAGTGGGAATGGCACGGGACCAATGGCATACTCTAAGCCAAAAATAGGAATGATCACCATATAAGGAAGACTTCGTTTCCCAGGGGGCTCTGCTCTGGAGGTATTGGGCAATTCCTGGAGCTTGGGCTACCATAGAAACCACAACCACCAAAATTGTTTATCCAAGAGAACAACCATTTATCTATAAACATAATTTAGATGATATATCTTTCAGAAAATTGGACAAAATCACACATATGAGTGGTATATGAGTTGTGGCAGGGGCTCAGTTCTCATCTGGATTTTGTACATCAAGTCCGGAGCAGCAATGAGTAACCACAATAAGTCACAGTGATTAGCCTTACCAATCTGCTATGTAATTTTCAACATGAGAAAGCTGAAACATCACATTCGTTCTCCTCTCCAGACTGAAGCTGGATACCCCATGTCAGAGCACTGCCAAAAGTCTCCATTAGATGCAAGTGACGACAGCACATTCAAATCTAATAAGACTATCTGTTTGTTTTCCAACTCTGCTGCTCCACATCTCACAGACTGGTCATTTTCCCCCTAAACTGCTCTTTCTCAAGCTGCTGGCATTTACTTTGCTGGCATCCAAAGTGAGACTGCTTGCAGTGTGTCCTTTTATCAAGCTGGGACATCAAAACAAATCAAGCTTAGATATTACGATGCACTTAAATCTGCTTAAGCAACACCATGACTATGAATTCTTTGCATAACTTATTGCACCTGTAATAAATATTAATTTACTTAACTCCCACACCATGAGGAATAAATGGACTCTGGAGACCAGGAAAACAACTGAAAATAGAATGTGAAGTCTTGAAATAGCATTTGAATTTGGTGAGAGGAAGGCTTTTTCATTGTTTTTATTTTGATTACAGACAAGACAGCCAACTTAACAACAGAAACAGCTGATAGAAACCAGCTGTTTCCTTTAAAATTGCATCCTTACTCTTTTTAGTGAACAGACCTATTCCCCTCTATAAATGAAATGCCCCTTAAGGCCATCACGTTCCCATGTAAATTCATACATAAATCCTGTCATGAAACTATTTGGTATTTGTCTACAGTTAAAAATATCCCTAAGTAGAGGATTTGTTCCAAATGAGGTGATGACTAAGGAGGCTGTGTTTTCCATGTCTGCATTTGTTTCATATCCGGGTTCATCTTTGTGGAGGCAGACGGACAGAGGCCTGTTAAGTAAACAGGTTATTGTCAGCTTACTACAGCAAGGGGGACCTTATACAATATGGCAGCACTATACCTGCAGTAATAGAACCATTTTTCAACAAAAAAAAAAGGGGTTTGGCAATCAGCACTCTGACATGTCAGTTTTCAAAGCACCGGGAGACTAAACTAAGTCTAAGAGTTTACAGTCAAATTGACACTAACACAAAGTATAGTTGAGGACGATGGAAATGTTTTGCAGCTATTTGGCCATAAACTAAAGTACTGGACAAATTGGAATTTTTACCTTGATAATGGCGCTAGATGAAAAGTCAAGGGATTACAAAAGTTACACAGTTCAAGTCAGGGGATCACCAAAATCAACACGTTTCATTCCCTGGGAAGCATGAACATCTGTAAAAAAAAAAAAAAAATTCCATGGCAATCTAACCAACAGTTGTCAAAATGTTTGAGTCTGGACTTAGCTGGTGGACCGACTGACCAACCAGCTAAAAATGTCCAGAGAGGCTTGATTATCTGGGCTGGGATCAAACTGCAGGGACCAACATTTTTTTATTTAATATTTTGAAGAGAGCTGCCTCTAAACTTGTGACAACAATTGCCAAGAACTGCAAACTGCATCAACAAAGATGAACAGTAGTCACAAGCTAATAGAAAAGTAATATACAGCATATAATACATATACTACTGCTAATATGACCTTCCTTTGTAGCAGTGTTTGCAATAATTAAGTTTCTTCAAAGTTCCAGTACTTTTTCATGAGCTCTTTATCTTATTTTGTCTACAGCTGATATGTGAAAGAGACACACACTTAGAGAGATATATCTTGCTTCATATATATAATCCTCATATCATATCATCATATATCCTGCCTCACCGTTTTTGTGTCTGTGTGTAGGATTATGGGTGTGTGTGCATCTGTGCTCCCGTGTGCTTGTGTGCTAATCCTGACTGAAAGGCTAAGTGGGGTTTTTTTTTGCACAGGAAGGCATTGGGGGGACTCCCTGGAGGGCCTCAGTGTGCAGGCCCTGTAAGCCTGTGTGAATGAGCCTGAATTCGCAGGCTCCCCACGAGGACGCACGGCCGATTAAGCTGACAGTCAGAAGCCCATTGACCAGTCACAGAGATTAAACGCTGGGCCATCTCGGCGGCTAAAACCACCTGCGGGATGGAAGGAGCGATGGAGAGCTGGAGAGGAGGAGGAGAAGGAAATGGAAAGAGACACAGGGAGACGTGCGGATACTCACTGTTACTTGTCGCTTCAGTAAATGACGCCTTTTGTCCATTCCAGCCTTTGTTGTCCATCTGTAGTGATGCGGAGAGAAGGAGAGAAGGGGGAGGTAAGAGAGATGTAGATTCCTGAACAGACAGCTTCTTCACGCATGTCAGACGGGTTCCTTCCTACTGTTTGGGCCACAAAGAGACGAGCGCTCACAGGAGGGGATGCTTGAGAAGCCTAGTGTCTGTCCAGGCCAGCTACTAAATTAGGGGGGTTGTCAGTGTTTAGTGACTAAAAAAGCCTCCCATTCAGCGTGTTACTTCTGCTGTGGTATGCGTGTCTGCCTGCACAAACACAGAAAAAAAAAAAATTTCTGATGTGTGTGACAGCTGAGGAGATGACAGGCACCCCCACCACCAACCCCACACACACACACTTTTGCACAGATCACCCACAATCCCATGGTGGGAATGCAGCGCAACAGAGCTCCCAACAGAAGGGGAGGCAGGGAAGGACAGAGAGACAGAAAGAAAGAGATCTAAAGAGAGACAACTTATCCTACAAAACAGGAGCTTGGCAAACACTGTTTAATCATTCCATAGAGCTTGGGGTTGTCTAAGGATCTAGTGAGAAGTAGGCCGTCCAACTAATTCTTATAGAGATGTTGTCTGAAATTGCACAACCATGAATCTGCCACTAACTCCATTCTGTCTAAATATTCCACCTTGAGTGTTACCAGAAAGGTTTCACCTATTGCCAGGACTTAGCTTAAACAGTGAGACTCCTTATTTCCAGTACAGCAGATTTTCATTTATCTGAAACCTTAGTCATCAAAACATAGCAGTTTATAGGGCTAACAATTAAAACATGCCATGACGCGAACAGAAATTCAACAACTTGTGTGCAACATTTGACATTTCCCTGTCGACACATGCAAGTAGAGCATTTTCAGCATTTTCAGAAGGTTCAACACACACACAAACTAATGTGCTGAAGCTTTGGAATTTTATCAGAGTTAACTACATAAAAGACCAAACTGAATAAGGTCAGAACTTGATTGTTTAGTATGAGGATGAAGGCAAAGGGGGAATATTGACTGCAACCTGGGTTGGGATATATTTGGAGAAAACGAGGAAACTTCACAGTTATTCTGATAAGAGCAATGCGTCATCCTTTAGCGTTATGGTATGGCTGTCTGAATAATATATATGCAGCAGCACATATCTAGCTAATGAGCTGTCTGGGGAGGGATGAATATTCTACAGAGAGCCCAGTTATGTAACATCATCTCTATCTGAATCTGCTCCCTTGAGCTTAAAAACCAATGAGGTGAATAAAGATGATGGAGATCAATTGTTGCTTGCAAAACACGCTCGGTTCAGAGGAGCTGAACAGGTTGCATAATAGGTCAGCAGCACTGGAACTCGTGATGAATCTGAGAATCGACTGAGTATCGGTATTTGTTGTATTCTGCACAGTGCTGTATAGATGACATAGTGTAGAGACTAAATAGGAGATGTGCAGGGAATTTATTTATGTAATCCTTGCAAGGCCCTGTATGCAAGGTGCACGACGACCTATATACATCTCAGTGTGTGTGTGTTTCTGCATTTGCAAAAAAGGCACTTTCCTACAAACAATCATGAAAACAGATCAGCTGGAGCCGAGCGTGACCTACTTACTGCATGTCCACTCTATAATTGTAGCTATGCATCAACTGTGTGTGACGGCTTCACGTTTATACATTTTTACCGCCTAAAATTTTGATTTGTTTAATCTCATTTGTGAAATATAATCCAACATAAATTAATGTTAAAATACCTCAGATATGTAACGAATGAAAATGTTTGGTCGGCTGGTCGAACAAAACAAGCAATTTGAAGACGACAAAATGGGCTCTGGGAAATTGTGATAGGTGTTTATCACAGCTTTATTGACATTTTACACTAACTGGTTAATCAAAAAAAAGAATAAAATCAATGGATTAATAATATACTAATAACTAATAAATGATAATGTAAATGAGTGGAGTTTTTTTGGTTAAATAAGTTTCTAATCCTTTTCATCATGTACAATATTTTAATGTTTCCTTTCATCAAACTTAAAATTGTTATTAAATTGTTAATTGTTGTGATGTTTATCACTCTGGGCCAGGACGGATGGTTAACCACACCTGTCATCATAGAGCCCCATGAGTGTGGCATCTGGAATCAGTGTGCTGATTTCCAGTAGCCTTGTACCTACGTGTGATGTGCGTTACTACACACCTCCTTAATAGATAATGAAAATAATCGTAAGCTGTAGTCCTATGATCACTTTTCCTCAGTAGAGCACTGACAGAATATGTATACAGAAACTACCTACACTTACAGTATTAAGGCACTAAAATAAATGCGCAGAGTGGGAGGCAAGTATATTTAGTGGCTTCAAAATGTACAAGTTGGTGTAAGAAAGAGAAGTAGAGTTGGTACCTCGGTGGGGCTCTGAGGGACTGTGGAGGCCTTGTACCCCAGCTGAAGGAGCATCGCCTCAGCTGCATTCCGCTTGGCCACCTTCTTGTTGGGTCCCGTTCCCGTGGCAACCTCGTTATTCACCTTCACCTGCATGTGCACGGATGGAAACACATGCACAGGTACATACACATGAGATGAAGACTTCCAGAGTGACAATATTTGGAGATTCCCAATTGAATATTTTGACTGTACAGCTACACCCTGTAATAATGAATCACTGAATGACTTGCTGTAAACAATAATAAATGCACTTTTCTCATGACTCCCTGTCACACATTCATTCACTTTTCAGCCGAGAACCCTTTGCTTCGCTTGCTGGGCCGAGACAGCCGTGCAATTCACATCGCACGAAAATGCTCCAAGTGAAGTGTTTGTTTTTCAGTGATCCCAAAACATTAAATCTGTCTACACAGAATGTAAGCAGATATTTCCAAGAGCATATCAGACGTCGTTATGTTATGCAAACAGACAATTACACTCTACAAATAACATTCTGGGAGCCAAAGCCTGTGAACAGCCAGGCCTCAGTGCACTCACTCAGAGTGGTCTGACATGCTCACCAAGTGCTCGTCTAAATGCATCAAGCAGCCCACAATGAGAAGGAAAGCCTAAAAGGCATAGTTTGAGTATTTTTCTTATCCGTGGTCACAGCAGACGGTGGTCAGCTCGCCCCCAGTTTGGAGAAGCAGACAGGAATCTCGGTAGGAATGCAGAGCAATCCACTCCGTGGACGGAAGCAGCAGAAAAACACATTTTAGCCACAAAAAACGCCTACCTGAAAAGAAATCAATATCGGTTTAAGTGTACGCTATATTTAGAATATTTTCACTACTTTACCTTGCTGTCAGACAGCCTTTTCCTTTGGCACTAACAGTAGAACTTCCGTATTCCTGTGCATAAGCCCACCGTGCCGTGCACTGTATTATGCCGCAGATCAGTTGTTTGGATCAGAGTTACAGCGGCACAGCCCAGAAAACCACGCACCATCTTTGAAGTCTTCGGAAATGTGACTTTTGATTTCAGTCTAATCTTGCAACTTTCTGTACCAAACAGCTGTTCTGCAGCGTAATACAATGCACAGCACAGTTGGGCTTATGCGTAGGAATATGTGAATGCTACAGTTAGTGCCAAAGGAAAAGGCTGTCTGACAGCAAGTTAAAGCAGTGAAAATATTCTTCATATTGTGTACTTTTGAACGGATATTGATTTTTTTGAGTGGGCGTTTTTTATGTGGCTAAAATATGTTTATCTGCTGCCCCTGTCCACAGCAGTGCGTTGCTCTGCTTCCCTGCAGGGACTCGTCTGCTTCCCCAAACTGGGGGTGAGCTGACTGCCTTCTATTGTAGGTAAAACACTGACTACGGATAGGTACCTCATACAACCCCACTTCAAAATACCTGAACAATACCTTTAATAAACACACTCATTTAATCGATTTTAAAAGATGATCACCCACTCAAAGATATTTGACACATATGGAGTCCTTTTCTGTAACTAGTGATGGGTTCAGAAAAAAAGATGTGAACGCAGAGACTCATTTGAGCCCTGCAACTTACCGAGGGAAACAATGTGGAAATTTTAGAAGAGTGAGTGGACTGCACAAAAGGAACACACACACAGTCGCAGGGCCTAATGTGTGTATCAAAGAGGCATGGAGAATAGGTTTGAGGCTGAATTACGGCCTGATGCAAAGAGAAGCTCTGTTCTTCTTATGAAAGAAGAGGATTACGGAAAGAGAGCCAAAGAGGCAGAGTTTGACTGAGAGAGACAGACACAGAAAGACGATGGGAAGAGCAAGACAAAAGAGAACTGCAGTTAAAATGTTGTGCATGAATTAAAACGGACTACGCCAGCTTTGCTACTTGTTTGTCTCATACACGAAACACACTGCTGATTGGCGTTGTAGATACACAAAGGCTGTAGCAACAACAACCAAAGGGCAAGAAACAAACGAACAGGGTATGCGTTTGTCAACCAAATCCAAATCTTCACATCGCCACTTAAAATCAAAATAGTGCAACTGTCTTTACCTGTCAGCTTATCACGAGTCCCAGTCAGTTTAAAACGGTTTATCAATAATCTCATGATCCTGACGCATTCACTACATTTACTGTACACAGACAACATAACCTGATTACTGTGAGTGTAATCACAACAGAAATTTCAGTAACAGTTTCACTGAAGCAGTAACATGGTTCACAGTAAGCCAATTTCTAAAATAAGTCTGACTTTGCTCATTAAAGCATGAATGTAATCAAACTGAAGAGAAAAACTAAATTACAAGTTCACAGTTACTTATCTTTTTGGGTGATTATTAATGTATGTAGAATTATTTCCATAATATTTTCTTAAGTTTTTAATAACTGAATCGTTAGCATGCATGTGAATGTACTTCGAGAGACTCGCATTCAATGGCAGTACGGTGTAATAAGGTAGCTAGAAAAAACTAGGCAGATCTATTTTACAGCAGACCAAGAGTAATGTGCCTTAACCACAATGGACTAATTGACAGGTTTTCATTACTTGTTTTCCTGTTAACAAGTAACAATGTGGCTTTTTTATGCAAGAACTGAAATAGTTTATGCAACTGTGAATAAAGTAACTGTGGTACCTGATGAGAATCCTTCTCCATACAAAGTATCTGCTCTATTTACTGGATTAGTGATAAACAGCACATCAGCCATGACTTAGTTAAGGGTTAATGGTCGTTTGGTCTGCTGCAGCAAGTCCATGAAATGTTATTCTGTTAATGAATACTGGCTCCGTACTACGCAGGCAACATTCAAACATCTTGTCTGTGTGCTGTCTTTACTAGCAACAACAGTTTGAAATGGCAATTTAATAGTGTAAAACAGTTGGCTGCTTCACCGAGGAAAACAGGGCTGTAAAGATGGATGTTCATCTATTCTGAGCTTTATATGCATGCTATAAAAATTATGAATATTATATAAACAGAACCTTACAAGAAGGAACAGGGAGGATGAAACACAGAGAGGGGGAGAGAGGAGCAAGAAGAGAGTAGAGAAAGGGGGAGTAAAGGGAGGTCTAAGACTAACAGTGTTCACAAGAGAACTTCCAATTAAATTATAAATCATCTACTACATGCAAAACACAACTATACTACCAACTCTGTTGGCTTTACATAGTGGAATAACTAAACTGGCAACAATTCCATCTTGAAATCTGTTTTGCTTGGATACGAGGCATTAATATTGCACTTCATCTGAACATTTCCTTTCATCCTTTAATGGAATTAATAACCAACGACACTGAGGGCTCAGTTGCTGCTGACAATCTTTGATGTTTGTACGTTGAAATGCTGTCTTTGTCAGCTGTACAGCTGATAATAGAGGAGAAAAAATTGATAAAAACTGCAAAAAAGAGACCACATACATAGGAAAACAGAACGGATAGGTCCATGTTTTTGGCACAAAGCTCAGTCAAGAAACAAAATTGTTTTTCTCAGGACATCAGAAATGGAAGCAAGGTGAAGGGCTGATGCATAAATATGTTCGAAGTCTAAATTGCCTCAGGCCTTCTCCTACAACATGGGGTTTGTTGGTTGTGACTACACACGACTTAAATAGGAAACCTCACAGTCCCAGCAGAAAACCAAGAAACTCGTGTTCTAGTGTAAAGATGTTATATTGTGCTGCTGCTGGCTGCCTTTGGACAGGCAGAGAGGATTTATTCTTGTACTGCCATTGGCTTGTGTTTTCCCTTCTTTAACAAAAATATAGTCAGTATGGGGCGCCGGATAGCTCAGTCGGTAGAGCCGGCGCCCCACGTATGGGGCTGAGTCCCTACCCACAGCGGCCCGGGTTCCAGTCCGACCCATGGCCCTTCGCTGCATGTCGTTTCCCCCTCTCTCTCCCCACGTTTCCTGTCTCCCTTCAACCGTCACTATTGAATAAAGGCAAAAATGCCCGAAAAATATAGTCAGTGAATACCTGCTCTTCGGTTCAGGACTATCAACAACAACAACAACAACAACAACTGTATCTTCCCAAGCATATTCCTCAACCACCATCTCATTATCCATTACGGCGTACCTAGACAGGATGCGTTGCAGCCACGTTTTTCTCGCACGTCTAACGCTAGTCTATTTGTTTCCATTTTATGCGTATTACTACAGTGATAGTGCGTTGCCAAAATTATGGTGACCTACACTCAATACTGTGCCTGAACACATCCTGTGTAGTTATAGATGGAGCATTTCCCACATGCTGCTCACGCTACGCCTCCTGTGTAAACACAGTGTAAGGGTAAAATTCAGTGGGTGATAGTGAAGCTCCCTTTCTTCCTGTACAACCATAACTCACATCCGTTCCCCCTTCTCCATCTCAATCTCACTTCATTTAGATTGCATTAGCTAAAACTTCCTAAAAAATCCCTGTAGGGAAACTGGTTTCTTGTAGCAGTATAACAAATGTGACAATGGTGAATAAATGAAGAGAATATGAAACAAAACCATTGTTTACCTGCATGATGAACTCCCGGCGTCGGGGCATCCCCCTTTCAGAGAGCAGCATGTACTCTGGCTCCTTCTCCTTCTTGGCCTGCTGGATCTGGGCCAGACGGCTGATTGGGTTCATGCCCTGGCCATAGTCTGGTCCCGTCTGAGAGGAAAAGAGGTGACACGGTGGTCGATTCCAATTCTAATCACATTCATTTTTCGTATTATCACTATTGTCAGCAGTCTACTGGCCTTAACTGATAGTACAGTAGGTGTGTATATGCATTGTTTGGTAATATACAACAGTAATGTATATGAGTAAACAGAAATGAGATCAGACTCATCTGTAATGGATAGATCCAAACGATATAGAGGCATATAGAATACCACAGGAAATTAGTAAGAAAAAAATCTCACAATATCATATTTCACCAATTTTTTTAATGTCAGTGGCAGTGGTGATATGAGGTTATGAAATTCCTATGTCAGCTTTAACCAATTTTGCAGTTAAGTAATTAAAATGCTGACTAAAATGTATTATGACAGTAGCAACATTTCTGAGTTGGCTGTATCTGGCAAAAAACCCAGATGCCTTGAGTTCATCAAAAACTGTTCTGCATAATGTGACTACTTGAATTCACAGAAGGAAATCACAGCATGTCTTTACGCCCAGACCCCAGCTTCTCCCAGCCCAGCTGGAGTACCTTGAGGATGGTCTTGGTACGTTTTTTGTAGTGCGTCTTGGGTTTCTCCACAGCGGGGATGAAGGGCAGCTTCTTCAGGTCCTGCAGGATGGACAGAGCGGCACGCTTTTTGGAAAGCTTCTTGCTATTGCCCTCGCCTTCAGCAGAGAACTCCCCCACGGTGACGCGAGTCAGGAAGCTTTTCATGTGCGGGGGGCCGCTCTCCTTCAGAACCTGGGGGAGATACAGGAGGAACATGCGGGAAATGAGGGACTTGTGTAAATGAAACCAGTTACGTTTGTCTTCCATACCAGGTTTGTCACAAGATGTTTAACAGAAAACAGATATAAGGCAAAGTACAAGAGAGAAAAACCTGAATGAATGTGAGTGTTTTTGCCGTGCATGATATGTGTCAGGGAGTGTGTGCAGCGCACTCTGCAAGCAGCTTCACCAGGTGGTCCAAAACATCTGTTCTCGATGGTCACAGTGCTACCCACCCATATGCGTGTGTGTTATTCATATACAAAACACACACAGACACACACGGATGTACAAACACACATATGAAGAGGAACATGTTCCTAGATGACAGTCTCTAGTGTTGAGGGCTCAGTTTCCTTCCTCTAGCCTCTGGTCACCTGGGAGACCTAAAACAAACACCGGCTGGTGTTAGGTCATGCTTCTGCAATCACATCTACTTCCTGTGAAGTCCGAGAACAGTGTGTGAGTGTGTGTAGCAGGTGGGGTTCTCTCCAACCTTATTTAGGAAAACACACTGGGGGAAGAATTAGGTTTCATACACTTACCAAGTCCAACAGTACATGTTCGGCTAATGTTGATGCCTTTTAAATTCATACTCACTGACTTTCGCTCTCGCTCTCCCTCTAGTTGTTGTCTGTAAATGTTCCTTTGGACTTTCTCAATCCCCCCCCCCTTTATTTGGGCTCAATTTGTGGTGCAGGCAGCACAAATTGAAGCAATTAGATGCAATCTAGAAACAGTTAATTTGAACCCAGTGACCGATAAAACTGATAAGCAGAACCTTGAGCATTCCTCAAATACTTCGCACATCAACACAGACTAATACCAGACCTTGAGGAGAACAAAGGATAATGTGTGCATACCCCATCTTCCCTAACCAAATAACTGTAACCCACACAAACTTGTGTTTTGTTTCAAATAACTACCTAAAATAAAAATGCAAGTCTGGGGCATGAAAAGCAAAGAAAGGTAAAGCTCAATTTATTATTAAATGTTCAGAAATGCATGAAACAAGACCAAAAAAACAACAACAACCATAAAACTGTGCCCATAACTTCGACAACATAGACAAAACACTCAGTCTATTACTACAGAAACATATACATGAAGTAGTTAAAATAATTTATTTGCTGTGAAATTGCCTTTCAACTCTATTAAAAGAAGGCGAAAAAAGAAGGTTATATTTAGGTTTCTTCCTCCTACTTCAGTAACTGCACTCTTGTTAACACGGCTGACACTGGCCCCGTGTTTGCTGTCAATGTACCTGTAAGCCTGTCAGCATTCCTGCACAATGAGTTTAAGTATATGTAAGGACGTGTGTTGTAGGGAAGCCTTGGAGCACTAGCTTTCCAGCTAACAGCCAAACTCACTCCCACCCAGAGGAACAGCTCTGGTCTTGCTCATCACCAGAAAAAGGAAATGTAACATGGCAGCTTCTTGTACATTACAACATTCAATGGGACTAGATACATCCCATTTCGGAACTTTTTCAACTGTGTCAATGGTGTTGATGATGACACTACACATCGCTGGCCACTACTCAGCTGAGATTATGTCATTCGGAGGAAATAAATCCGAGCTATTACCAGAATGCAGATGTAATTGGTGTTTGGTTATAGACCAGCAGGCGCAAGTCTCCGAAGCTGTTGTAGCAAATGATGGGATGCGCAGGACTGGACGCCTCTTCAGCTGTCCTCACTTACTCAACACTTATTCAAGCTTTCTCTCTCTCCTTGTCGATCACAGGCTCTTCTAAACATGTGCAACTATTCAGCTTATGTGGTTAAGCAAGATAGTAAGCTGACCAAGAAACACATCCTGGTGGGTGACCACAACCTTCCGGGTTTGATTACGACCGCAAAACCTCTGTAACACACATTGTTTGTTTATCAGACATTTTACTAGTCCTGGCCAAGAAATAGTCCAGCACATTACCCCCTGTAAATGGCAAAATGTTGATTTTACACTTTGGTTTTTTTATGGATTTAACAAACAAGATATAAAAAGGGTTAATAAGTGACCTTTAAAAGGCGCTGGAAAGTGAATTTTGTTACCTTTGGACAGAGCCAGGCTAGCTGTTTCCATGTTTCCAGTCTTTGTGCTAAGCTGAAAAAACCTGCTGCTGGCTACAGCTACACATTTACCATATAGCCGTGAGAATGGCATCCATTTTCTCCTCTAACTCTCGGCAAGAAAGCTAATAAGCATATTTTTCCATAATGTAGAACTGTTCCTATAAAAATATGTATAGCATATGTTGTACTGTGGACCACATTCCAAGTCAAAACCTTCGAGATTACAGCCTAAAAACTGTAATCTGGCAAAGTGGCAATGAAATTATTTTGTTAATAATGAAAGAAGCCAATGAGACGCTCATATTCATATTGTTGTTGCTCTTTTGTTTAGAAATAATGGTAATTTTCTTTACAAAGACAAATGGTCAAGCAGGGTTGTTAATGAGTCAGTGCTCTTTGGTTTTTGTCTTTTTAATTTGTCAGCTTATCCAAAACATTCGCAAGAAAATGGCAGAATAAGTGATGGAAACGTGTTGCACTGATAAGATTCACCTGCGCCGCCTAAAGTGAAAACATCCAGTTACTAACAGGAGGCTAAACAGTGAATGTGGCCTGCATAGGTATATGGTACAGTCAACAAAGAGTATGAGACAAAGTGTGTATCTTTGCACACAGGGCACACACTCTTGGCCCTGGATGGTGGCAGACAAGCTGCAGTCAGTCTCCTGGCAGACGACACGAGATCTGGGCAACACCGATGGGATTTCAGCACTTCCATTCATTTACACGCACACCCACATACATGCAAACAAACACACAAACACACCTGTCTACCACCCAATGACAAGGATCAGGTTGTACACAGGAAACACTTGGTAATTCAATGTTGATTTTTTTTTTTCAATCCCCTTCTACTCTTGTCTCTTCATCTCTTCTTTTATTTAACATGGGAGGCCTTCTCTTCGGCTTCTCATGGAGACATTAATACCCTGAGCAGTCTGAGGATCTGTGCATGCGAGACCTCAGGTACTCTGGAAGAGGAGGCTATGAGAGCAGGGTAGGACAATGGTGGGGACTGGTAGAGGGAAGAAAGGCTCTTTTGTGACGAATGCTGGATGGACAAGCCCTCAGGGAAGTTGCTTCTTGTAAGATGGGTGGTTCTTGGCCCGGACCCTCTTCTCTTGTGTCCTCCTTGGAAAGGGAGACTATGATCCAACACACAAGCTGTGATTTATAGATTGGTTCCTCTTTGATGCTGACATCTGTTTGATATTGCCTGACGGGGGGATTAAATGAGCCAACTGGCTCTCAGGGTGGCGACGACCCTCATCGTTGCAGAGGGATGGGAAAGCAGACACTCGCTAGCAGTGACTCATGGGTAATTTCATGCCCCAGTGAGGGCAGGGATGAGACGATGTGAAAACATGGCTGCTGTGAAAGGCGTTCACATGGAGATGACCGTTAAGGTTTTGTGTAGGGTGCATGAATGCGCAACTGTGCGTTTATGTGTGAGTTTGACTGTTATTGGGGGTGTGGGAGTGTACTATTTCTTCTCAGTGCATCAAAGTAGACATGGTAAAGGGGATGTGACATGGCAGGGTAGGAGATGATGCCAAACTTTGTCTAATGAGTTATAATGTAATGGAGCCAATGGGCAAGAAGAGACCCAGAGAGACAGGTCTCTAGCCTGAGCGTAGTGGCAGTCCGAGAGCATGTTGCATGCAACACGCTGATTGAGAATGAAAGTGAATCTGCTGGAGAGCCATCAGGGGTATGAGGGGGAGAGAAAGGTATGCTATGCCAGGAGAGGGAGAGGATAATTGCCTCAATGCAGCCTGGCCTTCGGACATTTTAGCTTGACATGGCACAAGAAAACAAATGTGGTGTGACTGATGTGCGGAGGTGGAGAACAAAACTAATCAACTAACAGTTTTTTAGAATGAAGAAAATGCCAACACTTAGGGAAACAAAACTGTTAGGCTGACCTGTTTCCACAGTCTCTCTCTGCTTTAAATCATGCAGTCTACTTACAGCACAGAAAAGGCTGAACAAACCAAGCTTAACACACAAATCACAACTTGTGCAATAGGCAAAGAATAATAGCTGGTGACGGTGAAAGAAAGAAAGTGTAAAAATGGTGAGACGTTACTGATTTACTGCTCATCAGACAGCAGTAATCAACAGCCAGTCTCCAGACTGACAGCGAGCAGAAGAGAGACCGTTGGGAGGAATGTGGCTGTGGTCTGCTTTTAAAAACCACTGCTGTCAGCTTCCAATTTGGAAGGACTGAAAATGAAAGCGGTGTGACTGCTGACAGTGACATGACAGATAATGAATCACATCAATCCAGATTTAGCTGGATGAAATTATTAATAGTAGTTCCAGGAAGGACAGCTTTGTCATGCATGAGCAAATGCGTTTTTTGAACAAAGAAGGGGGGGGGGGGGGGGAAAAAGGGAGAACAGCTTTCCAGATAACTACGTGAAGTAGACTCGTATTAGCAAACAGAGTCAACAGAGTGAGAAGATTCTCCCTCCCTTCCTTCCATGTCTCCATTTCTTCTCACCCCCATCCATCGATCCCCCTAGCCTCAATACACAACCGCACTCTGTGTGATTTTTGGGAGTGATGGTGGGAAAGGTGGAAAGCAGGGATTCTGTGGAGGAAGGGAGGGGGCACACAGAGTAAACTGCGCCTCCCTTGTTTTTGGCACCTTGCAGAGTGCAGTAGAAGAAGAGGGGGGTGATCAGGGAGTGAATATTGGATGAGTCAGCTCTGAGATATGGTGAAAGCCAAGGAGAACGGACCAAGCGGGTCATGTAAGGACACACTAGACTTCTTCGTGGATTTAGTAAAGTTGGGGGCAGTGGCTCTAATGGTTAGAATAGCAGTAGTAGGATTCCCTGTAATGTCCAGAGGAATCAGAATCAAGGCAGTTAAACCTCGTCTTATCCAGTGGAACATGCCAGTGGGCAACACTGAAGCAGAACTGGGCAGCTCCCAGCTGAGTTTATCAAGGTCACCAACCCTCCGCTACAATAAGTTGGCAGAGGCAGCTGGCAATAAGGATATGTTCTTACCAACGAGCAACCACCACCACAACCACCGCTAATGATCACTACATGCTGGGTGTTAAACTAAGAATGTACGGATGTAAAAAGAAAAATCCCCGAAAAGTTTATAAATCTTTTTCTACAAAGCACTAGGGGTTTCAAATATCACACTCCTCAGGATTTCTGGCAGCTGTTCACCTCCACCAAATTGATGATGTGCTCAAGTTTTAAGAAATGTATACACTTATAGAAAGAGCAGGGGTGCTCATTCACACAGCAAAGGACCGTCCTTTTTTTAAACACAAAAGATGAGATGCTGTCAGGATTCGCAGGACTTGGCTCAGCAGATGAAAGACTTGAGAGAGTACAAGCAACACTGCTCCTAGAGCACTAAATTTAAGTTAATTTAGTTTGAAAATCTCCAGCTGGAAATACTTTTTATGTAATGCATTGAAATTAAGATAATTTGATGCTTGATATTGAGCAGCTGGGCTTGTATTTTAATGTCAATAGCTCTGTATTGATTGCCTCAATGACTCATCAGAAGTTGTTAAAGAGAGGAGCGTAGGGCAAAAGCTTGGCCTCACTGTCTGCCCTTCATCATTTGACTCCTTTTTTTTTAAGATTCAATCATACTGTAATTCTGTAGACTGTGTGAGACCCAAAGGCAGACAGGAAACAGAGCTAATTAAGGAACAGGATTCTTTGCATTGTAACGTGGGGACAGAGAATAAAGCCGATTTGGCTTACATTGGTTATGATGTGTAGGCAATAACTGTTCGAGCCCACAAAATGTAATTCTACTCCAGATGCCAAGGTTCACGTCATGTTGAATTACAGAGAAAATTAGATTTAGTTTTTTAAATAATGTAGCATCGAAGCCATAAAAAGCAATTGAAGCGATAAAGAAAGTGTCTTAGGTGTGAATATTAATCACAGGTAGGATAGAACTTTTGGTAACCTTCTAAAAGGCTGTTTTTATTGAAATTATGTCACCTTGCTTCACAAAGAAAAAATTATTTGAGGGCTCATGTTTTGGATTACATTTAATTGTACCTAATAATCTAGCAACTCAAAAGTGTGGAAATAAATGTTTTACCAAACTTTGCAGCTAAAAAAGATCATTTAAAGAGGGATATATTGGTTGTTAAATACAGGTTTAGAAAAAAATGTCCCATTGATTAATATATAAGCCCATTTACTTTTATTTCACAGGAAAGTACACATGGCTGACCACTAAAGGAATTAATCTTACAGTACCGAATGACCAATCAGCACCTTATCAGCAGAGTCACCTCCAAAGCTAATGGGACCAGGCCACTGGAAACCCTACCGACGTCCTACATCAGTCCAGAAACACTTAACGTAACACCACAAGAATTTCCACAATCCTTAAAAGGCGGTGATCCATCCAAAACTGCCTGTACACAGAGGGCTATCTCTTTATGATAAGTGACCTCACTGACGAAAAAATTCAGCCAAACTGTGTAAAAACACGTCCTTGCGCAGTTCATCTTTCATTAAGGGATAGTGTTATCAGTGTGACTCCTTCAGTTCATGAGTTGTTAAGTTTTTAATCATACTTATTGCATTATGACATTTCACAAACCCTGATAAAACATCATGGCTACTCATACATTCACCATCTGCGTGGCCTCATTCATTCTGTGATTACTTACAGGAAGAACATGACTTCGCAGTGGTACTAATAATAGTGGGGTCACATGGCCCTATTTTCGTGGGTGTTTGTGGATACAATGTTCTAACACCGTTGAGTTTTCCTCACCTCAAAGTTGACAGCAAAGTTCCTCTTGAGAGCAATTTCATAGACCAGGCTGATCTCTGATTTGCTGGCATCACTGCCTTCCTCGGTCTCCCCTTTTTCCTCTGGGCTCTGGAAAAGAAGTGGGGGGGAGTCAGAGGTCAAAATGGTGAAAGGGGACATACTGCTAGAACTAGTGCCAGTTTTAGGTTATAGGTTTCCACGTGGTCTAATGTTCTGTAACACAAGATCTTTAAGATTACCTTGTTGGGCTTTTTGGCTTCATTTGATAAGGATGGCTGAAGAGAGACAGGAAATGTAGGAGAGAGAGAGGGGGATGACATGCAGCAAAGGGCAACAAGCTGGCTTAGAAAATGTATGAACCGTTCAGTATTCCCCAAATACAGCCAAAACTCAACTCAGTGTGAGTTTCACCTGGAAAGCTTCTGCGTTTTATTTCTCCAGGTGTTGACTGATAGATTTTTTTAATGTTTTAAATGTGGTAAAATGTGAGCTTTGGCTTCTAATTTGATAAACTGAAATTAGAAGCCAAAGCTGGAAGAGCCTCGGACACCATTTATATGGGAGCATTACAATCTTTGTCTGACGCTGTTCAACCGACTAAATGTCATGGAAAACATTGTGCGTCTGTGGAAGTAGCTACATTAAAGATGCCAACTCATTTGAAAGAACATCCCCAAAGCGTGTCTATTGGGCTAAAACAGACTGAGGTGCAAGATGCTCTCCCCATAGCATTCTGAAATTGCCAAAGCAATAACGAATCCCATAGTAGCGCTACGGATATGAAACCATATATTCATTTGTAGAGGGCGTGTGTGCTTGAGGCACAAAGTGCTTGAGGCCTGATATTTGTGTTATTAAGTTGGAACAATACTGAGATATTGTCTTTTGTTATCTTTTAGATCACTTACTGATCAGATGCAAGAGTCTGTGTTCTTAAAATTGTAAAGCAAGTATTATAGTTAAATGAGCCACTGTTTAAATGTCTATTTTGTTTTCCCTGCTTTTAAGTACCAAAAAATACCAAACTGTGACCCCAAAACTGGCATATATCAAACCATGAATTGCACACCTACAGGGTGGATGTCGGCCAAGCTGCTGCAACAAGAAGCCTGTCTGTTTTCTGGCTACGATCCTTATCTGATATGGGATTGAGAACTCAGTATTCCAGGACATGACTGGTGGTCCTCTGTCTGTACAGGAAGGTTTCTTAAAAAGGGGTGGTCCATTAAATATGAGATTTTTTGTATATTAATGTTCTGTTCTAGATTGTCAAATTATTATTTGGGAACATCAAGAACTGTCTTTTCCTGTAAGAAGAAACTAGAGTGCAAGGGCTCAAATACGAGTTTTCAGCAGTCATGAAACATGGAGTGGTTTCACCGAAAATTAATAAGGAAAGGAGAGTTAAGGTCAGTGGGAAAGCACCAACAGGTTTCATTGGGATAACCACAAATTCAATCCACAACATTTACTGACCATGAATCTATGGAGTAATTCTGGACTTAATACCAGATGACTCAGGTTTGTGCCTTTAGTCAGTTTAATGTTTTTTTACTAGTTTTTTAATAGTTTCAATATGGATCAGACAGACTAAATCTACAAACTTTAAGGATTTTAAAAAATTAATTACAATTCACCTCTGAATAGAAGACTTGCTTTTGGTCCTTTTCTACTAATAAAGAAACCTTGTTCACGTCTTAGACATTATATCATCAGACATACAACGAGGGGCTTTTGGTGCCAATTGTCTATGGGAATGGAGAGCGCTGTCTCGATCTTTATCTTCTCATGTCCAGCTCTTTGTCTGATTAAGTCTGAATGGCTACGGTCTTTCCCTTTGGGCTTCTTCCCTTCTCCTGCCTCATTGTGTGACCCAATACGACACATGATTCATACTGCGAGATCTCTTGGATTTCACATGTGCACCAGGCCACTTTATTTTGTGTGGGCTGACACGTACATTTTCTGCCTCTTGTATTGTATGTACTAGGACACGAGAGAAGTTAGTCAGTCCAAGGAGCCTCATCCATTCTTCTTCCACTGTTTTCATGACAATTCTAATATGTATTCAAGGTTTTCATGGTTACACTTCCTTCTGCCACTATTCGTGATGTGTGTGATAAATATTGTGAATCCCCTCTCAAGGTTGAATTAACAAGCAACAGGGTGTAAGCGTCTGCATGAGTCTGTGGGCATGTATTAGCATGCAAACTGGAATGACCAAGCAGATAAGCAACCTTCCTGTGACAAAGACAAATAGAGGGCTTCTACTTATAGATCTACTGGACAGAGAGTCCTTGGAAAAGTATAAGCAGGAGAAGAACCCATACAGTGTTCTGAGACTTTAACTCTCCCTGAAGGAGCTGCTGTGAATGAACAGTGACTGTGGGCGAAGAGAAGGCTTCACATTCACATCTATGCTCATGGGCAATTGATTTCATAATGGAGCAAAAGGATTCTAAATCAAAGGAAGGGAAGAAGGGGCTCCCACTGGACAGAGCATCATAAAAAGTAGATGTATTATAGCAGTTACAATTTCACAGATCTAAATATATCTGGCGTCACACCAACCACGTCATGACCATGTGACCTTTCTCCTAGAAACTGATGATGCAGATTTCTACTCATATAATAAGCAGAATATCTAGTCAAACCATTGACTGTGAGGTAAACAACCAGTTTTTTTCAAGACAGGAGGTGCACATGTTTAAGATCAGACATCGTATTCTCACTGCCAGGGATTTACGAGTTAGTCAGCAGTTTCATTATATAATCTTTAATGCCTGAAGCCCTGTAAAGTTGGAGGTGCTTTATTGTGTTTCCTAGGGTTACATACTGTTGCTCTACCTGTGTACAAACACAACACAATTAGAGCGTCACTGATATGTACCTGTGGTCTTCCTCAAAATAAAGGTTTGACAGCCCTTGGTAACAAGGAACACTTTTAGCCCGAGGGTGTTCACACATTTACACATGTAAGAGCACACACACTCACGTGGAGACAGGATGACAGACATGGACTGTAGACACAATGTGCATCAATTTGTAAAGCAAGACTCAGGAGCAGCAGCAAACAAAGAGCACATTTATGGAGGCCGACGCCACAAGACAGCGAGTCAGGCAAGTGAGAAGAGCCAAAGCGTTTTGAATAACCATCAGCAATGCCAGGCGGTGAGGATATGGGGTAATTTGATTTCCGGTGGGAGATGATAACAACAGTTAACATGTATGCCTCAGGGGAAACTCTGGCAAGGTACAGTGACATTTGGAGTAGGCAGAAAGACAAAGGACAAAATAAAGAGAAACTAAGAGAGAAAATACACTCCTGTCAGGTCGTAAAGGATGTGCTTTATAGTAAAATTTCCTCCATTTATGCTAATATTTGAGTATATTGAGTTGTGCTTCAGCAAGGTAGCCTTTTTTAGCAGATTTTATTTGCTATTTATGGGAGAGAAGGTAGACTATGTAAGACAGAGCTGTAAAATAACTGTAATTCTGTAATGAAATGAAATGTTGGGAGCGTAACTGTACTTTTGGTGTCTTGTAAACCCATGAGGGTTGGGTGGGAATATCTGTTCAAAATTGCTATTTGGACAAAACAAGCATTTTTTTGAGATGTCATCTTTACCTCTGGGAACTCGTGTCAGGCATTTTTTACTAAATTCTTAAATTTTATAGGCCAAACGATTAATCAAAAAAGTAATTGGCAGATTAATCGATAATAAAAATAATTATAACCCTACTACACTGAAAGACTTAATTTCATTGGGATACTCATTCAAGCTGTAAAATAGTCAGGATGTAAATGTAAGATGTACAAAGTGGAGTTTTGGGTCCTTAAACTATTAGGACTAAGTAATCTTGACTGATAATTGTAATCACATATGTTATTTTAGCAACAGTTCGATGCTTTTCAATATAATCATTTAACATGCCCATGTTGAGTACAGGTGAGGACACTTATATACAGAACTTAGTAATCCTTATGTGACATGAGTGGCTGATTGTAGAGTAAGGATGAGGAGTCCAAAGGGTGTGGAACATTGAATATGGAAATCAATTGCCCTTAAAGAGTATAAATGGTGATACTTTGTTTGTCTTACTGTCAATAAATTCCATAAAAGATCAAAACCACAATGATCCTCATAACGAGCGTGGTCTGTGTAGACAAGGGTTGATACAACTTAATCCTTTTTCCCATGGGCCTCCATTGTTGTCCAAAAACTGTTAAAAATGAGTCACTGTAGTTATTTTAAGTCGATCCCACATATATCGTCCTGTTGCTGTAAATACTCACTTGTAAACCAAATCTGCATTACTCAGTGGCTGAAAATAGTCAGTAAATACACTGTACACTCCTGTGTGAGTAAAAATTGCTAAAAATAACAGTGCCCAGCTGTTTAAGAAAATTACTAATCCTTTTTTTTTTTTTTTTAAAGAAATGATGACGTAACACATTTTGAAAGATTTACATCTTCATTAGGAATGAATGGGTTGTGTCCCACAGTGAAGTCGGAGAGTACTGAGAGAGCATTGTTGGATTGGTCTTTTCGCAGGATTTGTCAACAATAAGAAAAATATACAATAAGCAGCTATTTCCTTTCAGCAGGCCTAACAGTCATTAAAAATACTAAATGATGATTTAGAATGAATTTATTGTCAAAGGAGTACTGGCACAATGAAAACATTACTGGAGTTGCCTGCGCTAGCGCAATTAGAGCATATAGGGTAGTAAAACAATCTTTATTTTGTTTAGTAAATTAATAAACAAATAAAAACACAAAGTGCAATGCAGTAGTACTAAAGCAGGCCACGCTGTAAAAAGAAATTAGTACAATACAGGGCAGAGGTGATTAATTATGGTTGTGAGAAATTGAAGATCTTTTACTTCCATTAGTCAGTCAGACAGAAATACTGAAGATGGTGGCAGGGATTCTCAGAGGGGAAGTCAGAAGCATTTGTTAAACAACTATTGGTACGCACTGTTAGTGTAAGCCTTTCAGTTGTGTGTGTGTGTGTGTTTACCTGTGGAGGCCGTTCGGGGATGGGTTCATTGCGTAGGGCTTGCAGGGCCTTCATGGCAGCGCTGTGCCTAGCTGCTTGACGGGTGCGTCCCTCGCCAATGAACTCATGACTCCCCACAGACAGCTGCACATAGAAGATCTTAGGAACAGGATAATGGTACCTGGAATGAACAAAAGAGCAGAAGGGAGAAGGGAATATCTTTTATAAAAACTCCTTATCTGGTGTGTGCGTGTGTGTAATATATATATATATATATATATATATATATATATACACACACACACACATTCATACACACGATGTAAACAGTATAAATTGTTAACTTGGCTCATTAAGTCTGAGCCTCTCCCTTCCCTTGCGCTATAGCAAGGAGCAAGCATAATGTGCCAAGTTATCAATTCACACCGTTTACACCGTTCCCAAATTAAAGGCCCACCACTTCATCAGGGTCAATTACTACACAATAGCCTGTTGGCCAGCCACTTGACTGATGTCTTGCTGACAAAGCACAGGGACATATTATCCTCTCCTCTTTCTTCTGGCCCCGAACATAGATTTTGCTCTCTTTCTTTGGGTCCTGACAGAGCGGGACTGAGCTGTCACCGAGCAGATTTAGAGGTCTGCGAGTCCGCGTGTGTGATACCCCCTCCTGGGTCAGGGGGAGAAGGGCTGAGAATGTCTGCCGGATCGAGGACAAGGGAAGAGAAATAGTGGGAAAGCTAACAAGAGAGGCATCCAAACTTTTTAATATCCGTCTCCCTGTCCTCTTTCTTCTCTGCCAGTATACACTTACATTCACAAGGACACACAGCTAACATAATATGTGGTAGACACAAATGGTTAGCAGCAGCTGAGATTTATGGAACTGTGTCTTGACTAGAGTCTGGTGCTAAAATGTATTTCATATTTTCACGTTTGGTCAAGGTATTGGGTTTTTGATTAAAACTAAATCAATAGGTAAGTGAATGTGGTAGTTTATTTCACTACATGTGGAAGAAAATTAAAACAAGCTTTACAGAATCCCTTTTCTCCATGTATACATATCTATTCATTTTAAGCTATACCAAAACATCCTACTTGGCACTACAGCAGCCGTGAGATGTGATATTTAATACTTGATTGGAATTTGGGGAACCCAAGAAGTTCAAAAACCCAAGAAGCTCAAATATGTAGGACAGGAAAACCTGCATGCGCTGGAAAATCTTGCAGGCGCACACATGCACATCATTAAATGAAGAGATATCAAATCGGAGTGCCATATTCAACAACCACCCATCAAGCGCTTTTTGATTTGTTTGACAACTACAAAACACTCCCTTTAATCTTATATGTATGCTAATGTATTTAATGCATGAGATTAAATGCTAAAAGTCATTTATTCTCTTGAGTTTATTAAAGTACAACAAAACAGACTCTACAGCCATGCCAGGGGCCCTGTGAGGCTGCACTTAGGCACAACAGTGCGGAATGCTAACGTCAGTGTGCTAACATACTCAAAGTGACAATTCTATCATGCTGAAGTTTAGCAGGTATAATGTTTACCAACTTAGTCTTACATGTTAGAATTTGGACTTGATAATGGCACTAAATGAAAAGTTATTATAATTCATCCAGAGGGGAAGTGAATGTGTGCGAATTATTGACTCAGAGCCACGAATGTCTGCACAAAATTTAGTGCCAATCTGTCAAGGAGATGTTGAGATATTTCACCGAATATGTAAAACCTCTGACTTGCTTATGGAGTTATAAGAAAAGTCAGGGAATCGCCGAAGACCGTAAGATTCATCATCTGGAGACCAAGAATGTCTGCAGACAATTACATGGCAATTAATCCTGTAGTTGTTAAGATATTTCAGTCTGGACCACAGTGGTGGATCGAACGACCGAGTGACAAACGTTGTTCACATGGTTTAAAAGTGAGAAAAATGACTTGTTCTTTCAGTACAACTTTTCAACATCTCTTTCACAATAAATTTGTTTTTAAATGAACATATCGCTAGACCTTCACTGTGAAGCGTGAAGTGTTGACGGTGCTGGCAAGGTTGACCAACGTTCCCAAAAGTTATTTAAAAAGTAATTATAAAACTTATTTCGGTAGTATTTGGGCATAATTGCTTATTGGCAATAATAACACTGTATTCACCAATTGAATGGCTGGAAGATCTGGAAATGGGCTGAAGACATTGCTCAGATGGGGAAAGAAACATGAGCAGTCAGACTATCGTGAAGATTTTAAACAAACCCCAGCGTTAAACTGAAAGACATACAAAGGCAATATCCATCACACTTTACAGACCGACATCTATAATTTCAGTTTCACACTTCACTGCTCTCACTCTTGATTTTACCACTATATACATTTACAGATAATATGACTGAATTGTTGGAATGTTTACAACCTGTCTGACAGTCTAAACAATTGTGTCAATCTTGCCTTGTCAGTCTCTAATGTAGCTATGTCGCAGTTACTCGGGTGAGTACGGTATTATCACAACTGATACGAAAAGAAGACTCAAGTTGTAATAAACTGGAATTAACCTTTAACTTGATTAAATTCTCCTGAAGCTAAATGTAGATATTTTTGGCAAGTTTTTCACCAATATACTAGAAATACTGCCTCTTTACTGACCGTAACTCTCACAAGATAACGGTTCTGTCGTTTCTCTAAACATCTCCTCCCTTCTTCCCTCTCCTCATGTCTTTCCTCAATCTCTTGCTCAGCAGGCCTAACAATGAGTCAGCGTTTTACTCCCAGAATTCCAGCAGGTCTTTCTCCAGCCCAAAACCCTCCTCTCATCCGTCTGCTCTCAGCTCCTCGTGGCCACGGGAGCCTTCCCTGGGCGGGGGCCTGCCTGGCCCTCGCACGTCAAGTGTGGCCCCAGGGTCTCAGAGGACATGCCAAGTGCAACATGGGCTTCAGCCAACAGCGCTGAGCCGAGATGGGAGCAGCTGGGGCTGCAGCGTTGATTACAGGTGCAGAGAGGAGGAGAGAGACGGATAAGAAAGAGAGAGGGGGAAGTAAAGAAAGAAAGAGGAGAGAGAGAGAGAGAGAGAGACATGGAGGGAGGCCTGTGGGAGACCCTACTCCACAACGTGGGAAAGTTGTGGCTTATACACAAGCAAGTCAGCCAAGAACACAGCCGAGCACACGCACACACATCAAAATCGTGCAGACAAAAAAGGCAGGAAAATCACGTCAGCGCTCCGTGGCCAGTACAAAAATCAGCACATGCTGGCTTGATCTGCCTGTTCTGTGTTATCAATTATTATTTTTATCATTATTATTACTACAGAGAGGGAACTGGACCAGGACACCTGTGGGGAGGGTGTGGAGACTGCTGAACGGGGAAGAAAAAATAAGAAAAAAACACCACGGTGTCTGTGTGTTGACGCAAGTTTGTGTATGTGGCTTTGACCGAGGGATGAGTGAGTCGGTGAGAGGAAGAAAAAAAACGACTGACGCCACAACTCAATCAAATGATAACTCATCAGCGTTTAGAAGCGAGTAATGAATTTAACTTTGTGGTCACAAGCTTCCCTGCAGCGGTCTTTAATGTGGGCAACATTAGTTAAGGTTACCATTTCATCTTAATCATTCAAAGACTCATGCATGAACACACAGAGACAGATGCATTCAAAAGATACTGGAGCCCACACACAGTCTTACTGTGAAATGGGAGATATGGTATTGCAATTATTACTATAAATGACAGGGTGACATTTCGGCTGGAAACAATTTTCTCATGTAGCAAGGAAAACTATTTACTTTCTAAATGCTTGAATAGAAAACCCCCCAGCTCATTCTCTCTTACTGCATGTGTTACATTTGTTCCTAAACTGAACAGGTTACCACTACCTTGACATTTTTATTATTTTGCAGCATATTTACATTCATGGCACCAGATACATCCACTAGCTTCCACATAGTCTTCTACCACATGCTATATGTAGTACATTTAATGAAAATGTATCATAAACATGCCTTATTGTTTCCATAGCTGGTTTTCCTTTTCTTTATGGGAAATGAGAAACAAGATGCTAATTCTATCGTTCTATAATTATTATATTTAATATATAACAAAACTTGTATAGTTCTGTGGAAGTAAACAGAAAATATGTGGCCTGTAACTTAACCCATGACATTGACCAGTTGCAGGTGGTATTGTATAGGGAACAGAGGAAATTTCAGCAGCTTTGGTTGGCAAACCTGCGCGAACTGCAGCAATCAAAACCAAATGCAGCACTTTCTTTTAGCCATAAACCTGCCATTTTGGATATATATTGGACAATATATTGCTGCCCTTAATAAGCCCAGTCAACTGCGGTTGTTGATAGAGGCCCCAGTGATGGTCAACTATACTACTCATTAGTCATTTCATATCAAGTTAGGATACTCCCTTTAGCTATGCAATACTTGCAGCATGCGCCTCAGTGATTTGATAATGTAGCACACTAATATTATTTAATATGTAGGTGATCTTTGTATGGGTGGGCTCTTGCATTTAAAGTAGAGTCATGGATATTTTGCTGTATTTACTGGTCTCTCCTTGACTGTGCCTTGGACTGGTGCTTTGATAATGGACTTTAAATTTGGTTGTGAGCTGGTGCTCTCATTTTGGTTGGTCTGTGTTGTTAGGTTATTTTGTTGTTCATGTTTTTAGCAGTTGCATTATCCTAGTGTGGACGTTTGATTGGTTGGTTTGTAAACGTGGGCCGTATTGTTTCGCAGTCACACTGTTGGAGTTTGGCCCTACGTTTCTGACAATGTATGAAATTTCACAAAGGCTAAATCAGCAGTCAGACATAGTCTTACACTAGGATCTAAAACCAACATTTGCAACAGACAAAAACAGATTTCACCACCCTTCTCTCACAACTGTCAATATCTGTCTGGGGAAGCCCAACATTGCAGTGTAAAAAGGCCTTTACAATGAAGTAAAGTGTAATTAATAACATGTTTATATTCATTTGATTGCAGTTTAGTTCATCGGCCATCCACTTTCCAGATGATGAAACAGTCTAAGAATTGACATTGGATGAATTTGTCAATTACATTTGTATACTTTAATTTCTTATTCACTTTCCGTTTCATCTGGTTCATAAACCATTACCCTAAAAGCAAGTCCGCAAGTAAGTAATTCATTTGTTTATACAGCTTTCTGCAGAATTGTAGTGCTGCATTCAATAGTACAAGCCTTTTCTTTACCCCATGCTACTGCTACTGGTAGTAGAAAAATATGTATTCTACTACAGCAAAGAGCAGCAGACAGGAAAAAGTAGGCCAACCAAACACAAACAGACAAAAAACAAGACATGAATGAGGTTGCGAGCTGGCCCACTTTGTCTTCCAGCATCCCTGAGCTTGACCACCAAGACATCTACTGGCCACACATGCAAACACAAATAGTTGTAAGCATTAAACAACAGTTACACACACATAAACACACACAACCCTTGTAAAGGGGACGGGGCTGTGCTGGGAGCAAATGGGTGACACTTGGGACAGGCTCCTTCCTCCACCAGCTGCACTTTCTTCCAATCTCCTGTCAGACCTTTACTTGTTATCTCTCCCTCCCAACTTCATTCCCAGTGACCATCATTGATTGCTATCCTTCCCTGCTAATTTAGAAAATACACAGTGTTGTGTGAAAAAACAGTCCATGTAGTCAAGTAAACATAGTGGTCAAAACACAAACTGTCACGGTGCTGGGGGGGTGGATTCCATGTTCCGTGGACCCTCTCTGAGGTTAGAAACCACTAATCCACATGGGAGAAACAGATTCAGTGTGATTTTAGAGCTGTGGTTTCACATGAAGTTATTTCTTTGTCAGTAGTTGCTTGTTACGGTTGTTTCAACCCACAAATGTCCATTTCAGTGTCTTCACTAAAAAGTTCAAGTTACAAAGACTTTCCCCTCGGGGATTAATAAAGTATTTCTGATTCTGATTCAAGTGTGGTTTAAAATAAGTGAAAAATAAATTCAGAAATGGGATTGGGGAAAAAAAAAAAACACGAACATTGACCATAACCAACTTTGTTGAATTTGATTGTATTGTAAGACATTCTGTATATTATTTGTTTGATCCATTTGACTATGACATCGGCAGAATGTAATCAGTTCTGTGCCTTCATATTCACGTGTCCTTTGTAATGTTGGCCATTTTACTTAATGAGACCTGGAAGCCTTTTTTTGTCTAATTAAGCTTTCAGGACCTTTCATTCAAAGCGCCGATACGCTCCATTTTTTGATGACGATGGTGACGTCACTGGGTCATAAACACACCTCTGGTGTACACACTGACACAAAGTGAATTAGGAGCGTGTAAGAATTCATAAACTATATAACTTTATGTAAACAAAAACTATTAAAAGGTTTTTAAAAAGGTAGCTTTAAACAGTCTTAGGCTTCAGACGATCATTATTCAGTGTAAGTGTAAAAGGAGTTTGAAAGAGCAAACAAACAGGTTTAAAGTGATAATGGGAAACTGTGTGAGAATGGGTCTCAGAGAAGCCACAAGTAAGTGTTATTCAATCAGACATCCCCTAAGGCAGCTCTGACTCAGAGATATTATATTCATTCACTGTGAATGTGAAGAATTAAAATGGTTTGTGTGTTGTCAAACCATCAGTGTTGGAGCATGAGATTGTGAATCTTGTCGTGGAGCTTTGTTATAAAAACTGTTCAAATGGACATTGTTACCAACACACATCAAATCAGACAGGTGTAAGACAGTGTGAACGTGAAGTCAATCGTATGTTGGCTCACCATCTAAGGCTTTCAAACGGTCAGTATTAGCTCTCGCTCTAGTTTAATATAACCAAACCTTACATTCTGTATGTTTTTATTACAGTCTGTCATGGGAGCAATGTATTTTCTTGCATCATATCCCTCTAGTGTAATGTACTGCTGCGTCTGTGCCGCTGACAGCTGGTGTCTCACATGGACTACTCATATCACTGCCTTTACCGACAACAGCTATTCATCAAGAATTGCTAACAGACACAGTGCATAACACAGAGGTTTCATAACTTATTTTAATTAAATTGTCCAATCTGACAGTGTTCATTGTTTATACTGTTTGTTGTGGTTTCAATTTTGAATAAGAGATTAAAGCTCTCTTTGTCCGAGCTCTGTAATCAAGTGTGCTGTCTATCTGCCCTCCTTCCATGTCTGGCTCACGAGAAGTCACAGCCCTGTGTAAACTGACCCCAGCTCTCCTGTCACACTTTATTGCTGAGTCACAGCGGTACATCAAGTATTGTTTCCAAACATGATAGATTTACAGTGCTGTAACTGACAGGTAGCACGCCACAAAATGCACATGGCTTACTAGGTTAAAAAAAAAACAAGGGCTGATATCATCAAGCTAGTAATAAAAGCAACCGCTGGAAAATAGTATATTCTCTAATCATCTGACTAAAAACAGGCATTGCGTGAATAATTCTGACTCTAAGCACAGAAAAATATCAGCAAGTAATAGAAGACTTGCCAGTGTGTGCAAAGCAATTACACACCATGTGTGCATTTATGTGATAGAAAAAAAACCACTTCTTAACCCTCGTGCCCTTCTAGTGCCAACTGTTAAGACTTGGCTGGCTGAGAGGAATGGCTGGCTGAGGATCAGCCTAAAATCAGACCCTGCTGCCCTCATTAAGAATATTATACTGCGACCTGCTGTTTTATGTTCATTGTCATTAAGAAGGGAAAACGAATTGCTTTCTTCAAAACAAAAAAAAAGGCCTCCTGTGCCATTTCCTAAAAAGAAATTCTATGAATTTGTTATTGCCAATTTGTTCTAACTTGGTTTCTATGCAATCATTTCTGCCTGCAAATGATTTTCCTTTGTCTCTTTGCACAGACATCTCTCGGGACAACATATTTTACTGACTGATAAATGGTTCTTCTTCTGTTGTCCTCAATTCAGCTGCCTGCATTGAGTCCCTCAGAAAATTAATGCAGCAAAATCAATGAGCAGTCCAGATTGAATGTGAATCAGAAATGAATGCACATCTGATTATTTTTATACTATAGTGTTTGAATAATCTTCTAAGAATAGCATACATGGGAAAACCAATTTAGTGACATACCAATCTTACCAAAGCTAATTAGTGAATGTATTCTAGTGCATTTGGTGTAATTCTCTTTTATCATTTAGTTAGATTCTTTCAGAGTCAGGGGAGAACAATTCCGTTCAAACTCATACGTGCAACAAACTATCACACTGAGACACCCTTAAAATCTGAATGTTTGAGCTGAAGTGTGGTTTTTCTTTTGCTGAGAGCACAACACAAATCAATTACATGATGTGATTGCTCAGATTCCCCCATTTCCTTGTGAGCTCTCAACTGATAGGACCACCAAAGAAGAAGTATAGCATCAACTAACAGAACAAACTTGGTTTTGACTTTCCCTGCTCTGAAAAGTATTGTAATGACGCAAGATGACAGGTCTATATGGCAGTGTGAACCCTAAGAGATGTAGATGTCTACTCCTGGTATGATTCAAACCAAAGTAAACCAAGTAAACATTTGTAATAGATCTTTGATAGTTCTGTATTCCTCGTCACTTCTTCCAGCAACACATCCAACCACAGGAGTGGATGAATGATTAGTGACTGTGATGTGGACTGAGTTCTCCTTGTGGTTAAAACCTAGGAATCTGTTCAGAAAAAGGAACCTCTCCTCCCCATCAGAATAGCAGAAACTGAAGTAGAAGTGAAAGTAGACTCAAACACCTGGAGGGACTGGAATATTAGTACAGATGCTATTTATGGGAAAAGGCCTGTTCACGCGTCTCTATGTAAGGATACAAAAGACTTAAATGTGCAGCAGGATGTTTATTTATGCAAGTGATTTATGCATCTGCATCCTGGGTGGCAATGCATAAAGGGTGATCCCAAGAGTTTAAATGAGATCACAAACCACTATAGGAGTATATCTGGAATCTGTTGAGGAGGAATTTCACAGAAGAACCAGTCAAGATAAAGAACCCGGGATTTGCCCATACGGGGTATGAATGAAACTGCTGCTTTTCTGCAGAAGTGATGTGCAAGAACACTGGGAAATAGGAAAGTTGCCTGGTCCAACAGGTTGACGTGCATTCTCTTGGCAGCCATTTACTGCTCAGCACTGATACTGCACAGCTACCCAGGAGGTGAGAAAAATCACTTTGAGGACTACAGCAAAACAATGGTCCAATTTCCTGGGCAAAAGATATGCACAAGTAGAGTGTATCTGTACAACCATACAGATGTGAGTTCTTGTGAAGCAGACCACTTACTTGTCTAACTCACCCTGCTAAACATACTGAATGGCAGAATTACGAAAGGTATTTCTACTGATGTAACCTGCTTTGTACGTAGTGGTTTCAGGTCTGTTTTTACATTCAATACATCAGGGCAAAAGAGGAGAGGAGGACACACAGGGATACACAAACATGAAACTCCACTCAGAGGAGAGGAGATGAAAGGAGAGACCAGACTTCTGTGTCACTGAGTCTGTTGAGCACAACTCATTCTAAGCATTTGTTTATGTTGGACCACCCCCAGTCTCCTCAATAAAACACAGCTTTATGAGTTTACACCCATTTGTACAATTTGGGCAGATTATGCTTTGTTCTGGCATGTCGCCCATGGTAATTTATGAACTATCTGAGTGAATGCATCTGATATACTGATCTATGCAGATACGTGGGGATTAAAAAAAACAAAACAAAAAAACGTAATGCAATATAAAGTTATTCCTCTGAAGTCTCTACCTTGTGGGCTTTGGCAGCTCCCTTTTGTTTTTGGCCAGCAGTGATGATGGGATGGATAAGAGAAACCATATCTGTGGCATGCCTGAGTGGACAAGAGAGCACACAGTGTCCCGATTAGGCTATATGAGATTCTAAAGCCCAACAGGCCAGTAAGCTTTATAAAAAAAAAATAAACTGGAGTGGGACAAAGTGAGAAGGAAAAAATAAATGGCGACTGCATGTGTGAAGAGGACCTCAGGGGATATCTGATACCTACACAAAAGGAAGAGATGAGAGGAAATGTCTATGAATATAGAAAAGCGCTCATGGGCAGATTTGCCTTTTCAGTGAGCCAGGTCGGCCCAATTAGAGACGTAGATGACAAAGTATACCTGTGTATGTGTGTGCACTCTTTGTGTGCGTGCTGCAGTTTTGCTGTCTGATGTTATTCTGATGTCCTGCAGGCATGAGAAGGGTATTCATTTTTCAAGGATAAGTATGTTTCCACGGCAACTGTCATTTTATATTTCTTACATGAGCATGTACACACACATACACACACACACACACTGCGCGCGCACACACAGACCCACGGCGTCACTAAGGCATATGTAAGGTTGTCATTGATTTTACAAGGACACAGCCATACTGCATGTTAACCCTTTGTGCTACAATCAAAAGCCAAGTAGTATCTATTGATGTCTGTACTTAGTCCTTAATGTTCATTGTCGGTTTTTACTGCTTTTCATTGAAAAGTAGTGGTGTACCGGATCACAAAACTCATGGTTTGGATCACATTACGGATTTTGAGTCACGGATCGGATCAGAAAAAAAGGGGGAGGAGACAATTGTTGCATTTGCATTTCCAATTATTACATTAAAACTTACAGCAAGGAACAAAATGCTCCCATATGTGCGATTTAAATGACGCGGGAGGCTTTTCAAGTTCTTCTGCTCCGCCGCTAGCCATTGTTGACTTATTAACATGCCCTGTTCACGTGAACACATGACTGTTGTGTATAGTTTCACTGAAACTCAGCATCGAGATTAAAATAACGGAATTACTAAAACGCAATTCACTTTGCGATCGCTAAACAATTTAGATTAATCCGCAAGTTTGAAAAAAAAAAAAAGCACAATTAATCCTCGGGTCACATGCGTGCCGAACCCTGGGACGTGATCTAACTGTGATCCGTTACACCCCTATTGAAAATGGGTTTAAAAAAAAAAAAAGCATTATGGTATACATGATTGATTTCATGTTACCATGCATACAAAATTCATTGGGTTTCTTGCTACAAGAAGACATTGTAGATGCCAAGGACAGCTAATAAAAGGCTTCTGGTAACTGACAGTATCAAGAAATAATATGCTGATCAAGCACCAAAGAGACAATTAATCATCAATTACAGAGTGTTTATGAAGCAAAGACTTAATTTTAATGATTTATTTTTAAATCAGATTGTTTTTCTTAATATTCAAAACCCTAGCCCTAACAGATGATACAATCACAGATTGTTTTCTATTAAACCTGCATCCATTGATTTTTTTGGACAACATGCTGTAAACACAACATTGGCATATTATCACCTTATAAAGTTAGTATGGCCAACATGTTGGCAAACAGTTGTCTATTTACGCATTCAGCAGACACAGAACGACATTAGCATATATTTAGAGTCGGGTCTCTGGCCACCTGGTGGGAGTGAATCCAATATTCACTCTCCTTTTACCTCTGGTTTGGGCTCCACCAACTCTTCAGGGAAATATCAGTCTCCTTAGCGGCAAAGTGCTCCACTATGTTCACCTGCTAGTCACTGACTTTGTCTGTCTGCTGTTTGATGCTGGGCATGTAGCGTACAGTGGGTTTACCAGCTTTGTCGCTGAAAACAGTGGAACTGTAGAGTTGAGTGATAATTCCATATGGGTTCATCATTACAAGCAACAAAAATAGGAGCCCTATTTACGCTTCCACTGGTGTAAAATTCCAGACTGGCCATTACTGCAGGTACTGAATCCTCTACAGCAGAGGTGACCCACTCTTCCTCTCTGTTTCCTGCAGAGAAAGTAGTGATGACCAGCTCAGTATCTGAACATCATCACAGGAGGAAATGTCACGGAGCAAAGTACCCCAAGTCATTCAGCCCACTATTCTTCTAGCTGACATAATGTTACTGTCATAACCAAATGAGGGCTGGGAGAAGGTGGGCGGCTTCTGACTGCTTGCTCGAACAGGGAAAGTCCTATCCAAATTCCAACACTGACAGAATGCAGGATGCAGGCGCCCCCAGCCCCCTGGGATCGCAGCAGCAGGAGGAAAGCTGGGAGCGCCACGGATAGACTGGAGGAGCACAGTATGAGTAATCGGAATCAGGTGTTCCAATGATAACACGGGAGTCGGGGATTGTCCGTGAAAAAGGTTGATTCAACCACATTTCTCGATAACAAAAATATTTTACTGATTCAGTGATCATTTATGTGACTCATTTGGGCTGAGTTTCCATTTATGTTTCACAGCAGCTCAGTAACTGATTGAGTAAGCTGAAAAAGAAGTCTTATTCTGAGTATGTTCAGTATTTGAGAATGAACAATGGTGTGGTTATGACGGCAGGATAACAGAGATGAATCGCTGATTTAAATGTGGACTTGGATGGTAAGAAATTATGCACCGGCCCATCGCCATAAATAAGATTCATTAAGACGCTGATGAATGCACATTTCATATTATCGCCATTTTTTCTCATCAGGGCACTTTCTGAATGAATCAATACTGGTCTTGGTGGTGATTAGAGCGCTGATGGATCAGAGCCAGGTTGCTCTTTTAATGGTACGATTTTCCATCAACATGACTCTGGATCACTCTTATTCATCATAATAGGTAAGGACATGGGTATATGGAAACCTTCGTTTCCCTGCAGCATCATTAAGGTGAGCGATTGTGGATATGGCCTGTCACTCCGCCACAGTCACTCGTCTGATGAAGAGAATTCATATTCAGAAGGTCTCACTTTCATTAATCCGGGGCTGGACTACACTGAAACAAAGAGACCTAATGAAAACATAAGTGACCTTGGGATAATATATACTCCAATGTCTTTCTTGTGTTACACACACACATCCCCTCATTCCTCTCTCTTCCTGAAATAGTGGCGTAAGAAAACAAAACAGACCATGAGGAACAGATTCCGCCTGCCTCTTAGAAACGCATCACTGTGACATATGACATTGACAGACAGATGCTGGAAAACAGATTTTCTCCTCTACCCCACAGACATTTGTCTTTCACCCCCTGTTTGTTCCTGCACGGATCAAATAGAAGAAGATGCGAGCCAGATGCTACACTGTCTGCTGACACTAGACTCAGTTACCCAACACTCTAACTGAATCACTGACTTTTTCTGGCAATGTATCCACATTTTAAAAATAAATCCCACACATTTGGCATCAGGATACCTTACCGTAGGACTTTAATGACCCAAAGTTTATGTAAGAAGCAAAACAGACATGCATGCTTCTCTGTTACGGTCTTCTGTGTTTGGTGCTTTAATAAGCAATTAAATGTTACAGATTACACTGCAGAGATCCATACCTATGAAAACCTATATCAAATCACCACATCCCTACATTGCCTGTTACAAAATGGGTGCTCAATCACATTAGAGAAGCAGCCCGATGGGATTTTTAAAATGAGGAAACACTGCCATCTGGAGGGACTCATAATGTCTCCTGAAAAAACCTCCATGCATATCAACTAACCTAGCTGAATACTGGCTTTATGAAATTTGCCATGTTCTCAGGAACAGTGTGTGCTCTGGAGCCACATAACTCAGCTTCTGTAAACTGTATGCACAACTTATGTTACCTTGCCTGTGTATTTTAAATGATATCACACTATTTAGACTACTAACAACACCCTAAACTCTTATCACACAATAATATTTATATTAAGATGACATTTCAGCAAAATAAGCCTACCATTTGAAGAAATAAAACTAACTAATTAAACATGGGAAAATCGATGTACCAATTTCTCTTCCACAATGCACTTTACATTTTTTCTACCCTGCTTGATTGATGATTTTCTTTATGTTGTCTACTAGACCTGTGGCATCCTGCGAGTATCACAGTGTACCTGGATTTTGTGTTAGACAAGTCAATGCATCCTAAAGTCCTAAATAACATTCCTTCACTGGAGGGAGGGGGGGTCATTATAATTGCACCTCTGTGGCATTTTTGTGGCGTTTTGGAAAAGGCTGGATGGCTCCAGTAAAGCAGAAAAAAAAACGAGAAAGATGATGACAGAGACTGAGTACAAAGGGACCCCATGAGGGCACCACATTCATCAGTTTATAAAACATATGGAGTGGAGGGCCACGTCTGACACACATCTGAGCCAGTGGGATCAAAGAAACAATGCAGTTTGAGGCCATCCAAAATATACCAGGACCATGTCCACACTAAGTAGGATAAATCTCAAAGCTCAACTTTTCCTCACCTATCCATTCCACACTAAGCCGGCATTTCAGGCACCTAAAATGAAGCTTTTCCAAAGTGGATACATTCAGAAACGCTAGTCTCTTTTTTTAATATGGAAGGGGAAGACAAAGCTGTTGCAGAACACTGAGCTATGCTTCCATAGACAGACAGTCATGTGGTGGCAGTAATGTAAACAAGACGATTTACCGTCCCCTCTACAGGTGATTATACAGTACAGATGTTGTCATTACCAATTTATGTTTATCACGACTTTGCAGCAGCACTGCACTGAATGTGAACCTCTGCCGTGCGGGTTTGGTTACACTTAAGCACAATTTAACTGATCATGTAGCGCAGGAGGCGACAGAAAGGCTGTCGAACCTGCTGAGATCCAGGTGAATAACCAAACAGTGTCCGCCGTAATTATTAACAAAGGATGCAGTAGTGCAGAAACGTGTAGTTTGTCAACTGAAAGAAGAGAAACAACCTCCCACTGTTGAAACAATAAACTAATGTCACTAAATAGCTTTGGGATTGAAATGGTCAACAGTTCAGGCAGCTGGGTGAGTTCAGTTTTTGGATCTCACCTTTGGTTGAACATCCCTCTAAAGTTGTAATTAGCTCTGTAGTTGGGCATGGGCTTGGGATCCAAAGGCCTATAGATAGCTGGCTCCCCTCTCTTCATGGCCAGACCATTCAGCTCCACTGTGGGTGTTATACTGCCTGTATATGAGAGTAAATATGAAAGATTAAAACCTAGGCAATGAAAATTTGTAGTTAACATTATTTATAAATTGTTGTCAAAATAAAGTATGAAATATTGCAATGTCACATCAGCGAATAAAACAGTGCAGGAACAAAATTGTCTCTGAAGCTCCAAATTCAGATTTTTAGAATACAACACAGGAGTGAGTAAGAACTGGCTTTACGAGTTGTACTCTTTCCATGTTAAAATATGAGGATGTCTGTATTCTACCTAAAAACTGTAGAACTTTCCTACCTGTGTACGATGCGTGCACTGCTAATCCCACAGCCCCCCACTGATGTTGCATAACCTATCACAGGGCTTTCTTAATCCCATTAAGTGCTGGCTATATGGTCTTTCACCACTACAATGCCAGAGGGCAGGGGAGGTAAGGCAGCCTCGTGGTATTAATTTGGCCAGAGACAAAACACAAGCCTGTACTTAGGCTTTATTGAGAGGGTCTGTACTGGCTTTGTTCTGAACATGGATTATCTAAATATATCCAGTGTTTTAAGAGCTACACCTGGAAGACAAACTCCTGAAAATCCAAAATACTGACACAAGCCATTAATAATGGAGACCGAAAGGCACCATCATGACAGAAAAGATTTGCCACGTTTCTTCCCCTCACCATTAACCTCAGCCCTCTTCTTTATGATTACACTTGCATATGAAAGGTTGTGACGACCCAACGGAAAACGCTGCTCCCTCTGAAGTGACTTCAGATGCCTCCCCATCTCCCTCCAAATAGATAAACCTCATTTCAACAATACACTTAGCTCTAGGAAAAATGAACAGTAGAGGGCACTAATGCAACCTTTAAAGGAACAGCTCAAATCTTCTGACAAATGGTATTGTGAGTACTCACTGGTAGTGGCATCAGTGCATGGACCTTCAAAGCTAGTCAGACAGAATGAACAATAGATACTTTAAAAAGATAACTTAAACCACAGCACAGCATTTGAAAACAGTTGCAACCATCCACAACAGAATTTAACACCTTGAAATGAAATGTTGCTGCTGTATTTCTCTCTATCAGCTACTTTGTTGAATAGTTACTTAATACAGTGAGGTCTAGGCAAAACAACGCATTGTAACTGCACTAAACATGTTGCATTCTGTGTTGGATGCTTAAAGCCTTTTTTTTTTTTTTTTTGTGCATGGTGTTTTGGTTTAAGATGTCATTGTTAACTGGGCCAACATGCTGCGGTTGATGTCCATGCATTGATAGCACTACCAATGACTGGATCAAAGCAGAGTTGATGTTGATCCTGAAGTTGATGCAATCTGCCACATAAGGAGGAAAAGAAAGAAAAACATGTCCCTCCTACCCCTCCATACCTTCAATGTCGTATTTTTTTGTGGTTTCTGTTACGCTCTCAGCTTTCGATTATGTGTGCACTGTATGCAATAAGTAATGGGCAATCCCATAGTTGACTTATTTTACCATTACCTCCACTCTCACACATTTAATTGACACTACTAAATAAGTTCTATGTTCAATTTGTAATAATATGAAAAAAGAAATGTATAAAAATAGTCTGACCTCAAAATGGGAAATGGTTGTGATGCCTAAGATTAACTTATTGAGCGTGGAGAAAAAGTTTAGCTCGCGAGCAAATTTCTTATTAAAAAACAGTCTTACACACATTAAAAAGTTAAAATACAGTATGAATATTAGGAGCTGCAACCAGCTTACCTGCTATGAAAAATTAAGCTCACTATTGACAACCTTAATGAGGTCCAGACAGTTCATTATCCCATCTTATATTGTCTGGCTGCTGCAGCCAGCGTCTGCTATCTGCTGCTGAAGCTGAGGCAACGTTATATTTTCAATTGCTCAAACTCTTAAAAGCATTACACATAAATTAGACATGGATTAATTTTTGCAATCTGGGCAATCTCCATTTACCAGAAATATTTCAGTTGGGAAAAAACACTTGCATTTAGAGTCGAGTATTTAGACTAGAGCAATGCTGATGAGAAACATTAACTTGCTTTGTAGCCTTTAACAACTCAGTCTGCCTCAGTTAAAATAGCCATCTTGTACCTGTATAATATCAGCTATTCCGGGCGGAACACATATGTAACAAGTTGGTTTAAATGTAATCCTTCACAGACACATTCTTATTAAGCAGTCCAATGAGATTTTGTTGTGGTTGCACAACCTGGGTTGCTGTTGATGTCCACTTTAGGGGAGCGGGGTGCTGGCCTGGAAAGACGACTCTCGTCCAGCGCTTTGGCGGCTGTGGAGTGCTGGGCCTTTTTAATGCTGGTGCCCTCTGCCTCCCACACCTGCTCCCCAAGAGTCAGCTGCACTGTGAAGATCTGGAACAGTGACACCCAGAGGAAGAGACATTACCCGACAGCAACTACATTTTCATCAAAATCCCTCTGGAACCCATATTGTAGGAGCTGTAATCTGCATGACCAATGATCATTTATGAAAAGTACTGAAAAATCTGAAACATCATCACAGGAGGAAATGAGCATATATTACCTCAGGATGACAGTAAGTTAAAGTAAAGTTGTTGCTTGGGTGTTATAACAGATGGAAAACAATCCCCAGTTAGTAAAAGCTTTTCCCCATGCACAGTATTTTTTTTTTTACACACATCCTTACCTTAGCATGTGCAGGGCCTCTCTCATTGAGGAGCTTGTACTGCGGTTGGATCCTATTAAAACGGGCTAACTCATTTACCAAACACATTGGAGTTTTCTCTTTAGGGTTTGCCATGTTCTCCTGGGGCGGGCCTAAGGCAGAGCACAGCAGAATACATGGTGTACTGGGCAACATGGTTATAGTTACATGAATTATTATCATGAATTGATATAATACACGTTATAGTTTGATTGAGTGACAGATCACATGACTGAACGAGGATATTTATATAGTGTAGCATGCATCGTGTGCAGCATTTACAGGTCAGAAATGTTGTATAACACAAATTGCATATGTAATTACCATTTCTTATGCACAAGACTCAAAATGCTGTAAACAAAACACTCACGAAACAAATAAGCCAATTTGTAGGGGAGACACGAGCATTTGTTCAAGATATTCTCCCTCTTCAGCAGATGGGCAGGGGCTCAGGTGTGTTACAGGATCTTACAGGCTAGTGATTGTGATTCAAGACTATGGCAATTTAATGATACAAAATATTATCAGGGTTATCTGATCAACACTAAAATATTTTAACAATAAGCAGTGGAGAGAATAGGAGCTCCAGGCTTGTAATAACTTGCTCGTCCCACGGGTTTTTTTTAACAGAGCAACATGTTACACACGTTGGTACAGCCCTAATCTTGAGGTAGAGTGTCTGCAGTGACAATTCACCTGCATCCAAAGCCTGTCAAGAGCAGGAAAGGTTTTTGACAAGGTCTAATAATTGCGAGGTCTATCCAGATAATACAACTTTCTCTGTAGCTTGACTTGATATTCTTTTCTTGGCATACAATGAATATTCTTATATGATAACCATGGCTACACAATTTATACACAATAACTGCACAATAACGGCACATCTGCAACACTTCACCTCCTTTCGTAGCCCGTGGCATAGTAATCATCATAATCAAATAAACTGATAATCATGAATAATAATTAAGTCCACAAAGTATTGCAAAATGATTTAATTTCCCCTGAAGGGAAACTATTCTGTTGAGGTTCTACCTGGCGATGTGGCAGACACAGGGGCGTCCCCATATCCGACTGCAGGAGCGGGGCAGGCGGGTGTGGGGGCCGGGCCTGTGCCGTTGACGGAGGGCTGCAGACCCAGGGATCCTGGGCTGGCCATGGCCGTCGGGGGAACTCCAGGGGAGAGGCCAGGACCAGCCAGGGGTGCTGAGGTCTGTACTTTCACTTGAGCCATGCTCTATTCCTGAAACCATACAAGAATTTTTAGAAACACACCAAACATTACAGACTGTAATCTTATCACTTTAAATAGACTAGTGCTGGGCAAAATTTTGATAAAAAAAGAAAAAGGAGGTCAATAATTAAGTGTGCATCATTAACCATGCCTTTTTCTACAACTGTACACACGCACACAATATTCCACACCAGTTTCTGCACAATTTAAAGCTGTTCACTGTCATATGACAGATTTCTGTGGGCAAAGCCTGGAGAACGGACTTCAGACTGAGCAGCCCTAGGCCTATCTCACATTCTGATCCATTGGCAGCTAATACACTCAGACAATGAACCTTTATTTGAAGGAGCTTTGCTCATGTTACTGCTGCTAAGCCCCCCGGAAAAAGGAGAGAATCCTGTGATAGCAGCCTGAACGAGACAATCGATGCTCAATCACATTTTATTGGAGACTGAAGAGAGGTACAAAGTCCTGCATGAAGTCAAAATAGGTTAACATGAACAGCGGAGAGGGTCTAACAAAAGCCACATTCACATCTTTATCTTTTTATGCACGCATGCAATGTTGAGGTGAGTGCAACTGCAGGTGCCTGCGGCTACGCAATATAAGTAACATAAGATATTACCATGTGTTTTTAAATCAACAAAAGATTAGAGTAAGTGAAATTTTAAAAACAAATTTTAAATAGATACAAACTGGATCACAACATGTGGCAGGCACTGAGGCAAATTCTTTTCATGTCCCCACAGAGGGTCAGACACAGAGCTGAAGCCCTGGAGTGTGCAGTGGAGAAATTGCACTTGGACACTTTATGAAATGCTGGCTTGGAACCTCCAGGTGATGGACATTATGTTCAATCACCATGTCACTGTGAAATAACCCATAAGACCATTCACTAGAGTGCAAAGAATATCAAACTCTTATTCGTTAGTCAGTCGATCATTGAAAAATGGAGACAGTTTTCAGAATTCACGTTTTCATGTGTGAACTGTGAACTTGGGATGATTACAGGTGTTACATGGCCATTGTTTACAATTGAGGGCCATGCTTGGACTGGTGTAAACAGAGCAGTAGCATGTCCATAAAACAACTTATATCGACTATATGAAAACATTAAATGTAAGTTATGCTCGGAGCTGTTGACCTTAACTCATTGCATGCAGTCGATGTGTCCCCCTGTTTATATGGTCGCTGCATCTTGCGTGCTTCTGAGGTTCTCGGGGTCACAATCTTTCTTGCTTTTCTTTCCCCCTCTCACAGCAAACCTGCGCAAACGCAACTGCCGAGCAGCAACGCGAATGCATGGTTGTCTTACACAGTAGACTGAATATGGAGGGCGTGTTGCGTAAAGGTTGACTGACAGAGCCACAGGGTTGTCTTCAACCCCTGAACCTACATTGTAGCTTCGACTGTATGCTGCTTAGCAGGAAGCTAACGTTAACGTTACCAACGCGAAAACGGTGTTTCCTGGAAATGTCAGCTCCTAAAAACAACCCAACACAACTGGCAAGCACGCATGCTGTCACGAATATGTCACTGTGGTGTCTCCTGGTGAATATAGACTATCTAGCCACCTCCAGTAACGCTAGTTTGGCCGGTTAACGCTCATCATGGCTGATCGGCCGAGCACCCCTCTTGCTAGCATCTCCATACCGCCCCATCCTGCACGAAAGTCTGGTGAATTTCAGCCCACCGCAACATCATACACGGACTGGCGACAGCGTGACGAATAATCTAGAGACTATCCGTCAACAAAGGGACAAATATTTTAGGGTATTTTTTACCTTTGTCCAGGGCCAGACCCCAGTTACACCTCCGACATTGGCAAACACTAAAGAGAACTGGATGGAAGAGGGAACAGACCACGTTATTTGTCATGGCAAAGAAAAATGACAAATGTCCTCTTAGAGGCAAATGACTGGTCATTTTTGATATCTCATGTATAAAGTTTGTGTTTCGCTTGTTTGGTCAGTGTTAAGTATTGCATATCGCTAGCTTAGCGTCATTACAGTTTGGGGTAAATCTTGAATGAATCAGCCACCCCCGCGGCGATATGAATGGTTCAGTCCCGGTTTGCTTCCTCAGAGCTTGAAACAGTGTAACTTTGATTCAGAACACAAATCAGCCTACTATCACTTAAACTTGACGTGTTTATAACTCAGCAAAAAAAATAAAATATATAACGTTGCCATTTTTTTCTCAGGGAAGCTTCTTATTGAGTGAGTTTAATTATGAAGTTAATAATACAATTTAGAGCTGGACAGTTTCTTCCAGGGAGCACATAAGCACCTACAGAACTCCCTCCTGCTGATAGTATTTACTGGCTTTGCTCAAGCCCACCTCGGAGGGCAGGGGTTTACCGTGAATGAATGACGAGGCATACAGTTTAGTGTCTCACAAACGACAAGACAGCCATGTCTGACTTCTGTGTCACAAAGCTCTTTGTGCAAGAAACCACATCCAGTCGGTGCTGCTCTTGCTAAGATGACAGGTGGCGATGATTCTGGGGGCCCCAGAACTGGAGAGGGCCCACACTGAAATGCCAGTGGGAACCTTTTATTAAGAAGTGTGGTAGGGAAAAAGAGTACTATTGTAATGTCACCACTAGATGGTGCCACTAAACCAATTTTACTTGGGTTATTGTGGTGAGCTTTGTCACAGAGGGACCTGCTTACTCGCCTCTAAAAAGATATTGTACATGGTGTTTCTTCTCTCACACACATGCATAGTGACACATCAGGATTTTTTCCCCATGCATTGAAACATCTGGCACTGAACAGTGCACGACTTCTAGTTTTGAATGATTGTGCTTTAACACAAACAATTTTAGCATTATACAAAACTGAATTTTCATAAAGACTAACTGATGACACTTTTTCAAGCTTGGCCAACATGCATATGTGGTATACAATAAAGAAAAAAATACTTGTAGTTTGACCTACGTGGAATCAATTTTAAACAGGGATATTAATGCCTTAGTGTAGCTGTACTCTGTACTCTCATTACTCGCTGTAAGTATAAGAATTAATATTTCTGAAAACCCTTTTGTTTGGTTTACTGAAATGATTGGCACAAAATGTTTCTTAAAGGTTTGTTTGCCTGATGTAATTTCACATGGTTGAAGGTGTGCATCGTACATACTTAAAATGATACGTTTTTATGTGTTGCAGTGCAAAGATTGCTTAACAGATTTGTTACATTTGTCCATTAGTTTCTGTGAGATAATCTCTGTTACATTGTCTTGACATCTTTGATATACTTACATGTCCTCAAATATATTTTTTGGTTACTTTTGGCAAACACAATGCAATTTTCTTTCTCAATTTGGCAGTCATCATTCATATCCCCACCTGCACTCCCTTTAGAGTGGGACTACTTAGCTTTAATTTATGTCAGCATAAAACGCACAAAAGGCTTTTACAGGCTGGAGAAAAAAATAAATAAATCAGAAGCATTATATATTCAAACATTGTGCAAACCAAGGTTGAATAAAAGTGAGTCTTTGCTTTTATTATTGATTATGAAAATGAACAGGCACCTATTACATGGAGCTTGCACATCCCAGAACAAAATTTCAAATATAAATAACACACCCTCATTAGTGTTGATCACTCACAACAAGCTGCAAGCTAAAAGTTCAAACCACATTGAATGGAAAAAAAAAAACCTATGTAGAAAAAAACCCCAAAAAACACATCACAATCAAACCTTTTTAACATTTTCACTTGCAGGTTTTTTTTTTAAATCTCTACTGATCCACTGCCGACTGGGTGAAGGCTTCTTGGCCCCTCACAAATGCTGTTGTGGCTGCATTTACACAATCATGTCAGTCCTACTGTCTTTTCCTCACAGCACAGTGACCATTACAGTGAAGCTAATTAAGAAACAAAATCATTGGTTAAATAGATGTCTTTAAGTTATCAATATAGTTTTTGAGATAGCGGTGTGCTGTGGTAATCTCCTCTACAGTATACAGTATCATCACATTCACTCAAGTTCATTCAAGAAACCCAGCTAGACCCTGGAAAAAGCAAATGCAATACAAACAAACCCAAGATGGAAAATTCAAGTATCTCTGACTGGATGGCGATAAACATTTCTTTAGAAATGGAGTGATTACAGTCTAAAATGAGAGCCTCTGGAGCTTAGGTTTCTAATATCCATCCCATAAACCATTATCTAAGTTATGGACAGACTAAAAGTTGTCATAATGTCTGATGCCAATAAGAAAAAGTAGGGTTTAAAATTGCATGCACCCCCACTGTAAAACTACTAAACGTTTTTTTTTTAAACCAACAGTTGTGTTTGTTGCACACTGTACACATCCTAATTAGCAAAAGATGCAGGCTAACTTCCAATTATATCGAACACTCCTATTATGATTCTGCAATAAAGTAAATGCATCCTCTGCTAATTTCTTTCACGTCATCCAACAATGTAAAGACTTATATACAATAGTTTCAGACATGTTATAAGTTTACAACATAACAGTCTCTTTTGGTGAAAATATAGTTAAATTCAAAATATCTGATAGGTATCTTTTTAGAGGTGATCTCTTTATTGAAAAAAGTACCTGAGCCAAAACTCTGACTAGGGGGAAATCACAAAAGCCTCGTCTTTACCACTTATATAAAAAGACTCTCCTTTTCGTCGTTCATTTCCATTCTGGAGAACAAAGATTTTAAGTAAAAAACAAATGCCGAAAAAAAAAAAAAAAAAACCACATACTGACCCATCAAAACTACACCCCTTTTCAAAATATCAGCTGGCTGAAAACAGTATGAAAAAAAAGAACTCAAAATATTTAAAATACAAACATTGTAGAAGACTGAAGCATTAAATAAAAGTATCAGAACAAAAATAAAAATGGATCATGCGACAATGTTCTCTTACAGACATTCTTTAAATGGAAGAGTGGCCGCTGCACATCTTCAAGGCTGGACTAGTGAGCCCTACACGAGTTCTGCCCGCCTTTACGTCATATCTGTTTTATTCCCATCTGTACCGACATTCTGTCCAACAGCAGGAAGAACTGCAGCCGGGTCTCAAGTTGGAAGATGAAGAAGAAAACAGGGTTTACTCTTGATACAGTGTTGCAAACTAAAACCCTTTAACCTGATAAATAAGCGGAGGACTGATTACAGTACCACTGCAAATTGGGAATAACATACTAATAGTGCCTTTTTAAAACTAGATACTTTCACAGTGCATATAATTTTAAAAAACAAACAAAACAGATGAAGCATTTCCTTGGGGTTATGATGGTCAGATCCCTTCCAGAAAACGATAGATTTGGATTTCTCTTTGTAGGCCCAAGCATGCATCCATCAGTTATTATTGCACAACACAAGGACCTTAAAATGCACACAAACAAAAAGGTAACAATAATAATCTTAAAACAGGAATTATAATTATCTCACTACAAATCCACCTTGCTTGCTTGCTGCATTACTACCTTTATGCCAAAACCGATCCATCTTGGGTATATCTAAATGCGCCATTATTTTCGTCCTCTATATTACAACCGACTAAAACAAGCATCCAACTTTCCACGGGGGAAATGCAGTCAAGAGCCACCAGCGCACGGTGTCCATTGTTCCAGTCAAAGGTCAGAGTTCAAAGACTGAATGATTAAAAAGTGCTTTACGTAGGTCAGTAGGACTTCTTTCCTCTACGATTATTACAAAGTTTGTACATTAGCATGTATCATCTGTGAAGGCAAACAAAAACATATTTAAATGACATCACCTTTAGAATTACAAGCAATTGCTTTTACATCTTCCAACCGAAAAGAAACGAAAACTCACCATGATACCACCATTTTGTCTTCTTTGGATTTTTGTTACACGTTCTTACATAAAAGGAGTTATCGGGCGGTCGTCTCTGCAGAAAGAGAACCGGGCATTTAGCTTTAACATTTCACAAGCACATCATTTCAAATTAATCACTATATTTGTCCCCCCATGCACCATTACAGGTTCCCTACCTTTTCTTTGCAGCTGGACAACATGCTGATAATGCTAAGACAAACTGACTGCACTGAGAGGGCTGGCGACCAATCTTCCGTTAGTATAGATAGACAGATGTGACCGTTACTATACACATGAGGGTGGACAGGTATATTCTCTCCTGTGAACATTACCTGTCAAACAAAGAAAATCAAATCAGCTGTTATTAAGATCATTCATTGAACAGGTCATAATAATAAGCCTATGAAGGTGGTGGGTATTTGATGCCAAAAAGATGACCTCAATAACCGCTTCTATTATTCACTGAATCGAGGGAATTTTCGTCGTCAAAGACAAAACTTGGGAGAGTACTTGTCAGGAAGAAGTTGAGATTTTTTCATCAATGACAGAAACATAATGAGACTTGCTGTTATAAGCCCAGGCTTAGGACTCTACAGCGACAAGAGGCTCTGGGATTGCTTTATTAAAAAAAAAAAAAAAAAAAAAACTCCAAAAGAAAAAAAAAAAAAAAAAAACACAAAAAACAAAGCTAAAAAGAAAAGAACAGAAAGTAAAAAAAAAAAAAAAAT
>CM022493.1:15868161-16032699 GCA_011952105.1 Coreoperca whiteheadi
AAGACACTGGGATTGATTTATAAAAAAAAAAAAAAAAAAAAAAAAAAGTCCTAATGATATTAGCTAGTCAAAGGGCGCCAAAGTCAGGGCTAAACAGGAAGGTACAGAAAGTATAATGAACTCAAGATTGAGGTGCTAAAGTAGAGAGACAGGGGGAGTCAGAATGGGTAAAGACACTCAGACAGTCTGGCACCAGACAGGGCATCATGGGGGGGCTACTATCATTCTGTGTGCTGCTTTAGTTTATTTGTGTGCAACAGAATAGACAATAAATATTTTTACTTTTGCAAGCAAGGACCTGTCCATTTTCTCTGTGTTGTAACTCTTAGGGCTCTTTTTTTCAGAACAAAGTCAATTTCAACTCATTCACACAGCAAAATGGTTCTGCGACCAAAACAGGGTCAAATGCAGCACCCTGCGTTCACCACGTAAGGCAAGTTTAGAGCCAATAGCGAGGCATTCATGCAAACTCAAGTCAATTGTGAGTCAGGAGGGTATATGGTGAGAAAACACTGTCCTAAAAGACAATATTAAAAATCCCAACTGATCACATGACACTGTTGAAAACCAGACCAAAGTGTGTTGTAAGGTGCTGAACAGTGTTAGAATGGCAACAATTTCAGCTTATGCAGTGTAGCAAACAAAATAAATGTGGTATATTTTGGCAGCAAATCAACAGTTTTTCTTGTGAACATTTGACAGAAATAAGTACAAGAGGACCTCTATGACGTGGCTCTACAGGAACAGCAGTTACAAGCTGTTAATGCAAATGTTATCAACTGAGTTCGAGTAGCCCAATGGTCTATTTGAGAGGACAGTAGCTAAGTTTATCTAATTTTCTCTACACCGACTCCTTCTCTATTTTTAGGCGACCAGGCTCCTGATGAGTGAAACAAGATTGTTGAGTTAAACTAATCCCCTCAAACATGGCTTCAGTGGGAGCTGTGTGTTGGTGTCTCTGTCAGTGATTCCTGGCTCCAGTGTTTCCAAGTCGAGACTCATTCCACTAACAACTGCAGAGCTGATGTGTTTCATGTGATTATTGCAGGCATCCAGACAGTGAATATAGAGGATTGTGTACACAGGTATCTGCAAACTGGCAGCGTATGAATCTGTTTTGGTACCCACTTTCATAGTTTTGACCTTTATACTTGGAGCAAACTATGGCAGAGAACGGATACTAGACATTTAGTCAGGAAAGCCATCAGTATAGCTGAAACTAAATGGAACCAGTCCCCAGGTCTGTTCGTCCCTTGGTGTCTGGACCCAGCAAAGCAGCTTGTGCGTCACGGTTGAAGCAGACAGGGCTTTCTAGGGTCTCAAGACAAGAGGGGTAAATGGACTGCACTTACATAGCACTTTCCAAGCAGAGAACATAAAGAGCCTCACATTTACCCACATACAAACAAACACACACTGATGGTTGAAAAGATTCTTACCTGAGGTGAATCAAAAGGATATCGACTACTAAATTTGAAAAGCAGCTGAAATTTCTCTCCTTCGTACAGTGTGCCAGGTGCTCCCTCCATGTCTACAATCCACCTAAAATGAAGGCACAATATTAAAATATGTTAAATATTTCACTCAAACAAAAAGGGGAAAAAAATGATACTGATCAACCAACAGTTAGTGTCAAAAAATCTAAAACACATTTGACTTTGTTTACCGCTGAGATTGAAACAGTTTAGGCTACTGTTCATGACCTCATGGAGCTGTCCTGTTACCGAGCCACTGGTTTTTGATTTCGAAATTGTTTTTCGAGTACCCTCCATTTTTCACTTCGAAACTTAAATAACTGAGAGACGAGACATTTGATTTTTCAATGTTATTTATTTTCTATACCCTGTGACAACTTTAAGGCTGGACTGTTGCAAAATATTTTTAAGATAATGGAGCAAGTAACACCAGAGTTACTTCTCCTGTCAAGTCATGATATCAGGTTAACACGTCTATTAGCAACAAACCTTTTCTGTGCTTCTGGAAGAAATGGTTTTATGCAATACAGGATTGTTTGGTGTTTTTATGCCAGACTAGCAGTGTGGCTCTAGGGATGGCAATGTCGGTCTGTTAGTTGGTCTGTCCACCAGTTTGGTCCAGACAGAAATATCTTAACAGCTATTGGATGGGTTGCCATTAAATTTGAAACACACATCAATGTCACCCTCAGAATAAATTCTAATAACTTTGGTGATCCCCTGACTTTTCATCTAGCACCATCATCAAGACAAAATTTCAATTTGTCCAATATTTGGTTTATGGCCAAATCCCTGCAAAACCATTGACATTCCCATCAGCCTCAGCTGTACTTTGTCTTGCCTGCTAATTAGCAAATGTTAGCATGCTAACTCGCTAACTAAGATAGGTAAATGCCTAAGCCTCATGGAGCCACTAGCATGGCTGTGGACTCTTAGTCATGTTTACTAATGATCAATAACATGGTCTCATGTACAGAATGACTTGCAAGGATCACATCTCATTATCATTAAAAAAGGATCATACAAATTCTGAGCCGCCAATGCTGCATTAAGTGTGTAATCAAAGGCTTTTAGTCTGACTCATTCCAGTGACATTCAATATTCAGCTGGGTTATGGCAGTTGTTTAGTAATAATGTGATACTCTATTGATTTCGCTTCTGTAGCCTGGCTACAGAACTGTGCTGACTAAGCTGCGAGGGATTCAATGTCCTGCTCAGAAAGGGAGACGACTGCAAACACTGGGGCTTGATCCTGGGTCTTTGGGATGAAGGACAGTCTACCTCAGTCAATATGCTAATTGTTGCTTCACTGGCCAAAAAAGCTAAATATTTAAATCTAGTGCAGAACATTTATGGGGATTGCCTGCTCACAGTAGAAGAGGAGGAGAAGAAAAAGGAGCACTGATGGCAGCATCACAATCTCTGGCCTAATTTCTTCAAGGCAAGCAATGCAGAAAGGACACCAAAGAGACTTGTGGCTGTTGTTCTGGTTTAAAGCCCTGTGTCTTTTTCAAATATAGCCTCAGGCACATGATCATTTAGGCCTACATGCGAGGTCAATCCGGTTTAAAACATCACCCTTACACAGTGCAATGGTCAAAGCGTCTGAAAGGGGCTCCATTTTTCTTCAGGATGTAAAAACATAGAGGGAGGTAGTATCACTGTAAATGAGGGTGAGTTACACCTGATGCAGCCCACGCTGAACACAGGAAAGGACTCCAAGGACATTATACTTGTTCAAATTCCTCATAGCCTGGTGATTACATGATACAGTCAACAAAAATAACCCCAAGCCATTTAGTGAAAGTGGGGAAAACTGAGTACACGAGACTCAGCAGTGCTTCAAAGCAGCAGTTTTCTTGTTTGCAATGGCTGACTCATTCCGGCATTAAGCTAAGCCAACTGCACTATCACACAGTGAACTGAAAGACATTGTAATCTAATGAGCCGCACTGAGAGATGAAGTGTTCTATATAAACAAAAGCTATAAAACTACAACCGCATGGTCACCTTATCACTGCCACATGCACAGCATTTTTTCCCCCCGTGTTTGTTTTTTGTTTTTTTAAAGGATAAGGTTAGCATGAATGTCAAGCAGTAACAGAGTGTGTGTATTTTACGCCACTAGGACACGTGATTAGACATGCAAATCCATACTACTGTCAATTACTATGATAGAAATCTAACCCTGGCTCAGACCTTTTAACATCAAGAAAAAGATGTTGAAACGACAAAAAAGGCATGCCCCATACCATCGTAAACCTGGAATGCGCAGTGAACGCGGAAGCTGGCTGAACTAGCTCAGAGACTTGCCAGTCATGTGCTAACACAAACATTTTTCTCATTCTGACCAGGCGATTGTTATCTAATGAGGGAGATGCCGACGTAATGCATCAGTTCATTGCCAAATGGTCTTCCAGCCACAAGCAGTGTAACATGCATTGCCTCTTTAAGACGGCAAAAGTGCCGAGCAATGAAGCTGGAAGACATTCCAACCCGCACGTCCAGGTAGTAACTTTCAAAGTCAATGTTGCTGAAAGACAATTGAATGATGGCAAGCCAACAACTTAGTTCATCCTTGCTGCCTATCAGACACAATTTCGCTCACTCGGATAACATAGTCATGGGTGTTTAAGGAACACCAAGACACCCAGACAGAAAGGTCAGCTAAGCAGCCTCTGTTCCTCGCTACCCTAGCCCAACTCGTACATGCCAACTGTTAAATAGTTTATGAGGATGAATAGTGACACTGTGCTAAGACACTCTACTGAGGGGCCAGAGCTGTCAGTGACTGGAATGACCCCGATTCGTCCTCACCAGTCGCTGCTGAGGCTACAAGAGCTTGGGGTCTTTATACCGCCTACCACTTCCACTGCAACAGTAACCGTCAACGCGTGCGTGGCACCAGACATGCTCGCCGCACAGCTCTCTCATAGCGAAGAAACATGACATTTGTGTTTATTCATAATGTCCTACACCTTCTTCAAATACTCCTGTAGGTGTAGGTGATCCTGTCCTGATGTTTACTAAAATACTGCCATGGCGAAAACAAATGAATCACATGCAATAACAAGAAACAACTTACTGTGTAATGGTGTTCTGTACGCTTTTTTCGTTAAGAGTCATTCCAGGGGGTGGATCATTTTGCAGGGCTAATAATTCCTTTTGTAGCCTTTTCTGTGGAAGAGAATGCGTTTATGGTTTCTAACGTTACTACACTGCAACATGTTGAAATACTGCATCACGAAAATAAACAAACCATAGTGAAGAAATAGGAGAGGCATATAACGTTAAAAACAAAACAGCGTTTCGAAAAAAATAGTGCATAAGGGTTGCTTAATTTTATTAAGAGATCCATACTCAACCCAAGCACCGTAAAATATCAGTGATGTTCGGATAGATCGTTAAGTGACGGCAAGCTAAATGTTGTTAAAGCAAAACTCCACACTGGCAGACATGACTCGTTTACCTTGTAGCGTTATACAGAGCAAACCAACGTTAATGTGACAGATGAAACGATGGCTAAGTGTTAGATATAAACAACAAAGCCAGGTCATCAGTCATTTAACTGGTGAAGTGGGTTTGATGGGTGTTCCGATTGGATTCGACGCCTCTATCTTAAGAATGCGATGCACCTGTTCAGCTCAGGAGGAAACTGGAAGTGGTCAATCTGCGTACGGTCTCGTTAGCTAGCTAACGTCAACGGCAGTCAAATAGCAGTTAGGGCTCACTTCAAAGACTAGAATGCATTTCAACTCAGAACAGCACATCCCTTGAATTAACCACCCATGCGTTGCTAAGGAAAAAAAATACATCGCCACTCATCAATATATGTATCCAGGAAGCTAGTTCCTATGCTAGCTTCGACTTGGTGCTGTCGATGATGATGATGGGCTAGTTGTATTGCTAGCTAAGACCTAGCGCCAACCCAGAACAGTTTAGGATAAATCTCAACGCTGTTACTTTTGTCAACACTACTTCGAACATACACACGTACCTACATGAAGTGGTTAATAAACTACCAGGGAAGACCAGGTTAAAGGTCAAGTCATTTATAAATATACGCTCGCTGTCAGTTGGATTCTTACCTGCATCGACGCCATGATGGAAACCCCCCCTGCATCAGCGCGGAGCGGAGGACAGCGCGTCAGCGAGTCACGTGAGAGAAGAAGCTGTTGTGACAGAGGAAAAACAAACCGCTGATGGGTCTGAGCCACGACCCCGCTCAACTCTCACTCATTCCACGTCGTTAACGGACTATTTAGCATCTTTCCAACGGGGTTTCATGAAAGTGGAAAAAAATACTGCGTTAAAATCCGATGAGGTCACATGGGGAATTAGGGACGGTCACGGAGCTCTGCTCAAGGAGGGATGAGCTGCCTGACGTCCCTGATCCAGTTATACCCAATATTGTGCTTTTTACACGTTTGTCTTCCGTCACAATTAGGGAAATACTTAGCTTGAAGGGGAATATTAAAAACACACTCTGATCAACCATTGTACTATTCAGTTAGATATTCATCCTTAATTACAATAGATGGGGGTGTCTTTTATCGTAGCATCTCATACACTTGGGTGATAATAGATTGTTTTTTTCTGTCATCTAAGCTTCCTTTTATTAAAAAAAAAAAAATCGTCCCTTTCATTCCCCTTTTTACATAAAAGCCAGATTGTCTTAAGCACAGGAAGTATATTTATTTAACTATCAGCAAAGTTTGGGACATTTTATTCAGCTGAAGTGTAATTTGACTAAGCCTCCTGAGGTTTCTGCAGAATAAAGACACTCTGTAGCCAATGATAACTGAGATGTCATATGAGCTCCCACCTGATATGGGTGCAACTTAATAGCCAGATAATAGCTCAGAAGACTCTCCACATTCACTATAAGCATTGCAGGATAGGTGCTTAAAGACATATATGTGTTCAAAGCAACATGTATTCAGAACTCCAAAATCGTGTCCATCCGCTTGTACTTGTCATTTTGCCATATTTTATTGATCACAAAGCCACTTACTCTGTAGTAAATCCGAAAAGGGTACCTGAAATATCATGTGTCCATAGCTTTCTTCTGTGACATATACCCCATCAGCCCTAAATACTTAACGGTTGATGAGGTCACAACATTACCACACATACACAGAAACGTCTTTTGCTACTTGACATAACCATTCACTGGCGGCACGCAGGCACAGAGCAAGTCCTTCTAGGCATGTACTGTGTGTGTGAGACCATAAAAGGTCGTGTAAATGAGATCATTTTCCCTTTCCAGTCAACATTTGAAAATTCAGTTTGGAAGAAACTGCACACATTAAACTTAAAAGTAGAAGTGACCACATTTGCAACACAATTTCAATAGCATGGTAATAGCAAGTAATACTGTTGTTGCCTCTTTGTGCTGTTTGCACAAAACATCAACCACTGTGGTTCTTCTATCTCCTAAGGATAAGTGGTGTAATGAAATAAATTATTAATTTTGTAATCGATTAAAAAAACATGAATTTTTATTGTTTCCAAGCTGTTATTACATTATTGACCTAACAGAGAATTTTACGCAGGTGAGTAAGAGCACCATTTTTTGAGACCAATCTCCTCCCTGTTATGTCTAACCACTAACATACAACAATTAATTATATATATTTTAGTGTATACGATAGCTCTGCCAACTGTTCTTCGTGGTCTCTCAAGCATTTTTGTAATGTTTACTTAGCTAGCATAACATAAAAAAAAGAAATGCACACTTAAAGTATGATGCAGGTTTTTCTGAAAGGGTTTTTTAAAGTCAGATGTACTTCTTATGAAACAAGGTAGCAATTGGCAACAAAGTGCTCACCAAACAGGTCTTTATTAAGGTGGAGAGGTGAGAAAGGATTTATGGGGTGGGGGCACATTTATCACATTCTGGGGCAAGTGATGCAGCCTGCCCTATCCATTTATTACATTAAAATGAAATCCTTTAATACTAATAAAATTATGACAGAAAGCGAAGTGCAAAAAAAACCAAAACGTTTTATATGATGTAAATGGCAAAACAATTTAAATATTCAAAGAAAATAATCTAAAAATGTTTTAAGCTGCTACATTATCTCTGTAACTTTAGCAATCCAAAAAGTTTGCCGCCATAAGCAGTTCCAGTGCGATCTCTGGAGCGATGGGGAATTCAGGGATTTCTGTGGAGCTGTTGGTGTAGCGGACCTTGTAGGTGAAGTACATGCAGACCTTGGACAGGACATGAGACGGGATCTCCCTGAAGTTCACTTCATTGGTTTCATTCTCAGCAAACTGACCTGCAGATGGAGGGTTACAGTGTACCAATTTGGAATTCATGCCATTTCAAAATTACACCTTGAATATCCTATCCTGGAAGTAGCTATCAAACTGAACAATTCTGAATAAGATGCTACCCACTAACATAAAAAAAAGGCACAAAACAATGGCGGAAAAAAGTTCTATGATCCATATTTAATAGGAGGCAACTAAACCATTGTATGGAGGGAGCATAGTGCCACCAACTGGACAGGCAGAATTAACTTGACATCATACACCAATACCTTAATCATGAAAAGCATCACTACTGCACACATTTCCTATACAGCTGTATGGCAACTACACTGACAAGTGATGTTTTAAGAAAGTCAAACCCTGTCCATACGAGGGGAGAAGAGGTAGTTGTAAGTATTAGCAGAGGAGCAGCTCTGATTTTAATTTGGTCCAAAGTGGACATGTCAGTATTTTATATATTTATTTAAACAGACTTTGCACTCCTGAATAAGTTACGATTTCAGTATATGCAACTACTTTTAAATGCGCAGTAAAAACAATCTCAGGTTACACCACTCCACAGGACATACAGTTTGACAGTACTGCCTGAAACTATCCAAGCAAACTTTTTGTTCAACTGTACCGTTTATAGTAAAGTCAAATTTATCTGACCAGCACTAATGACCAACAAGCATAATGCTCTGACACTCCTTTCCAATCCTTAGTATCCTTCCTCTCATTAGGCTCTTGCAAACCTTGTATGACTGCCAACATTTGGCAAATCTCAGATCGAACAGAAGCTACTTCTCCCAAATATCAATCACAATCTAAATCATGCTGGTAAAGTATTTACACTTACATGTGAAGAAAACAATTTCATTTTAGAAAGTCTCGAATTTCAGGCACAATCCACTTGGAAAAAATTAAATATTTAATTCTACAGGAATATAAAGCCTTACTGTTACTGATGAGTGTCTTGTAATGCAGTCTATTTAAGTAATTCCAGAAAACCATTGAAACAGGTTAAAAAGAATGACACAAAACCAGCAGCCTGGATAGAAAACAGCATTAGATAAGTTTCACAGCTCCCACAAATGTGTCATATTGTTGCATTATAAGTGATTTCAATTTATACTGAACTTCTTTATCAGAGAGTCATTGGGTGTGCTGATGAATCTATTTGTTGGGCATGGTGGATTTGTACTAGTTTACCAGACCTAACCAGATTCCAGTTAACGGAGAGAAACTTTAGTTAACATGCATGGGTGTGCTCATTTTAACATTAGAAGATATCACTGCTTTCTATACTTGGACTAATTTGCCTGAATCCTCACCTGGCCCGCTTAACATGGCTTTGATAGTCCCAGATGTCAAGGCGTGTTCTCTTTTCACAATAAATTCATGGCCATCTGAAGAGATCAACTTCACATACATGGCATCTGGCCCTTCACAGCCACCGTAGGTTCTCTCTTCACCATCTGTGAAGGAACACAAACTGACAATCTCAAAAACAGGTGTAAGCCAAATGCTTAAGAACCACACACACATTTGGCCAACTGTAACAACGGGAGTGACTGCGGAGACTAGCCAGAGTTTGTGCTATGAAGAGAAACGTTAACAAATGAGACCTCTGTGAGTCGGCACAAGCACCTGACATTTTATGAATCGGCAAACATGCATTTCTGGGAAGGTACTCACCCATACTGTTCCGATATTTCTGTTAATTCTGACAGGGAAGATAGAAACACAACACAGAAACATCTAAATTAGGACACCAAGACCCTCGAACATACAATAAAGTTTATACAGTCGACTAGGCTGGACTGTAATGCTACTGTGCAGGGTAAAACAATCCCTCTTACGTTAAGGTTTCCGTTTGCTAATGTTAGGTTAGGCCTTAAATTCGTTTAGTGAATTCCTGGAAATAACCGTGTAACGTTAGGTTAAGACAGACCATCAAATAGCTAACCTACCAGTACTATAACGGTGGCTGCCGTTAAAATAAATCGGAATAACTACAACTGTATCTTTTCCGCTCGAATCCAGTTTGAAATTAGATTAGTGGCCATGTCTTTCTCCAGACGAAATGTTTTTTAACGGAGTTCGCCAGCCGTCAGCGTTAGCTAGCAAGCTAACGCCTTGGCAAACGAGCGGTAACGTTCTACTTTCCTTTATCGATTGTCGAGAGAGTTTACAATTCAAGTCGGGTAACCAGATGGAGACACGCCAAGACACAACAGCATGTAATCGAAACACAACACTGTTTCTTACCACTCTGTGAATGTGTAGTAGAGATTGCGTGTCAGCTAATGCTAGCCACCAGGTTGTTGATACCCGGAACTAATTTGTAGGAACACCCGCCCACGATAAATGTCTTCCGTCGAATTTTATTTGCCGAGAGAAACGGTCCCCTTTACTACTCTGCACATCGTAAATATGTATAATTGAAAATTAAAATCGAGTCAATTATTTTGGTCAACGTCCTTCTTCCGTTTTCCAAGGAGACTAAACGTTTTTATAAAATGATATCTGTTGTAATCGCAAAATGCCCAAGTAGAAAAATAATGTGCAAAGCAGAGGCTATATCTGGATGATGTACATTTACACCTCCGCTGTTCAAAATAAGTCGGTGTCATTAGATAAGAGAGGGGAAATAAGGATATTAATTTTTTTTAATTTTAATATAGAGGTGAGATGACTTGTCAAATTTCCACTGGTTTACAGGTCATCGATGAAGAGATGTCCTCTGAAGCCTATAGGGGGCGCCTGTGTTTCAGGTTGCCCTCCCTGACTGTCTCCACTGGCTGTAATGAGCGAGAGCAGGTGCTGACTGGACATGACAGAGACATTTTGCAGGTCTATAAATCTTGATTCAAGATAGAATGAGGGACAGAGAGAAGGCATGCACTCACACTACCATACACTGTCCAAAGTCCAGTGAGTAGAAATCAATCACTTCATAATATTATCTTGACTTCAAAAGTATGGTAGGACAATTATAAGGGTATTCGCCTGTGTGAATAGTGTCATAACACATCTAAAAGACCCACATTTTCGAAACTAGATCATTAAGTTTATTGTTTGCATTAACAACCAAACATTACAGCTCATTAAGTCTCTAACATAACAGGGATAGGGGTGTCCGTCATAGGTCAGATACAGTTGAGAAGTGGGCACATACTGAAGTCACGGTCAGGTTCAGAATGTGCCTTTGCCATGATCCTGCCTGGAGTCCTTTCATGCAGGAAAAGTGATGACTGTTGAAATTGGAGGCTTCCAAATGAACGCAGAGTTATCTGAGCTGTGACACTAATAAGATTAGACTACTGAGCGTGCCTGTAAATTGTGCCGTTTGACTCAGTGGTACGGTACTCCTCATGGAAGGAGTTTTAACATTTTTTCCCCCTTATACTGTTCATTTTCACACAAATATTAGGGATCCACAACTGACTTACTGGTGGGTCAAAGGAGACCATTTTCCCAGACTGCTCTTGCCAGTCTTACTTCATTGGTTTTGCTATAACAGATGTCAATGGTGTCTTCTGCAGAGGTGACACCTGACCTGGTATTTGTCTTACACTAATGCCAGCTATGCTGTCAGTTTATGTTCCAGAAAGTTCTAGAAGCCTCCTGCCTGTTGACTTACACACACAAACACACACATACACACAACCAAAAACAATCACTGACCTTCCAGTCCCCCATTACACCATTAGTGCTTATGATCAGAGCAGGCGGGTGGCGGCAGCCGCTTTGATGTCTCTCTGATACAACCCACCCTGCTGCAGCTGCTCTCAGCTCTATTTTGGGAAGGCTGCTGTGGGCCCTTACAACAGGGCTTCCTTAAAACACACACACACACACACACACACACACAATACATGCAAATTCTCTCATCATGCCAAGTGATATCATCCATCCTATTGACACATCAACTACATACTTTCTCAGATCACACTTTAATGGACAGACCCAGGCCATTAAAGAAATGGTGGGATGCAGTTAACTTGCTAGAAAAGGCACTTGTGCTTGTTAGTCTAATTTAATGTTGGCTTTTTTCTGACATCTTAGACAGCCAAATGTGTCACATTCTGCGTGGTTTACATTCTTATAGGCGAGCAAAGGTGCAGAAACAATAATCTTCACTTGGTTCATGTGTGGTTTAAACATTTCCCCCCCTTTTCACCACCAGTTTCAGTACCACAAAGTCGGTCAAATGTCAATACATAGAATCATTTATGAACACTACAATAGGTTAGTTGTAGGGGCTCTATATGAAACCAGGTCAGAAGTTTAGTCATGATAGGGAAAGATGGGGGAGGAGTGTATTTGGGCATTTCTTCTCTGAAAAGAGGGAAAGGCTTGTCACAATTAATTTGAGGGTACTGCCCCCTTTGCCTGCAGCGAGTCACAATGCCCTGCAATTCTCATGTTGGTCCAAATCTCATGGATCTTTGCTGGAGAAGAGCATCATTAACTCTTGGCATGTCACAAACAATTATGTCTCATTGGATGAAAGGTGAAATAATTATATTTAATGTAATTAATAATATTTTAAACTCAGATATGCTGAAGTTTATCAGCTCTCCTTTGCTACCACAAGCACAACACCACATACAGTAATACAATTTGGTGATAGTTTGAACACTGACTCACACGTCACACATCTGTCATGTGTGATTCTTGGAGGGACATAATGTCTGGTGAATTGTTAAATCATTAAATTCTTCAGGAATCTTATTACAAGCTGATGGTTGACACTGGCATTACAAATGCGCTCACACAATGACACAATGTTTTTTTGATAAATAGAAGCACAGGTAGCAGAGCTGTTTACCAAACAGACATCAAGTCATAAAGAAAAGAGACTTTAATATGTTTTATCAAAATGTTTCTGAAAATTACAGCTACATCAGCGAAAGTAGTAACACAATGCTTTCTGAGTCACTGAAGCAGCATTATTGTGATTGTGATTGTAATCACAATCACAATGACAGTGCACCCTGCAATACAACAATGATTCAAAGCCACCAACTTATGCAACCATTAAGACAAAATGGATTGCTCATAACCTATCACAAGCAGAGAATGATGCATTGGACAAATAGCATTTTCCTAAACCATAAAATGATCTGAAAAGTCCTTCAAAAGATGTTCCTGCTTTACATTTTAGTTTTTTACAAAACAATGTTAGTTTATTGCCCCTACTCCCCACATGATGAAAGCTTCAAATGGCATAACAGACAGATAAGAGGATGTGAGACAACCATTTACTTTCAATAGTTTGAGGCTAATGCACTGTGCTGAGGCCTTGCTTGTTTGAACTTAAATGACTCACCCTACAGACCCCTATGATAAAATCTCCATCATAATTCACATAATTAGATAAACAGGACATGAAAAGTCTTGTACTTAAATGGTATATAAGTGAATTGAGTTGATTTTGTTGTCGTCCATGTGCTGTCTCACAAAACAGAGTATGTGGGTACATGATCTGTTGAGCCACCAAGGGGTTAGCTCACTTGGTAGAGTGCCTGCCCCATGTGTGAGGCTACAGTCCTCACCGCAGCGGGCCACGGTTTGACTCCAACCTGTGGCCCTTTGCTGCATGTCATCCCCCCCTCTCTCTGTCTCCCATTTCAAATCTTCAGCTGTCATTAAAGGCCAAAAAATAAATATACTTTAAAAATGATAAGACACCAATAATAGTTTACTTTAGATGACAGAGTGAAAGGTTTATGGTTGTAAGACTAATATTTGTGTAAATATAACAGATGAAGTGATGCTAAGCTAAGCTATATATGCAAGGCATGGAAAGGGGATCTGCTTAATATTGATGTCTTAGCAACAGTTTTTAAAAATGCTGGGCACTGATATCCCCTCACTGCTTGCAAGCCTTAATCCAATTTTAGAAGCACAACCAAGTTGCGTTTTAGTCAGAAGTTGGAGGCTTGGTCTCAGAGAGGGAAGTTAAATATACACATGAGAAACTCTTGCTTTCATCGTAGTGGGTATATGCCAGACTTAAGATGCCTATACTGTATGGCCAAGCCAATCCTCACAGACGCGCAGTAGATAAACAAATATAATTCTTCAAAATCATAGTTGATTTAATCTTAATTAACAAATCAGCAACACATTTACACAATTTATCAAATCTGTAACAATCTTACAATCTGTATTTAGCATTTATAAGTACATTGTTGTGTGTTATAAACAATAAGTGTAACATTTATTTTGTTATTGATCTAGAGTGGCTGAAGAAAATCTGAATACTTCTGGCCATAGATAATTTAATAGATTACCATCTTTTAAATGCTTTATTATCAATACTTACAAAAGCATCATATATAACAAATTCAGTGGGGGCAAAATCTGGCCAGTTATTACTGAGTCCAAACTGGTCACGCATTATGTGTCAGGTACCACAAGTGTCGTGGAAACGGTTATTAAGCATTCGATTGACTGATACCTAATTGGACAATAAATACAGGAATTAATAAAAGATCTTGAATTAATCTATAAATAAAGAGTCTAAATTAAGCATTTTATTAACTGATGTTTAAATAAGAATAATTATTAAAGGAAGATTTTGCAAATCAATATATGAATATCAATCAATTAATGGGTAAAATTAAAAAGAGGTTTATAAAAAAACAACATTAAACAATTAATATAGACATTATTTAAAATGGATAAATGAATATATAAACAAATGGAATTTTAAAATCAATTTGAAAATACAGCTTTAAAGGAGAAATAAATAACTGAATTCACAAATTTTATTAAGAGTACAGGTTTTAATCAGACAATTCCATTTGCAGTAAATTTTTCTTGCTGCTCCTTTTCTTCATGTTATTACCAATTTAAAAAAGAATTTATTCTCTTAATTTATGAAGAAATTAATTAGTTTTAAAATATTTTATTCAGTCCTGTTTTTATTGTCCACTTAGATATTAATTGGTAGAATCCTTAATAACCATTTCTATGAGCATCTATACATTTGACTTTTTTCTTCTGTCAAAATCCGCTTTGGTAGCTGTGAAAACTTAAGAAACAATGTAAAGTGGCTGGTAAATTCATCAGATGGCAAGTGGGAAGCTTTTTACTGGCCAAGGCACAGTGCGACCAAAATCAAATACATGTCAAATGCATCCCTGAGTCAGGGTGGCCTGTGCCGTGCTGTTCCGCTGTTAATCACCGTCCTGCTGCAGTGATTCATATGGAGTCTGTTCCCTGTACAGTAAATGGCAAATCCACCGTTGCTGAATATAAACAAGATTATTGTAGATTCACCACCCTTGTCAGGATCATAGCTGTCACTGGAATTAGTTAAATGGCCTCTATGAAGGTTGCATGCTTATAAGGTTTTGGTTTATATTTGTCCAGGACTACTTGAGCAACAACATCTTGTCCAGCATGTTGTGCATATCAGAATAGTAACAGAGATATTCTATACTATTACTGACAAGTTCTGCTTCACATAAGGGTTTTAAGTGCCAGGTTATAATGACATGATAGCCTGTTTAACCTGTAAGACAAAGTAAACAAATAAATATTGTAGGAACGTGCTACATGCAGTTATGACCATATAAGTGAGTTAAGAACTGAAATGTACTGCTAGCCCAATCAACTCCACAGAAAACCAAAATTTACACTATGAAACAGCATGAGATGAGAAAACTCTCTGCAGGTTTTGCAGTGTCTGCCGGCGTCAGGGCAGACATGGCGCTGCTGATTCCAGGCAGATGCCACTGCTGGTGTAACCCTACACTAATCCAAGGCTGATCAGCAGTGGAAACAGTACAAAGAGACCCCAGACAAACTGGGGCACCTGCCTGCGCTTGCACTGCTAATGTGAGTCCCCGACGAAGATACTTTGATTTCATGCCTACTCTCCTGCCCCCACCCCCCCCCCCCCCAGGATCTCATTATGAGAAGGTTACCATGAGGCCACCATTGCTAGGAGACTAAGCACAGATGAGACGATGAACCTCAGAGATACATAGACGTGAACACGAGGCTGGAATTTAAAACATTCTTATAAGACAAGTGGAAATCCTTGCATCCATCTGTAGATTTTGTGTAGCTGTATATGCTCCATTAATGTTTGCGGTGTAGCCTGCAGTGCTGTATTTTGTCTTATTAGACATTGTTAATGTTCACACAGCAATTCTGATTTCTATAAGAAAAAACTATTTGAGATATTGAAGAAAGACACCTGGAAGAGTGAAAGTTATGATCCTCGGGATGATGCGTATTGGTGTAAAAGTGTCACAAATATCAGAAATAAGCAAAATGTAGTTTAACAAGGCATAACATCTTTATTGTTATACACATAACTTCATCTCCAAAGACTTTGCACAAATCAGTGGGGTAACATGAACCTTGAGATATCAAAAGTCTCCCACAGTTCCTCGTTTTATCCTAAAATACTTAAACAAGTACATCTGCCTTTCACATCCTCAAATGGTACATACAGTACATCCAATTAGAAATAAAGTTTTTTTTCCACTGTCAAACATTATCATATGTGCATTACATTACCAATTACAAACAAGTTATAATCATTGTCAAAATACAGGTGTGCAAATTGTTAGAAAAATACCAACTCATACCAGGTTCTGGATTGTGCTCTGTAAAAATCCTTACAAATAGTATATAATAATCTATATATAAATGACTCCAACATGCAATGTTGCATTTCAAAAAATATCCCATATACAGGCTGTTCTGTTAGACCCTCTGAAACTCCAGTCTTCACCATGCTTGTGTGAAGACAGTTAAAACAACAAAAAGAGGGTGTAGCAAAGAAAGGGTGAAAAATCGTTATTTAATGCATCACATTTGTAATACAACAATATTTTTTTAATTATTTCGTTTCTTAGTCTGCTTTTATTTTCTACTCCAGATGCTGAATAGATTTTAATAGTTAGTTTGCAGTAGTTATGTGGACAGTTTGCAATCATGTAACTGGCTGAAGCATTCTCCACTGTAATGTGTAACAGACAATATAGTCAAGTTGAACTGAACTGCAGCAAAGAAAACCTAGCCATATTAAAGCCCTTTTATGATGACCAAACACATCAGTTGTACAATTAATAAATAATTAATCTTGGTAGTGATGACAGTAAATGTCAACCATATAAATAAACACTTTTAAAATCAAAGAAACTCATGCCATACCTGCAACAAAGACTACAAACAGCTACGATGAGGCAAGCTAAAAGCATGATTCAGGTGATGACAACAGTCAAAGTATCCCCCACACGACAAAGTTAAGACAAGGATGGCATCTCTCCCCCCCGCCCCCATCTTTTTCTGAGGTAAACAGTAGTACTGTTAAAGACTTTTAAAGGCATCTCTCCTTCTCCCTGGTGCCACATTCCCCATGGCCTCAACCTGAATAAATCAACTACCACTGTCCACAAGACTGTCTTGATCCAGTCTCAAAGCACGCAAGCACTGCTGGGCCTACAGAAGCAGCTGCGAGAACTGCGTCATTGCATTTTAGTGGTATACTGAAACAATGAAAGCAAAGATTAGAATGAAGGAATTCAAGCAATATGGTCTAGGCATGTACAATGAAATCATTTTCCTTCTGATTTAATAAATAATATAAGACATTTGTTACTTCACTCTCACAGAGCTAGGTAGCTTTTAAAGTGTGAACCTCCTTCCTAAACACAATGCCGGCTGTTAATCGGCACCCTCTCTCAAAACCAGTCTATTCAAATTATTAGAGTCTGACAAAAGAAATGGAACATAGGATTTTTATAATTGAACCCCCCCAATGTACTATAAGCTTTCCTTTGAAAAAATAACATATTGCACTTTCAGTAACATGAATGTGTAATGTCAAATTACAGTTCAATTGTAAGAAATTAGTAAAAGGGAAAACAAATGTATTTACTCATTTTGAGAAGAGAAGAAATTTCCTTTTCAACCACAGGCATATGACTGCAGGTAACCAACATTCAGAGAACAACAATGAACAAAATAAAGCTACAACAAAACAGAAAACAAACAAAAACAAAATGTTAAACTGTACCATGCATGGGGAGTGTTTCAGAGCAGTGTATCCCGGGTTACAATGGACAGAGGTCAAGAAAGCTGCGGTGATGATTGGGTAAACAGAGTAAGACTGGCTAGTGACCGTGCTAGCACTGACTGCTGGCATCGGCCGTGCCCAGTTTCCTGTTGCAAGAGTGGTGTGAACCCCAGAAAACGCTCCCAACACCCGAGCATGCTCCCGCTGCGACTGTCCCCCACCCCTCCCGGCCGCTGGGCTCACATCTCCCCATCAAAACGTCAGATGGCAAAATAGAAAGGCAGCTGTTTGCTCCCGTCATCTAAAAGTGCATCTCCACACTCTTCCAGCAAAGTCCGTCAGCCCAACGCTATCTCTGCCAAGGCAGTGGCAGTGGGCTACAGAGACCAGTGCTTGGATCAGCACACGTGTGGGTTTCAATTACTTCTTTTTTCAGACTGTGTATGATTGGTTGTATTTTTAAACTTTTTAAAATCAGACTAGACACAGCATTTCACCTCAGCTTTTAGAGAAGCCAAAGGAGTGCTAATTCATGACAGGTTGGTGGTAGTGATGCCTTCCTCCTGATTCTCTTCGGTGTCATGCTGATTCCTAAACACCTATGGCTGCCCCTGTGTCTCACTGGCGCCATTTTCATTTTTCAAGGCTGCAACTGTACCGGTTGCCATGGTTTCGCTGCAACATAAAACAGTTTGTTTGGCTTTAATTGGCTGCTTATCAGATTTCAGACACACATTGTGACACACAGGATACACAAGACATGAGTAAAAAGGGCAGATGTATTTTCATCTTTAGAAATACATTAATTCATCTGCTCCTTCATTTTTGGGTGATGAATAAAGGTGACCAGGAAAATAAATGAACTTACCTGAGAAACCGCATCATCATGTCAGAAAATGGACAAATATAATTGCAAGGCCAATATTCAACAGCATTACCATAGCAACAAGAATAGAGTTAGGACCCTGCAAAAAGAAAGAGAAAGATCAGATATCACATAATAATCTACATCAACAAATGATCTGTACTGCCTGCCTATCTTCAAATTAAGAGCCATTTGAATGGAAGTAGGCAGTAGGAATAGATTTTTGGAATTGGAACATTTTTGGAAATATGCTCATTCACTTTCTTGCCAAATTTAGATGAGAAAATGGATACCATTCTCATGTCTGTAGGGTAAATATGAAGCTACAGCCAGCAGCCCTTTAGCTTAGGATAATAGAATTCGCCTTCCAGCAACTCTACAGCTCACTCATTAACACGCATCACACTTGCATTTGGGACCAATTACCAGGCAACCAGCGGACACCCTAGGAATCTACAGGTTCCACACTTACCCCACAGTAAAATGCCGACTGCCGTTTCTACACTTCTGATTTTGAATGGATTAAACAAACAAGATATAGCGTGTTAATTAGTGCGCGTTAGAGGTGCTGGTAGGCAGGTTGTTATTACCATTGGACTTAGCAAGGCTAGCTGTTTACCCCCGTTTCCAGTCTTTGTGCTAAGCTAAGCTAATCGGCTGCTGGCTCCAGCTTCATATTTACAGACATAAGAGTGGTATCGATCTTCTCATCTAACTCTCGCCAAGAAAGAAAATTTCCCAAAATCTCAAACTATTCCTGCAAAATTCCTAACACTGATACGTACTGTTTCTTCCATACTTTCTGCAATCTCAATACTGGCTTTCTTTGTGTCTGCGAGGCTCTTTGGCTTTAGGGAATCCTGCTTCCTGAGTTTCTGGTCGCTCTTGCTCTCCCGTATGGAGGCTGGCTTAGGAGTGGGGGTACTAAAGGACCTAGGGGGTTGTGGGGGCATACGTGCCAGGGCCAGGGCACTAGGCTCTTCTTCTAGCTCCTCTTCAGGGTCTGGGGGTGGAGGGACCCTTGAAGGGGCCTTAACGTAGTAACTGTGGTACTCGCTGTGGAGCTCGCCATTGACTGGAATTGCAGGAGGCTGTGGAGGAGGAGCAGATGCTGTGGTAGACTGCTGAATTTTAGCGGGTTTAGATGGTGCCTCAACATGCACATGAGAACCTTTGGGGCCATCAGTGATGGACGGCCTCTCCTCTTTACTCGGCTTTCTACTAGACCGCTCATCCTTGCTGGTCTTATGACTTGACTTCTCTTCTTTGCTTGTCTTGCGGGAAGGTTTTTCCTCTTTGCTGGTTTTGCGACTGGTGCTGTTGGCGAGCTGACTTTTCTTCTTGCTGGAGTGAGGCGAGGGTGGAGGTGTGGCTACAGGACTGGTCACAGGGGAGTGGGGAGGAGTGGTACCTTTGCGGTAAAGGTGGGGAGAATCTCTTGGGGACCTTTCCTTCTTTTCAATAGGGACCTCTTTGAGCTCCACAGGCTCCTTTACTGGTTGTTTTATGTAGTCAGGTCCTGCAGAGATGAGAGAGGTGACATACATTAACATAGGAATAACAACCGTAGTCAGTTTCCTTGTATGTGTACACATACCTGGCCAATAAAGCTGATTCTGATAATAAATAATCTACACATACATGCCTAAACCTGTACATCTGCATCACTTCAGTTTTCATTATCACTACATTCAAGTTGTAGAGCAAGGACATATGTCATTCCTGTTTACTAGTTTGATTTGGCTGCAACTTCGGAAATGGTTTTAAAGTATTTTTCATTGCGCAACCAATGTAATAATATTTAACCAGATAACCAGATATGCCTTTAAACAATAGTTTGACATTTAGGGAAATGTGCATTTACACTTTAATGCTGAGAATAAAATAAGAGGACTCAAGTCTGTAAATATGAAGCTAACACGACAGTGGGTTAGCTTAATTGATGCTGGCTGTAGAGTTATATGTATCGTTCTGACGTGAGAGTGTAATCTATTTTCTCATCAAACTCAGTAAGAAAGCGAACAAGCGTTTTCCCCAAAATCTCAAAACTATTCCCCTCGAGGATTTTGGGAAAAGTTTCAAAACTGTGGTAAATGATCACCAGGGATTTACCTTTCAGAAAAACAGGTGTTTAGCTCTGTGCCTTGAATGTAATGATAGTACACAGAGACACAAACTGCGGGTAACACCTGCATAGATCACACATATGAGAGTACAAAATATAGGTCCACACAGATTCAAATGCCCCATTTTCTGAAGTTCATACATAGTTCAATGATGACACAGGAGATCCAAACAAACCCTGAACCAACACCAGTGCTATTCTGAAATTTCTGATCCAGCCACTGTTCAAGAAGCAAGAGTCGGATAGCAGAGCACTTTTATTTTCTATCCATCCTGCCTGACTGGAGGTCACTGTGAGCAAGATTTGAACCAGAGCTTGTCCCTAGTATACTTGAACTTTCAAATAAAATATTCATGAATCAACATTACATATGCAATCATTCTGCAAAGACCAAGGCAGACAGGAAAAAATAAACTTATTAATACAGGGTCACAAACACCATTTCCCAAAAGAAGCCTCCTCTGCAGGCTCTTTATCATCAGTCATTCTCTTTTATCAGTATGTTGTTTTCCTCAAAAGGCCCTTGTCACATAAATTCTCAGCATCCAACCAACACAGCTGTACAGATAAAGAGAGTTGACCTTAAGGTGCAATGATACCTCTCTTTTTTGTCTGCAGAAGCTCATACTGTTGGCTATAATGTCCTTTCTCTCCATCAGGAGTTTATGGACTGAGGTCCTGGGTTAGTTGACATGACAATGATACTACTGCATCTAAATGCATACTCCTCTTTTAAATATATATCTTTTGAAATTTCATTTTGGACATTACGCCCTCTAATGTGTGGACAATAGGGCCTGAATCTGAATGTAAATGGATTTTTGCATGTGAGAAAATTGACACTTTATCTGTCCCTTTGTTCTGTCCTGAATTAATATTTATTAAAGACAACTCTTTGTTTGCCTGTTTTTTCCCACTTCGCCTAAATTAAATCTGACGGTGTCAGAGTGACTAACACAAGGACAATGCTGCTTTGTTGAAGTACATAAGATGGCATGAGCAGAGAAGGATCCTCCACATCCCATATTTGAAATAGAGAGAAAGAAAATCTATAAATGATAGACTATCGATTTTATGTGTATAGGAGTCGGTGGCTATGTGTAGAGGGAAATAATTTGAAGACAGCTTATTGAGCTTTACCTCAACTGTTGTGCTTGTTATTCACCCCATTCACCCTCACCAGATACTATATACTCAGTCATTGTTAGGTGACGTGATTCTAATGTGTTCATGTTGGTGCATTCAGTATTAACTGAGTTATTGGGTGGGAAAACTCAAAGATCAATCACAAGGATTTACTAGATCATGTCTCATATGCGTGCCACCTATTAAGTTTGCACACTGCCATTCAATGGAAAATAATTTATATTGATTTAGATTTGACACTTAACACCTCTAGGAAAAATTGTGCAAACCTCAAATCCAGAAGGGAACAAGGTATCCAATCCCATACCAGCGTAAACAGCCTTATCGCAGAATCTTTTGGGCCTCAGTATCAATAAGCCCAAAGTATTTTTTGGCTGCATGGCAGTCTTAATTTGTTTCATAACTGCCACAACCAATAATACCCACTACAAAGAGACGGGGGGACATTTGAACATCTGTTGGGCTTAATATATCTGCCAAGCTTAATTTCACACCGTAATTCAATAAGTGTTAGGGCTCCGTGGGCGGGCCCAAGCAGTTTCAGTCTGTTTGGGGACAGATTCCAGCGAGGGGTTCCAGGCATTTTCTGAATGGTTCTCGGCACTAAAATGACCCCCAGCCTCACCCTCACATAGAAGTGCAACACCGGCAGTCATTAAAAACTACTTCCACCACACTTCTGAAGCCATGCTAAATTCCAAAATATGCTGAACATGAACATGTTTTTTTTGTGTATGAACACTTTTTTTTTTTGCCATGGCAACAGCTGCGTGTGTAGATGTAGCAGCAAGTAGCTCCCTCAAACTTTGCTAGATTTTAGTTTTAATTTGTAATTTTCTCGCCGTCATTACTGAAGCATGTATCACTTATGACAGCAATACACTCATCAAAATCGAAAAAAGGAAGTGCAGGGATTGGATTAAGTGCAGTGGACCTTGAGGCGATCACTGCTAACGGCATCTCCCGTCCTGACAACCAGACTAGCCGGGCCAAACGTCACTGCAAGTGGTGTGACTGAAACAGGAAGAGAGGAAGGAGAGGGCATAAGAGCTAAGCTAACACAGGTTGGACCCAAGGCTATTCCACTACCTAGTCTACTCCTGGCTCCAGTCGCTGGAAAATAAAAATGGATGAGATAAGACTCAGGCTAACTCGACAACGGGAAATCAGAGACTGCAGTGCCCTCATCCTTACTGAGACCTGTTCTGTACTGACAGAACACAAGATTCCAGCACCTCAAGGCAGCCTCTGTGTTTACATCGATGATGCCTGGTGCTCAAGCGCAGTTAAAGTGGATGGACAATGTTTCCCAGATGTGGAATTTTGATTGTTAAGATGTCGACCATATTATCTGTCCAGACAATTCACCAGTGTTTCTGTATCTGCTGTTTACATTCCCCCAGATACGACTTCAAAAAACGCACTTCAGGAACTGTATGAGGTCATCAGCAGTCAAATGACAAAACAACCGGATGGTGTTTTGTATTGCAGCTGGTGATTTTAATCAAATAGACCTCATCACTATTTTACCTAAATTCCACCAGCATGTCCACATCCCTACCAGGGGGACAAATAGACTGGACAATGTGTACACGAACATTTATGGCAGTTAAAAAGCCCTCCCTCACTCCCATTTTGGTCAGTCAGACCATAATTTCCCTGCTTCTCCTGTCTACTTACATCCAGCTGATAAAAAGAGCCAAACCATCAGTAAAAACAGTTAAAGCATGGACCGATGAAGCTACAGCTGCTCTATAGGACTTATTTGACTACACAGACTGGCTCATGTTCAGAGATGCCACCATCCAGGAGAACATTGAGGAATATACATCATCATTGACATCATACATGAGCAAATGTATTGATGATGTGGTAAACACAAAGACAATAAAATCATTCCCCAACCAGAAAGCCTGGATGAATAGAGATCTGAGGGCTCTACTCAAAGCCCCAAAACGCTGCTCTTCAGTCAGGAGACAAGGAAAATGATAGCACTGCCAGAGCAAGACTGAAAGCAGGCCTCAAGGAGGCAAATCTGAGACATGAGGAGAGACCAGAGAGAGACCTCAACACCAGCACCAAAGATATGTGGCAGGCAATCAAAAACATCACAGGCTACAAAAGCAGGATCGAGCGCCCTCATCGTGTGTGAGGCCACATTACCACATGAGCCAAACACATTTTATGCTCGTTTTGATCTACCCAACAAAGAGTCAGCTGTAAAGTCTACTCCGCCTCCAGAACACCGGCCACTGTCAGTATCCACAGCGGATGTGAGAAGAATCCTGCTGAGAGTGAATATGAGTAAAGCTGCTGGGCCTGATAACATTCCTGGCCATGTACTACGAACGTGTGCCAGTCAGCTAGTTGATGTTATTACTGACATTTTTAACATATCACTGTCACTGGAGAATGTTTCCTCCTGCTTCAAGACAGCCACCATTGTCCTTGTGCCTAAAAAGTCTGCAGTGTCTAGTTTAAATGCCTACCACCCTGTGGCTCTCACCCCCATTCTGATGAAGTGGTTTGAGAATCTTGATCTCCAGCACATAAAGAACAACATCCCAGCCAGCCTGGACCCTCACCATTTTGCTTTTAGAACTCACAGATCCACAGAGGATGCCATCTCCACTCAGTTTTCACACACCTTGAGAAGCAAAGAAGCAAAGACACACACCCCTGTCTACATCAGTGGAGCTGAGGTGGAGCAGCTGAATAGTTTTAGATTCGTGGGAATCAGCATCATAGAGAACATGACACAGTCACCTCACATCTCCACCCTGGTCAAGAAAGCTCAGAAATGGCTATATCTCTTAAGGAAACTTAAGAAAGCAAAATTTCACGTCCCAAATTCTACTACAGAGGAGCAATAGAAAGCATCCTGACAGGAAACATCACAAACTGGCATGGGATGTGCACGGCCCAGGACCGGAGGGCAGCGGCTGATTAAAACTGCTCAAAAGATCATTGGTACCAAGCTACCGAGCATCAGTGATATCGGTGTGGTGCATGCGCAGAGCCCAAAGGACACTAAAGGACAGTACCCACCCCAGCCACAGCCTGTTCACCTACCGTCTTGAAAGAGATACAGAAGCATCCGCTGTCTGTCAGACTACAGAGCAGCTTCTTCCCTCAGGCTGTGAGACTGCTAAATTCATCCTCAGCACTCCACCATGTAAACTTGCTTTCATTTCTATTTCTACTTCTATGACTTATTATTTATTCACTGATCTACTGTATATATTTTTGAGTAGCATAAAGGGAACTACAACACCAAATCTAATTATACACAGTGCGTTGTGAAATGAGCAATTAATGTGTCTTGTATCATGTAGAAAGCTGCTAAGGAATCTTGGAAAGTTTACTTTGCTTAATCTCATTACTTGTGGTTGTTTGGTAGATATTTTAGCATGTGTAAATCTTATTGTGATGAGTGAGTTAAAATTTATCAGATGTACTCTACCAAGGAATCCTGCCAGGTCAGCTGGAACGTGTTTTAGGACTCAATTACCCAAATGACCGTGGTGTTTCTTTCATTTGAACGTTGATCAGCTGGGCTGAGTCTGCAGTCCCCCAAAGAGGGTCATTAAAATAGGCCACGGTATTAGTCGTGACCAAGACAAAAACTCAAATAAGCACAAATAAAGATCTGAATTATAGCATTTAGAGGGTTTTTTTACCTCAAATTTAAGATATGTGCATATTGAGATTTGTATTCTTTTCAAGAAAAACTCAACTGTAATATTTACTTTTTAATATGTCTTTTTCTTCTAGCCTCATCATTGTCTCTTTGAGGATATTAGAATACAATATTTGTTTAAGCTGCATTTGCCAGTTCTGTTCATGTTAATCCACAGCACATTTTCTGCTTCAGTGAACTCTTAGCAAAACACACACGCTGAACACACACACACACACGATGATATACTCACACAAAACACAACGGATCGGCTGTTTAAGACCCAGACTAACCCCTACTGACCTTAATATGAGATGAACAGCAGTAGCAACAGGGGAGCTTCAGTATGTGTGCGCATGCATGGATATGTGTATAAAGGGGGAAGGAGTATGTACTGTTGTCACATCTGTTGTCATTGTGCATCATTCTGGGTTCAAGGGAAGATTCATAGGGGGCCAGTAGTTTATAATCTAGTGTTGTAAACCCCAGGGTTGAAAGGCCGTTAAGCAACACTGGCCTGAAAAGAAATATCTATTTTCATCATTTGAATCTTGTTTTGTGCTGACAATCAAACACTCACCCAAGGCTATATTTGTTGCTATATGAATGATGACAGGTCTTGGTTGCTGCTGTGTCTTTACATCCATGTCAGATGCACAGAGCAGTCAACAAGGACAGAAATACACATTTCCTAAGGCAAAGTGTTTGCTCAAGTGCTTCATTGTGTTCATATGTCAAATATAATAGCATGTCTTCCAAGTGGTAGTGATTTTCCAGCATTTTCCTGGTTTGTGTTCCTGTTATATTATATATGTATTAGTCTGTTCTGTGGGCTTTGATCTCAGCATGTTCTCTACACTGTTGTATTTACAATTCATGACTCAATTTGTAGCGTTTTCGATTTTCTCTTTCTTCCTCCTACTCATACTGGCAGATGGGCAGGGGGAGCTGTCATTGTTTCGCCAGACTACTTCCACTACTGTTACACACACTTACATTTGCACTCATACAAACACATGCAAATAACCTATTTTCTGTGGCCACTGGTTGAGTGTAATCACTGTCTTCCTGTGCTTTGTAAGTGGCAGCATTCAAAGAAGAACACGGAAAGGCCTCACGTTCACATGAACTGATGTGGTTATTGGAGGCATGCTGGAAGAAACTGCATGAGAAGAGTCAAATCCAGACCATGAAACAGCAGCAAACTTCATAGACTTTTGCAGACTTTTTCCAAACACAAACATTACATTTTGCAGATCTAAATGCATCAGCGTATATAGGCATATCTTTAAAACTAATGTTTGTCATGTTTCATACAACTCTGATCTACATATTTCCACAAACAGTCCAAAATGTTTGATTAAGCCAAGTTCTTCCAGATTCGCCTCTTTTCATGCAGTAAGACATAAGGAGTTTTACCTTAGCGCTAACACAGTAATACATAATAGATGTCCCATCTACATTACGTTACTAGATGACAGATGACAAATGGGACAGATAAAAAAATGCTTTTGGAAAGGATCAGATCAGTGGCATCATAAAATACTTTTTATACTATATCCTTGAGAATCATGAGAAGTTGCTACATGACTTTAAACTTCAGCTGAACTACTGTCTTGAACTTCATGACACCTGCTGCCACGAATATAAAGCAGCACCTGCTCATGTCTGGTTTTCAGCCCTGACAGTTCCAGGCTTTTATGGTTCCACCTGGTCCAATTGTACCTTGACTGGGTCACAAAGGGCGGCGTGAGATGCCTGCTGCCCCCCCACCCCCACCCCTGAGTAACTGGTTGAAGGAAGAGACAGCTGCTCTGCATCAGCCCTTGAGAGGGGCGAGTGCAGGGCCGAGCTCCTCTCAGTGCAGAAGGATTTCAGCTATGTCTCCATTAGACCCCAGTGAGCTCCAAATATAGCTTGATTAACGTCACGACAAAGGCCACGCTTAGCTAACTCTCACTGCTCCCCCTCCAGGGTGCTTTATGTGAACCAATCATAAAGGTCAGGGTCCTGTTCCCTGTGACCCTCTCTTCCCTTTTGAAGTACACACTCCCAATCTGGGCGATAATCTGCTATGAGTCTGAAATGCCAATTCCAAACAACCAGGGGTTTAGACCCCTGGTTGTTACCCTTAAGGATTTATTAAAAGCAAAGGAATGGGGTTAAGTGAGAATATTTCAACTGTAGAGTTAGACAGATTAGTTTGGAAAAGTCACAAAAGTTCCTCCCAGTGCTAAGGTACTCAGAATGAGTGGCTTTGTCCCACTGTAACATTAGGAGACACGGTGACTGACAAACACAAAACTGGATTCTACACCCACTTGGCATATTTTTAAGTACACACTAAATTTTTTTCTTTGAGGTTAACAACAGTGGTGGCCATTTTGCCAGGAAGCTGCAAATAGGGGAAACTGTTTAGACTTAAACATGATATCCTGAGCACAAATCGTGAACCAGCAACAAACCTAAAGGTAGGCCGTTCTTGATTCCCCAAACTGCGACCTGCAAGACTGAGACTTTGATAAACTACAAAATAAAATGAATATATGGAAAATGGGGATTGGCTATTTGCAGGTGCCTGTCTGGGTTTCGCCTGGGCTTACCAGACACGCTTAGGTAACTGAACATTTAAATGCTGCGGCTCAGATGTCGCTCTGCGCTGCACATTATTATGACATCGGCCACTTTCTCATTCATGATCTGACTTATAAGGCAAGGACACGGACTTGTGAACCCGGAGATCACCCGGCCTGCCAAGCATGACCACCGTTTTCCACAACACAAACAAGCCACAGGATGTCTCTGGCCTAAGCTGGCCATTGCTGTGGCTTAGTGGAGGGACATACTTGAATGGGTCCCATTGTCAATCTATTTGTCACTCACTATTTTGTGGAGGCTTTTGGCAAGGGCCCAAGGTCAGCTAGCTCATAGGCCTAAATATATTACACACAGTGCAAGAGTCTAGGCTAGCATAGATCTTACACTGTAAATAAAAATAACAAAAAAGGTATGACATAGCACTTTTGAAAATGCTAGCATTTTCAAGCAATATTAATAGAGCATATCCATTAAGCTTATCCAGATAAGCCAAATTAATTCAATATAAGAGTTTACTTTGTTGAAATTCTTACAAAATCTATAACCAAATACTGGCTTATCTGGTTTAGTAGATTAATGCTTGCCTGAGGGTTTTTTTGAGTCAAGACATAACTATTTCTCTAAAAGTGCTACATTAAAAACCCAATTTTGATTCACCCTTTTTTGATGTTGCACTTTTTGTGCCCTTCTGTTCCACCTCTGACTGCACCTGCTGGGGTAGTATTATATGTTCGGATTTGCCTTGTAAAACTCAGCTTACCTTGTAAATTAACTAAACAGAGTTGAGTCAACACCCTATGCTGTGAGCTGCTGTACAGTATGGCAGTGTGCCTGTTAAACCTCCAGGCAGAGGAAAGATGAGAACTGCTTGGTATTAGGAGCAGTACAATTTCCACTACTCATATACCTCTAAGACATTTATACACTCCACTAAAGCACAAGTTTGATAAGATCTGAAAAACACCATCAAAAGAAGTTAAAACATTTTGCTTTTCTCAGTTTATTTTTGGCAGAGTTTATGGCTGCAAATTTTAGCAAGTATTTCCGAGCATTTACAACAGGCCTTTGAGAGCAGAGACAAGGCTTCCATCTAGAATACAGTACCCTGCTTCAAGCTGGCTCTCTTTTTGTCTATGCACAAACACAGCGGTCCATTGTCGTGTTATAAGTCATCCTCAATACCTCTAGTCTTCGATTACAGTCCTGGAACACCAAACCCTACAGTTTTGTGCACCAACAACAAGGTCATTACTGACTCAGACACAGCTTGTGTAAACAACTCTAACACTGTGCAAACATCGTTATTCATACAAAGTACCCAACCTCTTACCAGTAACCCAATTCCTAAAAACATGGTTTGAATCGACAGATGAGGTTGCTCAAGGATTGTGTAGCTAAAAAAGAGATAGTGGAGGTGAGGGGGGATTTTAGAGTAACTTGGCTGGGTAAATGTCCCACTGTTGGGGTTGAACCACTCATGTGTTAAAGCCCCTGCGACAGTCTTAGCAAGGACTGCAACTTCATCTCTGGGTCACTCATGTCTTTTCTAAAATGTCTGAAAACCTTGCTTGCATGCATAGCTAGCTTAAAGTGCCGTTCACCCCCAAATCAAAAATACATATTTTTCTTCTTACCTATGGTGCTATTTATCCATCTACTCTAGATTGTTTTGGTTGAGTTGCCATATCGGTTGTAGAGATGTCTGCCTGATTTGATTTTTTATTTTAATTTGATTTTGGGGTGAACTTCCCCAACTTAAGGTTTATACAAATTTTGCCACTTGAAATAGTCAAAGTATTGTATTTCAAGTGCAGTGAACACGTGACCTTCCTAACCCCTCAGTGCACCTGCAGTCCATGTGTTTCTTACTCAGACAGTGGAGAAGTATCTCGAGACACTAGGGACACATATCCCTACTAAGGCTGTATGATGTCCACACTTTGCCAAGAGGAACATGCTTTAAAATATCAGACCTGTGTGTTGTGTATAAAGGCATGTTGTTAAATGTTACCTGGTTGGTAGAAGTTGGGGGAGAGCTCCCTAGCAACCGCTCTGGCAATTTCAGAGTCGTGCACAGCAGATAGGGCAGCCTGCTCTGCAGCCTCGCTTTTTGTCCTGGCATGGGCCGTTCTGGAAAAATACAAACAGAAACAATAGTAGAGTTGCATGGTAACTCCTCAGAGGTAAAGACATAAAGAGGGTGAAAACCACCATGGTTGAAGCAAGTGTGGTAGATAAATACATTGAAACATATACAAACACATATTTTATGTTTTTCCACAATAACTCATTGGTCTGTGATTGTCTGCATGCTGCATCCATGACACTGTTCTCAGCATGTCCCTCTTGGGGATGACATAACACCTCCCCTTGTGCTTCTATCTCAAATCCAAATCCTGATTTTCCAAATGGAGTGAAGCCACATCCAAGCAAGACCATAATCCAGTCTGGAGCACTGCACTGCTGCTGGACCACACGGGAGCAGTGCCCAGAAGGCACAGATACACACACACACACACACACACATATATGATCATATCATATCATGTATAAACAGCAGTTGATGTTGTGAAGGCAAAGATTTGAATCCCAGGCCAGTCAGCAACAAGATAAATATTAATTTTAGGTGACTGATAAAGTATAAAGCAATTTACTGTAATACATTAATAAAACAACAAAATAAGTGACACTGACAATATAATAGTTGTAGCTAAACACTACCATGAGAAAAGCTTGCATCCACATCTACTATACTATGCTGATGCTCAAAAACCAAAAGGCAGAAGAGTAATACATTTTGGGATCAATGTGAGCTTAGCATTAGCACTGAGAGGTATTATGGGAGCGCACGGTTAGACAGACATAGGCCGGGGGGTGACCTGCTTAACAAATCCCTTGAAAACTCCATCAAAAGATAGTGTACATGTACACATGCTCATACACATGCAAACACAAATATTAAGAGCCATAAGTATAGGAGGGCATGCACTGGTGAGGGAGCATGTTTCCCACAAAACTCCCTTCAAGAAATACATAATTATGCAACCATATGAAATGCATCAGTTAAAGTCAGTGGATTATTCACTTACTGTATGAACAGATGAACAGTGAGTGGAACACTTGCACAATACATGACAAGTGCAACATGGAATGCAAAGTTCCAGATGTCCAAGTATTGACAGCTGTGCCTGCTGCCCTGCTTAACCCGACTCATCCAGCGTCCTCTCCCTCTTTCTTTTACCATCACTTCTTTCTTTCAATCAATGCTCCTGTTTTTTTTTCTATCCTTCTACATCAGTCTATTGACACTGTATCCCCTCACCCCGTATCCCCACTCCTCCCCTCCCCTTGACCCCAACAGACAGATATCTCTATTTCAGACTACTTCTCTGTCCTTGGACTCTGGGCTGTCCTGTTTTTGACGGGCTGGGACAGTGAGATATTAAAATGCATGAGAAGCCATATGCTGGCTGGAGAGAGGGACCGTTTCCTCTCCAGAAATAAGTTCCTGCATCAGCCACAGACAGAGGACACACTCAGGCTGTGTTTACAGGCAGCACAGCCTCTGGAAACCCCTGCCCAGTCACGGATACAAATTCAGATTTAAGACACATTCAACAGTCACACACAGTATAAAACACAATGTTTTGCTTCTTGCCATGAGTTCTTACAAACATGTAGGAATTTCACTGGAGTGGTTAAAAGCAGGTACAGTATAGCTCCTGGTCTTATTTAAGAGCACTTCACTGCTAAAAACTGACATTAAAGCATTACAGTTACATCACACCACTGACATGTACACTGTAGACATCCACTTGCCACACATGCTACCACAAAGACATACGTGCCTCTATTTCTGAAATGTGTGACATGTGTAGCCAAGTGTAAGGAGGAATGAATGCATAATGAATGTATACAACATGCCCACAACATATCCCAAGGATCCTAACAGTTACTTTTAGGTAGAGTGGGCATAAAACAATGGGCAGACACAGGAAACGATGTAGACTGTTCACAGACAGGATGTCTGGTGGCGGGAGGTGACAGGCAGAGAATGATGGGAGTGTGATAGAGCAGTGGGACAAGAGGAGAGTGAAATGAAAGGTGAGAAAACATGGGCATGTGGAGCGTAGAGACGAAAGGGTTGGTTGGTTTTCTTCCAAGCATCGCTAAATTTAATCAAACTAGCAAGTGACACCAACACCTTCCACAATGCATGGACTGTTAAACCTGCGATAATTTATTTTTTGTCGACTTGGGGGCAGCACAACAAGCTATAAACACAACATTGACATCTCTTTTTACAATCTGATATTGCGAATACATATAAAGAGCAACATTAGCATTCATTTGGAGTCATGTTTGTGTACCGCTGACGAATGGAAGTCCAATATCACTCTCCTTTTAGCTCGTGAGGCAAATATCTGGCTCTTTAGCTGCTAACTGCTGCACTATGTTCACCAGCTGGTCGCTAACTGTGTCTTTCTGCTTTTTGGGGCTGGTTAGGTAAAGTACAGTGGGTTTATCAGAGCTTTTTCACTAAAAACAGCGGCCTCAAGTGATTAAAAACATTGCTGATGAGAACGGTGAGAGTGACTCAAAATAGTTGTGGCTGTAAAACCAAAACAATGAGCTGAAAGATGATAAAATGTTTTGTATAGCTAAGCGAAATTGCAGAATCAGGTGATAATTCTCTGTGTGTTTGTCACAATGTGTGATCCCTTTCACATTACAGTCATTTTATACATTGTTAATGTAATAATATTGCTTATAGCAACTTTAAGTGTGACTGGCCACAGTAATGGATTGTCTTGTCGATCAGAGATTCAAGGCAGAAAAGTCTGAGTAAACAACAATATGCAAGCTCAAGATTGACCTTTAAAATAGTTTTAAGTTCTTTAACTCGTCAGACAATCTGTAGCCTCCCTACTTAAGGCCACTCTGCCACTGAATATAAATCAACAGCTGTTCATGCCTAGTTTTGGGCTCTGCAGGCGCTCCTGTCTGGTTGAGTGCTGAGGCTGGGTCCAAGCAAATCAAGGTATTTGAATCCATAAATGCACCTGCTGGCACAAATGCAAATATCGCACAAGCAAACACACACACACACACACACACACACCACACACAAAAACAACACAGTTTGCAAAAATTTGGACAAAGAGTAGAAAGGAGCAAAGACTTTGAGGCAATTCCTTTTGGACTGAAGCTCTATTTGAGAGATGATATTGATGAAGGCGTGGTGAGATCCATGGTTGTTTCATTACTGTGACAGATGAATTGTGTTAAAAGTATTGAGTCAGTTTGGCAGCTGGTGTGGCGGATGCTCTTTCTCTCTGCGGAATGTGTGTCTATGCATGTGTGTGTTAGAGATAGAGGTGAGAAAAACACAGACCGAGAAAAAGGTATGGAAATGGAAAGGAGAGAAAGACAGAACTGGAGAGAGAGACAGAGAATGAGAACTTCTAAAGACTCCTGGGTATTTAGAACTGCTGAGGTATGCATCTCACCCCCTCTAATTTTACCGTAGGGTTCAATTTCAAAGCCCAGCTCCCATGAGGTATGGTGCTTGCTCCTTTAAGGTTTTTCATACCTCGGGCTACCGCAAAATACAGTATGTGTGTAACTGTATTATGTGCCTGTTGTGTGTGAGTGTGTGCGTGTGTGATTGTGTGTCATGTGTGCAAAGACCCCTGAGTGAGTCTCCAGTCCATCACTCCCCAGGCTATGGCCTATTTGAGGAATCTCTCTCACATATGCTGACACAGTTCTGCACCCCCTTCCTCTCTTGGTCCCCTCCACCCCCCTTTGCTTCTTCCAAAATGCCCCTTCCCTTTCCATCTTCCTTCTCTCCACCACACTGACCCATTCCGCCTCCCCATCAGTCCAAGCTTGGTAACTGGAATGCTGACTGGTACGGTATATAATAATATAGAAGATGAGTCTTGACCTTGTCAGTGGTAAACATCTGCACTCAAAAATCTTCCGTTAAACTCTATCACTCTCTTTCATCGGCCAGACCAAGAGAAAACTACTACTATACAGCATCATATTTCAAGATCGTGCTCCATTTGGGCACTGATGCTCATGTTCCGAGTGCTCAAATCTGCTCATGAAAAGATATTATATAGCAACATAAATGACTGCCCTGTATCTTGCCCAAACAGTCCTCAGGTCCAAATGAGCAGCACAGAACATCACAGAAACTCTGCACAAATTAGCACTTTGCTTGCCCTGCACATATCTTTTATATCCATGCAGGCCTGCTATTGAATTCCCGGCTGGTGCTAATTCAGGATTACTCAAGCATGACTAACACCATTAGTGGTTAGCTAAAACTGACTCTGAAATTATTCAGGAATTATTCCTGGGCTGAGGTCTGGGTTCACATTACCAGGGGCTGCAGTGGTGGGGGACAATGGCTTCAGCAAATGAGGCTTTAAAAGGGAGACGGAGTGGCTGTTATTATGAGATAAGCTAACTTTATCCTGAAGAGAGAGCTATGATGCTGTATAATGAGAATATTTGAGCATGGCCATGTTCTGTACTTTAAGCATTTTAGATCTTGGGAAATCCTGTTGGTTTGGCAGGCAGGGGCTCTGGGCTCATTCCCCTTCTTTCTCCTTTCTATCCTGTTACTCTTTTCAGTAAAAGTAGAGATGTGCATACTTAAAATAGAAAAGCAGTATCTAAGATCAATTAAGCTGGAATTTTCCCCAGTCTCATGACTGGCCTAGCTAAATAATATGCTTTCTTAATAAGGAATCTGAATGTTTTTCTTCACATTTCACCTAAACATGCAAGGTTTGTTGAACGCATCATGGCAAAGTATGCAAACACAAATACATAGAGCACTGCAGCAGCATAAAAACACAACGATGGTACAGGCGCTTGAATAAATGGAACACAGCGCAACATCATGAAAAACACTTGCAAGGGTGAAAGCATAAGGCAGGGTGCAGGGAAATGGCACAATGAGCGGGGGAAAACATGACTGTGTCAAGTAAAGAATAAACCTGTCAGATTGTAGAAGAAAAGGATACAAGAGAAAGGACGAAGACAGATCATCACATCTAGAAAATCCCTGGAGGAAAACACGTAAGACATAGCTTAAAGGAATAGATATACTATTCACGTTCATCCTGAGAGTTAGATAAGAAGATTGGAACCACTCTTGTGTCTGTATGCTAAATATGAACCAAACAGCTAGCCCTGGCTTTGTCTCAGGGTTGAAAAAAATCCATCTACCAGCACCTCTAAAGCTCACTAATTAACAAGTCACGAATTCCACCAACTCTTAGTTTGTTTTCATCTGGATTTGCTTTATCACTAACTCTCCTGTCATTTCAGATCCTGCCACTCTCTCAGGCCATGCAATCAACTTGCTCACCTGGTTTCCCTCACCCATCTCCTCACTCATTTCCTCATGAATCGCTCAGTATAGGATTGTGTATTTTAGTGTTTGAATGTGTATAGGTGCTCCTCGGAAACTACTGTGAATTTGCATTTACGGAATTACTCTATTATAATAAATAAGGTACAGGTGTAAGCGCACATGATTATGTAGTACATGTTTGGAGCTCTGTTATGTTTGAAGGTCTGATACGCTCTCCGCTGAATGCTGATATGAGTCCGCTGAGAGAGTGACACAGAATCCCTTGCTGATGTGATCCCTCCGGTTTTGGTGAAGGGCAATGGCAGGGATTCAGAACTCCACTCTGTGCTCTTTGTGTCAACACTGCAAGTGAAACATGGCCACAGCTGATACAGCTAATGACACAAAGGGGGGAGATGTTGGCAAAACCATACATTGCAGAAAAACAGGGATGTATCTGATGTTGGAAGCTTGGATTTGATTTTACAGCCGCTGAAACACCTTAAAAAAGGGTGTATTTAAGCCTTATTTAAAAACAGAATGCTTATCTTAGTCTTATAGTCTAAACAAAACCAACAAGATACACATAAGACATGAATGGGCCACTTACTACAGGGGAAAACATGAAAGGACACTTAAGGCACCAGAGCTGAGTTCACCTTGTCTGCTCCTAAATCTTTATTATATACAGTGTATTCAGCTGACATGTAACTAAGAATTAATATAATTGTTGGCAATTACGATCACGGAGTAAAGATCATAGTTCACTGCATTGTACAACATCACTGAATAAAAAGTTTACTGATGAAAGAACAAGGCCTTTGTGGATTAGCTCCAAATCTAAGAATAGGAAATCCAAAATGATCCATATTAAGTGGATCGGTTGGCCAGATGACCGATGTCCGATCCTCATTAAATACAGTTTCTTTGTCAATGCTAATACAAAATTCTTTCTCTGCTTTATTCGTTGAGTCATGGGCAGGCAACGTAATAATGTTAAATTGCATAAAAATGATCCCACGAGTTCTACGCAGTGAGGTAGAGCAGGTAGGAGTTGAGGTATCAGATTTTGTATCGGGAGTAAAAAGTCAGATCGGTGTTTTGCTATAACATTTCCCACAGTTGACAATTATTCCAGCACACAAAACATCACTTAAAGGTTCAGTGTTTAACACTGAGGAGGAGCTATTGGCTATTGAACTATTGAAAATATGAATCACTGTGTTTTCAATACCTTAGAAGAAGCAGTTTTTATCTATATAGGGAGTGGGTCGCCTTCCAGGGAGGACGCCATGTTTCTTCAGTAGCTCAGAATGGACAAACCAAACACCGGTTTTAGATAGGGAGTTTCACGGCCACCGTCGTTTCTCCTACATGCTTAGAAAGGAAGGGTGAGGCAAGTGGTATGCAAATGGTTGCAAACTGCAATTTCACCACTAGATGCCACTAAATCCTACACACTGGACCTTAAAGTCAATTTTCAGAACTCCAGATGAATCTCAGGACTGGATCTGCAGTTTTTGTGTTGCTGTGAGGCAGCATCTGTCTGTTTTCACAGTCACAAGCTGCTGTTACCCAGGAAGTCAACGATTTATTCAAGCAACTTAACCTGGGTTTGTACTTGCCCACATACTGTATGCACAAACAGACACACACAGGGCTCCACTCATGCAAATCAAGACATGTCCCATGACTATTCAAACGTTACACACCTACACAACCACATGCAAACACACATACACGCAAAAGCTTAGCACCTCCACCTTAAAAAATAAGCCACCTGTCATGCAAATGACTGTTATCTCTAATTTACTCACACACACACCTCAAATCTGCATGTTGAAAAGGACCATTAGTGAGATGTGCCATAATGAGGCCTACTGGGAATCAGTGTGAATAAAGGACACACTGAGGTGACTTTATAGTGTTGTCTCTTTTGTAACTCTCCAACTGGAACCAGACATGTTGAAAAAGCCTGACAGGGTGAATAAACACAATGTTAAACTAACAACGCCTCTTCACTCTACTACTTCATAAAGAAAATCAACAAATGGCTGACACGATGATGACGGCAGTGAGGCAGTAACCATGGTAACCACCAGAGACACTTGAGCAAGCTGTCCAACCAGGCATCTGGCCTGTATTAATGAATTTGCAAATGAACAAACCCACACTACAGCCTACTGTATGCGTATAATTTTGCATATACACACAAACTATCATGGAGAGTTATGGGCACACATTAAAAAAGTATTTTAATATGTGATCAAATTAAGCGTGCTTTGACAAAGTGAAGATGGACAGAGAAAAATCCACACACACACACACACACACACACACACACACACAAACAGCCACTCCATGGTGTGTCTGATTTAACTACGAGGCTCAACATCCGAAGCTAAACCTGTGTGAGTAAAGGTCACATTGCCTGGCAACCACTTGAGCTTAAGGAATAGTTTTAATTATGGTCCGTGCTCTCTCCTCCAATCTCCTGCCACCATTCACCCCACTGTCTGCACACACACACACACACACACACACACACACACACACACACACACACACACACACGCAGCCATCAATTTCCTCTTCACTGCAAAGCCAAAAGGAGCATTAGCATTAGGTCACATCTGCCCACAGCTGAAAAATTGTGATGCAATCTTTGTACAATCTATCTTTTATGGCTATTTCATGGAATGACTGGAAGACATGCAAAAACAACACTGATAGTGACATAAAAAGTCAATCATGTTTATCATAAAAACATTAATACAATAATGGCCCACTATCACCAACTGCAACTGATATGTGGGTCAAGTTCGGCATCTTTACAATAACATAAACGTGTGGATTATTGTGAAAAGGTGACAGTGATAGATTAAATATCCTCATTGTGTAGCCATGTGTGACAGTTAAACAGGATTCACAAATCAAAGAAAATGTGCCACGAACACAACCACACATACAGCATCATCTGTGCATGTGATTACAAGAGCCTTTGCATGCTTCACAAATGGATTCTGCGTGGAAAAGCAATACTCTGAATCAACAAGAGAAGTGATGATTCGATAATCCAATCCGTGAACATCTGGAGTGAAAGCGGCCTAGCTAGCCAATCAGAGTGGCTGAACAGATTTAGCAGGGCACATTAGTATCGAGAGGTTAAAGGCACAGGCTGTGGTAGTAGGTACAAAAAGAACCAGACAGATTTGAATAGTAGCTCCAGGCAACACAAACTGAAATGACAGACTCATTTATGCAGATGCCAACTAGTATGGCTAAATCTGGTGTTGCTACTATAATTTTTTTGTGCATTTTAAAAACTTTGTTTATCCTGATTAGTGCAGCAGCTATCAATCAATCAGTCAATCGACAGAAAAATCTTATGCAACCATTTTTATGATTAATGAATCATGAGTCATTTTTTAAGAAAAAATACAATTCTCTGGTTCCAGCTTCTCAAATTTGAATATTGCTGTTTGCATTAGTCTTCTACTATTGTAAACTGAAAATCTTTGGGTTGTTGAGTGACCAAGCAAGATATTTGAAGATGTCACCTTGGGCTTTGGGAAATTGTAATGGGCATTTTTCTGAAACTAAACCAAACGATGACTTGAGAAAATAATCAACAGATTAATCGATAATTAAATAAATTGCTACTTGCAGCCCAAAATATGATGCAGTACAATATTGCACTATAAAACTACCAATACTGTGACAGAAGATGTCATATATGTATAATATGTAAAAAAAAAAACTTTAGGTTTTTGATTTTAGGCTTAACGCCTCTCCAATGCACATCTATTTATATACGTTGTCAGAGCCACAGTTTGTGTGCTGTGGACACTATTTTGAGGAGTTAACAGGTTTATTCCCCACCCGTGATGGAGCAGGTCAAGCATCGTGTTTTGGGCAGTAAGTCAGTGGATACTAGAGCACAACACTAACAACAACCTATACTGAATCGACAGTTATTATGGATGTCTTCCTGGTATTGAGCTGTAGCACCTTTAGCAGAGCTCAAAACTCAATTATTCTTGTATATCAGTAACTTTTGCATAGAGTTAGACATGAGTGCACATTGACATTTCGGATGTTTACACAATATCTTTTCACGTGATGGGAAATTCTCAGGAGGATAGCACATACACATGAACACACACGCAGAGGGAAATCCTTGGAGATTACTGAATGAGTTTACTGAACAGAAACACTATTAACTTGCACTCATTTCTCTACATCTCAAATCACAGTGTGTCTAATACAAAATCTATCTCACGGACTCTTACTCTCATTAACAGATCTTCCATACACAATTAACACAGAGACAAGAAGATACGCTATAAGAACAAAAAAGTGCATCACATTCATAGTTTAATAATGGAGGGAGTACAGTCTTTTAGGAAATTCTTCCTAAACCAAGTCAAGGAAAGATTGTAGAGGAAATGGAGGAGTGGGTAAACCATCTGTACGAGGAGTACGTTTACATTTTTAATGATTGCAGGTGAACCACTACATGGGTTAACCTCTTTATAACAGCCTTGGACTCCACATGACTCCCCCCTCTGCCCGCCTGCCTCCCTGTCTGACTCATCTCAGTCTTTCCTGAGAAGCTGCTGAAATATGTGCCATTCTCAGAGAGATTACGAGCCACAGCCATACAGAGCAATGGCATGTTGGTGAAACCCAATCCTATCACCACTGCTGTGACACAGCCCAGCGCTCCACTCACATTTACACACACCATTCCCCACAGGCTATTCTCCTCTACTCCCCCAGGAACAAAGCTTTTTATACAGTGTAACTGTAAGTCAGGTCCCAGCCTTCATCTATACACAGTAAACGGTAGAATCTTCATACTTTCTTTCCCTTACATCACCTTGTCTTTTGGTGTAGAGTCCTGTTGCTGGACCTGCAGGTTGATTAATGTCTGCCTGAAGTTTCCTTTCTCCTCTCGCCTTCCTATTTTCTTTTTACTCTCACTCTGAAAATGTATTCATTGGTTTTCTTTCTTCAACATCTTTCTCTATCATTCCTATTTACTGAGCTGTAGTATGGCATCATAATATGTATCAATAGCAGCAGTTGCATCAAACTTCCTGCTTTAGTCATTTAGTTTAAATACATTTTTTGCAACGAGGAATCAACTTTTACTTGACTCTAATGAGCCACTTAATTGGTGCAAATCTGCTCCCTGTGTCTGGTACATGCACTGATTTGTAACATCTCCTCATGTGTGTTTATGTTATATGTTTTTGAACTGTACATTTTTACAGGTAGGGCTGCACAATACTTAAATGACGAGAATAAGAGTCTGCAGCCATGCTAGTGGTTCTGTGAAGCTGTGGTTAGGAGCTAAATGCTAGCATCAGCATTCTAACATGCTCATAAAAGCAATTTTGTGTCATTGTTTGGCTCTTTAAATTAGAAATGCACACATTCTGATGTTTACGAGGTATAATGTTTGCCATTTTCACCATCTTAGTTTAGTGTGTTACCATGCTAACTAATTAACACTAAACACAAAGTGCAGTTGAGTTTGATGGGCATGTGATTAGTTTTACAGGTATTTGGTCATACATCAAAGTTCCAATCCATCCAATAGTTGTGAGATATTTCAGTCTGGACCAAAGTGGTGGACAGACCAACCAAAATTACCATCAGGCCTTCCTTATATCACTACTTTATCTGCTTCCATGGTTTCAAACACTCAAGTCTTCCAGGCTTTATATAATAATAATGTCGTGAAGTACAGAATACGATTACATTACATGCTGTAATTTGATTGTGCTGGGGGACATTTGAAAACTGCTCAACTAACTTAGTCGAGCAGTGGCATGCGCGATGCAATGACATGCGCCATTACATCACTATATTATTTATAGCTCTTTTGTACGTACGAGATGGCAATGATTCCAGTCATTAATGCTACACATATAAATAATATGAGGCACATGTGGCTGGTTATTTGCATGTTCGTGTGCATGTGGGTGCGTGCGTCAGCAATAAATATTGTGTTACCTCACACCGTCACATTGCCATGAATATGAGACATGTCGGGGGATAAATAGACTGTATGCTTTACTCTGACTTGTGATTCAGACGGCTGGCAGTCCTTCCCTCAGTTACAGTTACTGTACGCTTCGTGCCTCATTGCTACTGTACATTTTGTCACTTCATAAAGGGACAAACTTGACATACTTTTGAAAGGTGTGTGGCGCCATTTCATAAAAAACTCAGTAAGAGGTGGCACTAACACCACGATCAAAAACACACGCATGCACAGACGCAGAAGAAATGACCCCAGTTGCACCTCTACCCCTATTTGGAGCAGAAGAAGACATTGCCATCGAGGACAGCCAAGATGGAATCTTGATGTGACCATGATGTACTGCGTTTGGGATTATTTTGTTCACGTGTTGAAACACAGCCTGATCTATAACTCTCTCCAAAAAGGGCAGGTGGTGAGTGGCTGAGGTCATCACACAGCAGGTGAAAAACAAACACCCCTGGACACAAACACACCACACACACACACACTTTCTCTGTTCTCTTGCCGAATGGTAGCAACCTCATCTCATCTCTCACATCCAAACAGGTAGTTTCTCCCATTCTCTTTAAATCTTCTCCTTCCATATATATGGACACACAAACACACACACACATACACACACAGACATTTGGGAGAGATGATAGTGTGAGTGAGATGGCGGGCTGCTATATCAGTGGTGGGACGGGTATATATTCCTGGCTGGTGCTGATAAGCCAACTGATGCCTTGCCTTATATAGTCAGTACTCACTGCTGACACACTAGCTGAGCAGCACGCACAGCATGCACCCTTACTGTATGCATTTTCCTGTGTGTGTGTGTGTGTGTGTGTGTGTGAGGTGTTCCTGAATGGAGAGAGGTGAGTCCTGATTAGGTGAAGGCATTTGGAATCATATTATTACCCCTGTTCCAGTAATTTAACAATTATGGCACAGTTAGTTTTCATATATATAGTCAACAGTTTTAATTATGCAAATGTAATTATGTCATATTTTGTTCTTTATTTTAATTGAATTACAAAGCAGCTTTACTCTCTAAACATTTGGTACAAGGACTGGGCAACTGCAATAGATTTTATTACAAGTATAAAACAGTAAACGTCTTCAATTTCAGTGTCTGGTTGTTCGCATATGGTCATCTCCTGCACAATTATCAACCTTTATGCAACCCAGCAAATTTGATGGAAATCAATTCATATGCATGACAGAAACGCAAACAAAACAGGCCAAAAACAGCCTCACTGGCAGTGGTAAAAATGTGATGATGATAAACACTCCTGAATATCATTGGTCTCAAAGTTTTGAGATTGCTGATTGCTGTATGAAAAAAATAACCACCATATAAATATCTTTCTTGTTCCAGAGGACCTGCACATTAGGTGTTGGATAACTTTTCACTAGAGCCTGCAGAGCAAACTATCAAATGGAAACACACACTTGGCCTTCATGTACGGACTGGCTTACAGAATGTTTGTTTTGGCATTTTTATTATTCTTAGCGTTGTGCTTAATCAACTTAACTTGAGAAAAGGAAGTTTCAGATAAAACAATATAGAAAATCAACACAGTACACTGAAAAAATTTAGAAAAATATGTAGAAATACAAATATTTAGAAATTGTAACTAATGTGCAACTTTATAGCTTTTGTAAGGTGATTTTAACACTTCACACACACATCATTTTAAGACTTCTGCTTTTATGAGATAGCAAAGCGAGTGACAGGAAAGTTTCGGTGTAACAAAGGCCATTACAGTAGATTACACAGTGTATATACAGACACACCACTGAGCCACCAGGAGACCTAAACTGCTGATCTGTAACAAAAAGGCTTTGTGGGAGAAGCATCTTGGCACGGTAAACGTTTCAATGGCACAGTCACTTATCTCAGTTCACAGGCCTGGGACACAACACCCCCCCCCCCACACACACGGACACAACAGCATACTGAACGCCTTGTGTGTAGGAGTCCATTTTACATAGAAATGGGTGGCAAAATAACAGTGAATGGGGGTCACAGACACAGAATGCCACTCCACCTCATCACACCAGCTCTCTATCGATTGGCTGATCATGAGCATGAGGTCATCAGCTCCAGAGGCTGATGGGATAGCTCCTCTGTACAGTAATTCACAGGGGAGGGGGTGGGTGTGTCCCCTCTGTGCCCCCTTTTTAAAATTCTGCTCTTTTTTCATTTCTGTCCACTCCAGACTCCTCAGAAATCTCTTGCTCAGCAAAGTCGCTGCACCCCCCATCTTATCCAATCAGCATTTATCCCCTGGCTCTCACTTCAATCCATTTTTGCACTCTCTTACTCTTCCACCGGCTCTGTCTCCCTCCCCTCATTCCCTGTGGATCTGCCGGGTACGCTCCACATTCAAAGACAGAGAGTCATGTGACTAGAGCTGGATCGATACGAGCGCATCTTTTGACATGCACTGTATAATGAGACTTACATAACCTGCTTACACACAACTGCCACAGTCTGCCATTCTAGCTGTTTGTAACACAAACACAGAAAAATCTTGATTTCAGTCAGGAGAAAGGAAGTGCTTGTTTTGAGATTTCCAGCAGCACATGATGGAGCGGCATGTACCAGGCAGTAATTTGATCACTTACTACAGTACAGGGGACCTTGTTTGCTGCCATAAACACTTTGTATCAGCTTGAATGCTTTTACTGTGGTTGCCTTAGCGCTATGCATCAGGTCATGTGTTTCCTTTTGCTATAAATTGTTACTCTAATGCACAAGCAAAGAGGGGATCTGATGGCTCTTTCCTTCAACACATTATCAATTTTTCTCTTTTCCCAGTAGGTTTTTCTCAACCTCTCTGACACAGACACAGACTCATAATATCGTGCGTCTTATTTGTGGAACAAACAGGATGCAAGAGTTTTAATATTAAACATGTTAAATCCACCTTATGTAATCTTTATCTTATATCCTTGAACTCGGCAGAATAAAGCATTTTATCTCCCTGCTCGCCGGAGAGGAATTATTATATTCTAAAAGAATGTCTGGATTATATATTATAGTAAAGCCTGCGATTCATAGAGTTTCCTGCTACTGTATTGCTGTAGATGTCTGGGTTCAGCTTCCAGTCAAAAAACTCTTATTCACTGTCTCCAGTGTGTTAGAATATTAAGTGTGTGTATTGTATTTAATCAGTTTAATTAGATTTGTATTGATACATAGAAAAATAGATTAATCATTTAGTCTAAAAAATGGGAAAATAATCACTATATAATTATTAATCACCTGAGCACAAAGTCATGATTCAGTATTGTTTGGCTCACATGAACAGCAGCCAAAAACCACGTTGGTCGTGTGACTCTAAAGATGGAAATGTCAGTTTTTGGTACAGAATGAAATATCTCAACAACTATTAGATGAAGTACCATGGAATTTTATAGAGAGATTTGTGGTCCCCAGAGGATGAGCCCTACTGACTGATGATCCCTAAACTTTGCCTCTGGCTCCACCATGAGGTTGACATTTTTGTTTTTTAGTGAAATGCCCGAGCAATTATTGGATGGAAATAATTTGTTACTGATATTCGATATTCGTGCCGAGAGGATGAATCCTAAAGACCCTAAATCCCCTGACTCCTATTGTAGTGCCACCAGCAGGTTAAAGTTTTTTCCTTATCCTGAGAAATATCTCAACATCTACTAGATGGATTGTCATGGTTCCCAGGTAATGAATCACAATATATTTGAAGATCCCTTAACATTTCCTCTGAGGAAAATGACAGGACATATTTGGTTTTGAGTGAAATGTCTCAACAACAATTGATTGGATAGTCATGAAATTTGGTACAGATGTTCATGTTCCTAACAGGATGAACTGTAATAACTTTGGTGATCACTTAACATTTAATCTAGCAGCATCATCAGGTTAAATGTGAATTTGTCCAATACTTGGTTTATGATAAAATACCTGCAAAATGTGTTTAGTGCTAATTCGCAAATGTGAGCATGGGCAACAGGCTAAACTAAAATGGTGAACATGGTATGGTATTTTACCTACTAAACATCAGAACGTTACCATTGTCACTGTGAACATGTTAGCATGCTGACATTAGCATGTAGCTCAGAGTATCACTGTTATCACAGTATTGCCTCACAGAACCGCTAGTGTGGCTGTAAACTCTTAGTCTTGTATAATTATACAAAACATAGAAAATAAATCTCGAAATGTGTGAAGCTGTGCCCAGCAGGATAATTGAACTGATGAATTGATTAAGTTAAATTATAGTTCATTATGTTTCTTAATTATTTGATTGACTGCGTAATTGTTTCAGAACTATCTTTGCTTCTGGGTAAGAGTGTCAATTGTTTATGTTATGTGTGTGTGTGTCAGAAATCCAATAAACATGTCTTTGCTTATGCATATTATAAATGCTTGTTAAAGTATTTTCATACATGAAATTCATGTGCACCTCTTGAGAGAGAGAAAAAAATCAAAACACCCGTGATTGCATAGAGACGTACACATCGTCTGACTTCAATCTAATAATGCAATGAAACGAGAGGATGTCAAAGTGATGCTGCATACGATGAACTGTGTCCCAGTAGGAGGGTGGCTTTAAATGAAAAGGTCACATTTCATCCACCTGTTAAAGAGCAGATGCCACATCAGAGCAATACTTGGCAGGAGGAGCAGGTATCGTTATTGGGCACACGAGACGCACTTGGCGTGGATGCAGGTATGGCTATACTGCTCACAGGCACACAAATCTCTCTCTCACCCACTAACAGATCAACACACACACACAAGATGCCAAACCCCTCTCTCTGGGAATGAAAGATATGGGTAGAGAATAGAAACAGAACCTTTTCCAGCGATGATCACACTGGGACACTACACAAAAACCTTGACTGTTGATGATGTATAAAGTTTGGGGTTGTTGTCATGGGACTCCACATACACAAGAGTGAGCCTTCAATCAGACCGGGAGATAGTTGTCAAACTGGCCACTGCTCTGACTCTTCAATGGTGAAAATAAACTCCAGAGGATGTTCGACCTGTCTTTTGTGTGTTTACACAGAATACACCCACATGCACATACAGAAGCATAAATGAACACATACACACATAAACACAGTACCTGGAAGCTGCTATTTCCACTTTACTCCTGGCAATGGCTGCAGCCCTCTGTGCTCCCTCCACAGCCCGATCCACCTTCTCTTTGGTTTTGGGGTTCTTAAGAGGAATCAACTGCTTCCTTATTCCACGCACCAGCACATTATTTTTGTACTTTCCTTCTTCTTTAGTGCCATCTGGGAAAACTGTGCACCCGTAACCATGGCGCTTGTTGTTAAGCCATTCTCCCTCATACTTCATCCCATTGGATCTCTCTGAAACACCAAATCCATTACGCTTGTCGTTCTTCCACTCGCCCATGTATGTCTCAGTCGTGGTGGCATCCACATGGTCCTCCAGAGGAAAGTCCTCATCTGGCAGCTCGCTGTCACCAATGGATATGGTAGAGTTGGCATCACTGGAGCTGATGCGGCTCATGGCGGCATCACTGCGTGCAGAGCTGCGCTTGCTAGAGATTGAGGTCCGAGAATCAGACTTACGCAACTGCCGGAGGCTGCCAAAGAGTGACCCCCGGCGGAACAGGCCCTTCTTCTTGCCGGTGACGACCTCGCTGTCTGAATGGAAGTTAAGGACAAAGCCGCCGCGGCTGCCTGTTGGCGTGTCTGCAGGGGAGGAGAGGTCCTGGAGCACTGTGCCGTTGCTCTGTTCGGAGCGCAGGGAGGCCAGAGACGTGCGGAGAGGAGAGCGGATGACAGTGGCCATGCCATAGGGAACACTCTGACGCACGCCGTAGCCATGCCGCATCCCACCCATCCACTGGCCTTGATAGGTACCTGCAGAACAGGTAGACACGGGTCAGTGAGTCACAATAGTCACAACTACTTTATACATCTGTTCCCATAAAGCAGTGGTTCCTAACCTTTTTCCTTTATAGCCCCTTTAAATAAAGCAGTGTCTGCGCATGATGTCAATGAGCAGTTCCACCAAAGAGTGAATATTTCTTCTCAAACTGTTTCATTTTAATAATCTAACAAAGATTAGAATGAAACATTATTTTTTGTAGCAGAAGTATATTTTGTTTTCTTTTGTATCCTGTACGAAGGTCACTCAAGTTCATCTTGGGAACTCTTAGAGGTGTTGCGGACCACTGCTAAATAGGATGAAACAATGCAACACAGTATATGAAAAAATATCTCTCAAGTCTTTAATTTGAAATGGTGTATTTCATCAGGTAAAGAGGTAAGTGTATGAAATAATATAAGGTGAAAAGATTCCGAAATTGTAACCTAGTAGGTCATCTGTTACAAACTGTTTATTTTATATATAAGATTTATACTAGATATAAAGATACAGTATATTCTAATTTGATATGCTTAGAATGACTCCCTGCTTAATATTACTATTTGGGCAACTTATATTGGGCCTCACTTTCTGATAAACATTCTCTCTATTACCCATAACCTCAATGAAGAGACAGTTAGCATTAGCTGGAATCATAAAGCACAATCAGAAGTGGTCTCACAATGGTTTTAAGAAGCAAACATGTATTAAAGGTGCTGCTTGTGTGTGTGTGTGTGTGTTTGCTTCTGTGCACAGTCCGTTTGTCTCACTGGGCCCACTTCCAAAAAGGGGATGTCTTTTATCTAAATCAATTGAAATAGTGTCTTGAAAATGTCTGCAGTGGGGGATTTCCACAAACTATCTGAGAAAATGCAAAAAATAAAACAAAAACAATTCAAAGTGCTCCTCATGGTTGAGTCCTTAAGGGGGGTGCTGGCACCAACACAAATGATAACAGCTGATTATTTCAAGATGTGTATGTCTGAAAAGCTAAACATGTTTTTTTACCTTCAAAGTTACAGTGAGTTTGTACTTATTTTGGTACTTGTGGCGACATTCACAAGCTTTCTCTTTTTCCTCTTTTGTACACCTTGCATTGTGCTGGCCAGATATTCTCTGTATCAGCACTAAGACCTTGAAACAGCATTACATATGGGAACACAGAGGAGCCTTGCTGTAAGGGTGCAGCTTATGTGAGCCAATGAAATGTTTTTTCTCCTTCCCGTCAGATCTGGGACTGTGAGCATAACTAACTCAATCACAGAGATTTGATTAAGGTACTGATATTGAGGATCACTTGGGATGAATGTGAATCACTCAGATAGGAGCCTATTTTCAGGCAGCCACTAACTCCCCCACTGACAGTAGGCACATTCACCACCATCCGTTTGTCTCTGACGGTAGGGAATTACTATGAGTCACATAATGAGAGGAATACTTCATTAATCCCATTTGGTGCTGCTGAGCCCAGTGAGCATGTGCTGGCCTACTGTAGCTTCTTCAGATCATCATATTACAATCCTGATCCTAATAATAAGAAAGGCTTTTTGATCCAGCACTCGAGTTACATTGACCAATACAATGAAACTTGCAATAATGGTCAGATTCTAAAAGAAAATGATATACTAGCCCGGGCAGGAGTTTAGATGGATAAACAGTGTGAGATTAACAGGCTGGCTCTGTGCTGCAGTTCAAATCGGTGACCCTGCAGATCAAGTTATCAGGATGTTGCAGGGTCAGACAGCCAGATGTTCTGTAGATCCTCTAGGATCAGCTGATTTCCCAAGCCCAGCCCTCTGTAACCATCATATGTGAGGCATTTATTCTGCACCATAAGGCCTCCATAAGTGGAAATGATGATCACAAATCACCTAATGACTTGGATGTTTTATAACCAGAAATGACCGCCTGTAATAGGTCTTCCGCATTGCTTGCAAGCACTTTTGTTTGTGGGCCTATCAGGATGTTTCCTTCCTGATCACACAGGTCTCTAGACAATCTGTAAACACAACACTCATTAGTGAGGCTTTCTCACTTCCGGTAAGTCTATGACTTAACATTGCTAAATGGATAGATGTATATATATTTCTGTATTTTCAGCACTATGGAAATGTCAACCTTAAGTTTACGAAGTTATAGAGAAATTGGGAAATTAATCCATCTGTAGTATTCGCTGCAGATGCATCTGTTTTGTGGGTTTTCTTGAATCAAATGTCAGTGTCACTTGCAGAATGACTTCTATTAAAAGTATCACTTTCTCTAGAAATGGTATTAAACAAGTTCATTTTCATTGGAAATGTTGGCATTTGTGCAAAGCATACACTCTTGTTATTGCTGTGAGGGTTCAAATGTGAAAATGACAGAGAAGTAAGTGATAGTCTGACTATAACTGGCTCCAAACAACAGACTGATTTGCTGTGATTTCCAAACTCCTTCTAGCTGGGGCATGTCTCCACAGAGCTGGCAACAGGAGTCACTCTCCTCCCACTGACACATGAGGAGCAACCGGTAGTTGCCAAATGAGATGTGCATTGAAATTACAGACGAACAATTATCTTAAGCTGTAACATTACCAAGGCAACAAGTCATAGTTTTGGGGGGGTAAATGATGATGGCTTGACCACGGTGCGCAGTGCGCAATCCCAGCTTCAACTCAGATCATATGGAGATTCATGCACTGGTGTATTTCCATTAGACTCCCTCAGTTTTAGTCTGAGCATCCTCACACACACAGGCTACATAACACATCATCGGTCACAACCGTTAAAGCGACACACACGTTAATCAAACATCTTTATAAGGCACGGTTTCTTACCGCCATCGCCATAGGTTTCAATCCCATATCCATCCTGCAGCCCGTTGCTCCAGGTGCCGTCGTATCTAGCAGGTGTGTTGTGGCTTTGCCGGACACCGTACCGACCCTTAAAACCGTGACTCCACTCTCCGCGGTAGATCCACTTTCCTTTATTCTCCACGCCGAGCCCATGCCGCTTCCCCTGGGACCAGTAGCCTTTGTAGGTGTTCCCGCTTGGCCAGGTGTACACCCCTACTATCTCAAAGCCGTGCGACCAGGACCCGGCGTACTCGCCCTGGCCCTTGGGTCCGGTGCAGATGCCGTGTCCGTGGGCTTTGCCATCCTCCCACCCCCCGCAGTAAGTGCCACCGTCGTCGAAGTCAAACCTTCCGCCCGTCATTCAGATATAGGCTCGAAATAAAGCAGAACGTGCGCTGCTGCAGACTCTGGCGTCTCCAGGACCGTGGATAGGGGATCCAGGACCGGTGGTGAGTGAAAGGATGAGCCAACAAGATGATGACTACAGCAACAGAACAGAATAGGAGGGTGAGGATAGAGGATAGTACTCCCAGACATTGAAATGCAATACAAAGGGCATGCGTAATGGTTAGTGTAAAGGTATGAATGGTGGGCGTCATTTACCGGAGGCGCACGCGGGGTTCTCCGTTGTGTGTTGCTCGTCTCCCCCCTCTCACCCACTGATCACTGAAGGAGAGAGAGAGGCGTCGAGTCCCCGCTAAGGAAAGACACTGGGCCAATTGCAACGTCACGCCACAGGGACCTCCCACTCTCCTCTCTCTCTCTCCCGCCTCAGTGAATGCACCTCTATCTTTGCAAACCCCGCTGTACATCCGAAAAACGCGCCTCACTTTACAGGTGTGAATTACCACATTACAATTTCCCACAATATCCTCAGAATTATACTTCTTTTCTGCGAGTATCAAAAGTGAGTGTATCATGACTTATATTTTCTTTATCTCATCGACAATAATAATATCCATACGGCCAATTTTGTGAGGTGACTAGGAACCTGTATATAGTTCTTTTAAGTTTTAGATATTTTTTTTTACAGAATTAGTATACTCCTATTCACTATTCAATAGCTACATTATTGTTTGATTGACATTCATATTAATATTTGACATTAATATTTCTCAAATAACTCTTATTTCATAGTATCTTATTATTTGAATTATTATACATATATGAGAGCTAAAACACAGTTTTTGTTTGCAGGGAGTGGGTGCAAAAAGTGTTATGGGGTCATTTTGAAGTCGCATAGGCCTTTGCAATCATTACCTAAAAGTAAAAATCTTAAACATTTTAGTCAACACATTGCTAACTGAAATAATTTAGTCAGTGCATCAGGTAGGTCATTCCCTCTTTAAAACTTACATACAATAAAGGATTTTTTATAGTATAACGTAAAAACCTTATGTGACACTCGTGGCCTCTAATATTACCACTTTTTGTATCAGGACTGCCCAAATAACACCTTGTGTAGACCAGCAGTTACACATTGAAGGAACAGCGACCTCTGATGTCCACATGCATGCATTCATTGCAAAGCTGGAATGGTATGATATGGTAAAGGGTTGGAGTTGTGTAGTGGGAAAAGTCTAGTGTATAGTGTGTAGTCTTGTGAATTTGTATACTTACTTACATTTTAAACCTTGACTGCTAGTTAATAATGTATACAGGCATATGAAACAATGGTTAGTTAATAAAGCAAATTTAAATTTGAATGGTCTATGGGTAACATTTATAGCCTAGTCTACTGTAAAACTACTACTATCCCTACCGGAACTATCAACAACAACAAGTTCCACGACAACGCGAGGAGGAGCGGAAAAAAGAAAAGAAGAAGAAGAAGAAGAAGAAGAAGAAGAAGAAGAAGAAGAAGACAGAAATGTGTACGTTTAAACCATTTGTTAATATCTTCCGCAAAATAAATGTATCTTTTTTCACAGTTTGCACGAAATTCCATCAAAATGAAGAAGCAGGATTAATGTTCCACTCCTAGCCGGTAGGGGGTGTATTTTGTTGACTGTGATGTGGTGCGCTGCCCTCACTTGTCCCCTAAAATACTAACTGGTAAAATGGCGTCCGAAAACAGCCCTGAATCCCAAGATGAGAAAGCAGCTCTTATAGAGACGGGCTCGGAGCAAGAAGTATCGTTTCAACAGCAGTGTGGTACAGTTGCAAAACAAAGCGAATCCAAATTAAGGCTGTATCACTGGACGCAATCTTTCAATTCTCAGAAGGTGAGTGGCTTTCCGTTTCAGCACCACAATTCAGTGGACAGCTCCTCATCAGAGCTTTGAATTGACATCTGGTAAAATCGTTCTGGTCTTGTCAGGAATACAGCAGATATTTAGACATCCTAAATACATGGGGACACTGCCATTACTTCTGTTGGTCAAATCTCCTGTCTCCTCAAAGAAGCTCACTATACAATTCTTACTTTATTGCAAAAATAGTCTCTGTTGTCTGTTCTGGTCTCGTATCTGGTCACAAATGGAAGACAATCTGGAAATTAGTAGTGTCTTTTAGGATAATTCATCTGTATTATTCCTCCAAAGTCTGTCCACAACAAATTTAAAAGGATATTAATGTTAGTTGTTCTTTTTTTGAATGGTGCCTTTATATGTATATGTGGGTATAAATTAAATATATATATATATATCCCAACATGCTGACTCAGAATTTTCCCTTTCTTATGAACATGTGCTGTTGGGTACTAATTATTCCTCTGTAGAAGACAATGAGTACAATAATTTTAATTTGATTTTACTTCTAGGACAGATACACAATCATCATTCTTGGTCTTTGAAAGTGATTTCAAGCAGTATATTAAAACCCTTTTTAAAGAAATCTTGTAAAACACTACATTTATGTACTTTATTTGATATTTATTTTTGATATTGTTTTCCAATGTGTTGTCACTGTGATAGCTGTGGTTCTTGTTATTTGCAAATTCCAGTGCATAGCTTCAAGTGAGCAAAAAAGTGCAGAAATGCAGAAAACAGATTAGATTATAGTTCCACCGGTATAAGCACACAAATATCTATACCTCTATCAACAGTCACAGTTGTTTGTTTTGTAGGTGCGTCTGGCCATAGCAGAGAAAGGTTTGCGCTGTGAGGAGTATGATGTGAGCCTACCGCTCAGTGAACACAACGAGCCCTGGTTCATGCATCTGAATCCCACTGGTGAGGTGCCGGTTCTGGTCCACAATGAGAACATCATCTGTGATCCAACACAGATCATGGACTACCTGGAGCAGAATTTCAATGGTGAGATGGTGGAACTAAATAAAGCCTGTTTGGCAGCCCCAAACTCTCACTAACAGTTATTCAGTTAATACAGGGCAGGGCTGGATAGGCACAAGGTGGGCTCCCTTCAGCTGAGTTTCCTACTTGTTTTCGTACACTGTTTTCCTCTTTGAGCATTTTGTGTTGAATTTTTAGTTTTAAATGTATAATTTTTGTTTTAATATGTTGTACATTTTGTTTTGTGCATTTACTGATTTTCAATCATTCATTCATTTTTTTTTTATACATTTTCTCTTTTTCCCCCACTGATCAATGATAGCTTTGTTCTCATCCACTTGCCTTAAAAGGAGAGAAAATCTGGTAAGCTTGGAACTATTTGAGATAGTGAGAAATGTGTGTTTAAATTCCCACTGTTGAATTAAACATTAAAAAACATAACTTATATTAACCCTAACCCTTGTGTATTCTCCCATGTGCAAGTTTACACTGTATAAAACACTTGTTCTTTTACTGGGATTCTTTATTGGCTGTGGCAGAAATCAATTGGATTCCCTTCTGTTTTATTTGGAGAGAGAAAAGTTGTAAGGAAACAAAGTGACACCTTACATCATTGCCCCTTCCTTTTCATGACTTGTTTGTCTCCAGAGGGCACTCCCAAGCTGATCCCTGAAGAGGGCAGTACATACTATCTCAGAGTGCAGCACTACAGGGAGCTGCTGGACTCATTACAGATGGATGCCTACACCCATGGCTGCATCCTCCACCCTGAGATCACGGTGGACTCTCACATACCTGCCTATGCTGCCACATGTATACGAAGTAAGACAAACTGTGATGCACTCGAGTAGCCTAGTTTTACACACCCTTGTTCCTACAGCATTTATACGTACACACATAGAAGTCTCCCCTTTATAAGACCCCTTATTGCCTATAGAACAGCCATATATTAACTAGCCATGGATTCAATAAAGTGAGATCTCACTCCATTGCAAGATTGTACTTTGAAGACAGTACAGATTTTTCTGGGGTACACTTATACTGCTCAGCCTACTTCTGTTTACCCCATTCTTTCCCGTCTGCATGCAACCCAGTCTCATATAAAACCGTACCCTGACTACGTTGGTCCAAAGTGCAAAACGTAGAGGGGTTACAAGCATGCTTTATATTTACTCTCAATGAGAAAATGAAAGGAAAGGTGTAGCAAAGAGACACACACTGACACGCACACACGCACAATCTGATATTATTATAATGGGCTTTTCTATATGAAATGATTCATTTTCACAATAAAATTATATAATAATGAAAATCACGGTATAGAATTCATTGTCTCTAACACGATCCTCTGTGTTTGTGTCACAGCACAGATCGGAAACACACAAACTGAGCTGAAGAAACTGGCAGAGCAGAACCCAGAGCTTAAAGATGCTTATGTAGCAAAACAAAGGCGCTTGAAAGTAAGTAAAGTAAACAGGATGCCAAATAAGCAAAACAGCTGTGATGTAGAGGTTGTACCCTCCAAGAGCCATGCTGCCGCCCAACAAAGCCAAAACGCAGCATCTTACACAGCATGCTTCTAAATTGAGTAGACTGGACTTTTTGGAATTGGTTTTCCCATAATACTGAGTTCTGGCTTTTTATCACAGTCCATGACGTCACTCTTACTGCGCTCTCTGCCATAGAGACACAGCTAACTAGACAGCTGAAACAGGAACAGCAATATCAAATCTTGGCTAGCTAGTGAGATACCGTAGCCATGGCTAGCCCTAGCGAAAGCTAAGACTACATTTGTTTGATCATTTTCCCCCAGATAGCTTACGCTGTTATCTGTAATAGAAAAATAGCCGTTTTGATGAACCAACATCTAGGCAATTCAGTTTGTTATTCCACCTAAATAAATGAGATTTAGCTAAATCTAGTCATTATAGAAAACAAAACAAAACAAAACAACCTAAACCCCTGTTAAAGCTAACTAACATTTGCTAGCTAAATAAAGTAGCATTAACTGCCATCGCAGCTTTTCACTCTAGTGAAATTCAGGGCATTTGGTGTGGCTAAGCTACCTTTAAATCACACATTTAAATACGCCTAAATTGTACATTAATGTATTATATTTATTTTATTACTATTAATAGTAGATGGACAGACAGACACCTAGCAAAACAGATACAATTCAATCCCTATAAACTATGGTCTGTAAACAATCAAAATAAAGTTTATTTCTACGTGTTACAGTTTGGCAGCCAGCCTGGAAATTTTAAACCATTTATTTTGGCATGATTCTCTTTCTAAAAGGTGTAGTAGAACTAGATAATGGATTTATATATACAAATGTTCCTGCAGTCCAAGTTGCTTGACCATGACAACATGAAGTACCTGAAGAAGCTTCTGGATGAATTGGAGAGTGTGATGGACCAGGTCGAGACAGAGCTGCAGCGGAGGGTGGAAGAAACACCAGGTACACAACCACTGCTTGTCACTTAGCAACCACTTTACCATTAACAGACACACAATAAAAGACACAATTACATTTTTATGACCACATGCCAGTGGTGACTCTTGCAACACAGTTACATTTTGAATGTCATGTTGTCTGTTGTTCTCCTGTACTCCATGTCTCCTTCTCTATCCTCCACCACTCGTAGAAGAAGGCAGTCAGTCCTGGCTGTGTGGTGAGTTCTTCAGCATGGCCGACATCTCTCTGGCAGTCACTTTACACCGCCTTAAGTTCCTCGGGCTCTCCCGCCGCTACTGGGGCAACGGTAACCGTGTGAACCTGGAAACATACTACGAGCGTGTGGTGGAACGCCCAGCCTTTAGGAGAGTGCTGGGCCATGTCAACAACATCCTGATATCTGCTGTGCTTCCTGTGGCTTTTCGCGTGGCCAGGAAGAACGCACCGGTTATTCTTGGCACCACTCTGTTGATAGGTGTTCTAGGAGGCGCTACATACCTTGCTTTCCTTTACATGAAGAAGAGGCTGACTGTCTTCAGCTGAGGGAGCCAATAAATGTTTGAGTTGCTTTGGGACTGAATTGTCTTGTTTTCTGTGTTGCTTGTTGCACAAAATTAACTTTTAACCATCGTCAATATGTGACTGCTGCATTACATGCCAAAGGATTGACTTGAAGGACCATACTGGTATTTTTAAATGTTTTTGCCCTTTGTTATAAATAACATATGCCATGTATATCAGCATTGTATTTACAAGCTATGTTAAGGAAGCAGGTATGAATAAATTAGATGTCAGTCAGTCATCAGTCATTTTCTACCGCTTGTTCCCGTTCGGGGTCGCGGGTGTCTGGAGCCTATCCCAGTGGCTTCGGGCCTTAGGCGGGGTACAGCCTGGACAGTGGCCAACTCGTCGCAGGGCTGACACAGAGACAGACAACCATTCACGCACACATTCATCCACTAGGGACAATTTTAGAGTCACCAATTAACCTAATGTCTTTGGACGGTGGGAGGAAACCGGAGAACACCCACGGTTACACGGGGAGGACATGCAGACTCCACCCAGGGAGGTCGTGGTCTGGTCCGGGATTCGAACCCACGATCTCCTTATTGGGAGGCAGGGGCGCTAACCGCTCTGCCACCGTGCACCCTAAATTAGATGTCAAAAAATGAAAAAAATGTAATTGCCTGACTGTCATTTAGCTGGGTAGTTTGTTTTTGCAATCCATATAATAGGAGATGAATGTAACATTCCTCTCTGACAAAAGATTTTGACCTTTGACTGCACCATGCAATTGTAGCGTAACTTTGACACAATATACAAAGTACAAGTAGTTTTTATACTGTACTGAATTAAGTAATGGACTACAAATTCATAAATAGAAAAAAAAGAGTACTTTATAAAGTTGTCAGTACTAATATAAGGCATACTTTATAATAAATGGGCCAAAATGCGCAAAAACACCAGTATGGTCACACATCATTATGTGTACTTAAATCACTATTAAGAAGATTATGTTTTTTTCATTTATATTTTTGTCGTCCATATTTGCATGTTAGAAATAAAAAAATGTATGCTAGAAGCCCCAGCCTGCTTTCTGTGACCAAGTCTTCAAGCATTTAACAAACGGATCAGCCCAGCAGTTCACATACTATACATCAAAACTTGTAACTACATTTGACAACGGCTCTGTAGGAACTCCCTGTTTTTAAGCCCGCGCTCATGTTTTACTGTATGACTGATGGAGCGTTGTTTGAAATTTTCTCTATGTAGTTAAATGAATGCTTTTCCAATCTAATTTACATCTTCGTCAGACCATCATATCATACCATAACATCTGTTTGAAATTAAGCTGCTCGCAAACAATCTGTGTTTCCTGTCAATCAAATATAATTGATAATGGCAGTAAAAATTCACAACTAAGCATCGTTTAAAAGATCATCATGTATCAAAAAGGTTTAGGATTTCATAGGAAAACATCTGAAGACTGCTAATCACATTCCCCAGGGTTTGGATGTAAGTCAACATATGCAGTAACTTGTTTGTCGAGTCAGAACCTCCAGGCCAACACTGACATTTAACATATGCTCAGCTTTAATTTAAACTCCTCCTCATGTGAGCTCAGAGTCACATTAAAGAGACACGTGCAAGACTTTTCAACAAAGTCTAGCCTTTGTTTTCAGTGTCCAGGCGGCTGGGTAGTGTGGCTGTCAAAGAAATGCCTCACACATGTTAAAGCTACATGTGAGCCAAGCTGTCAAAGGACCATAAGCTCATACCAGTGTGTTAGCTCTGGAAAATCATACCCCTGCAAATGGCAACCAAAATGACATCATTTTTGCTGCAAGATTGTATCACACAGGTGTAATTTTAAGGGTTAACAGTGAAATATAAATAAAATGCAAATGTATAAAATCTACTGTACTTCAAAGACGAAGTTAGGGATCTGCATTTCAAGTGTTTTTGTGCAAAATTAAAAAGTAAAATTAGACTAATCCATGCCTTTTGACAAAGTGTCATCTTATGTATCTTATATTTCCACAGATAATTTACTGATCTGTTAGAGGGATCCGTGGTGTAATTTCACTACAGAAACACTATACAAAAGACTGAAGAGTGACACAGTATACTAATAAGGCCAATAAGAACCAAACCCAGTTAAAAAGCATATTAAGTTGAAGACAAGATAATAGCTGTGTGTTACACTATTTTTATACTAGATTTATAGTGATCATTGACACTATACAGTTTATCATTTCAAACAGGAAATCAACAATAATTCTGCATCTACCATTAAATGAAAAATTGAAAATGAATTTTTCTGTCTGATGAATTCAAAGAATTAAACGTGCATGTTTGTCCCCACTAGGAGGCAGTGTTTCATCAAACAATCACCTCTGTGAATTATAGGGAGAGTATCATTCACCCCATAATTCACAGAGGTGGGGGGGGTCTACTACTCTTTACAACATGGAGGGTGATATGACATCATTTAAGCAGCACCCTCCTTTGGATAAATTCATTTTTGTGTGGACTGCTACATATTAGAGCTGCAGTTACAGCCAAAAGCGATTCAGCCTACTGACAAAATAAACCTTTTGTTGGCGCTGGACATGGTCACGTATTGTTTAAATGATTGGTCCTGACATCTCGCTATTCTGTTGTTTAAAATCCAACAGGTGGTTCACAAAAATTGGACAAAGTTCTCCTCACTCAGACTGTAAAACCAAACTGTGATTTTTTCATTGTGTCAGAGTCAGTGTCATGTAATATTAGAAGAAGCTGTCAGCTTATTAACAGTCCCAAACACTTTGGCCAAATATGTACAACAAAATATTTGAATTGCTTTAAATAGTGGGTCAACTGTTTGTAGAGTTGCCGACAGGTTTAAGAAATTAGCAAAGACATTTAAAGGACATGTTTCCAATATTTATAATAAATGCTCACTTCTTTGGCTTTTACTAATATATGGATCACAGAGAGTTGTATGACCTTGCCACTTCTACCAAACTGTGAGAGAACTTGGAGAAACATGCCAGTTTCCTGATGAACTATCAACCATATTAATTTGCCTGCCAAAAGAAATGTTCATGAATGTTAGAGTTGTGACATCCACAAATTGCAATCGTTACCTGACTCACAAATCATTGCTTGAATAGTGTTGTGTGGTTCGGTCTGAGCCACTTTGTTTATTTAACATTTACTGAGCCAGGGCTGTGTACAAACACCGGATTTGTTTTCAGAGTACACACTGAATGGACAGCTAGTGGACTGTGAGGAGATGTTCGCTGAATTTGACAAAAAGTCGTGTATTGGATTAGAATTGCATACCCCACCTTTAAGATCAGTTAGGGACTTGGAAAACACCTCTGTCAACTATTTTTGGAGCCAGAATACTGAAAAAAATTTGAATTGAAACTGTTTGCCTTCACTGTAGGCGATGATACTGACTCTACTTTGAGTTTGAACATGGCTGAATAGGAATAATGTTCCTAGCCAGATCTCCTGCAACAAAAAAGACCACAGCTGAAAGCTTGAAAGCTTTTCAAACTGTATATAATGCTATTAACTATGCATTAGGCTTGGATCTGTGCTGATGAGAAGTTGTCACAACAAAAAAATCAAAGTGGTAGGAGAGCAGAGTCTTCTGGGTATTTTTAAATGGAAAAAACTGGATTAGACCGGATTAGGGAGGTTTAAGGGTTCAGTATTCTTCAAATTATATAGTTCATATGAAGTAAGTCTCTGTACCTGTTCTCAAACAAAGGAAGAGAGGTTTTTGCTAGAAGAATGAAAAAAGAGAGCTTGAAGTCTATACTTTTTCTCCTCTGCACGGCTGAACAATTACTGTGTGAAGTAGCTGTGCTTGTCAGATTGTCAGCTTCAGAAAGTTGTTTGAAGCATACTCATGCCTTTAATGGTCTAATAGCCACCTTACGATTGGGGGCTGCATTAGGTTAAGGATGGGCTGGAGTTGTGAAGTGGAGTGGAGTTTCCATGTACATTCATAGAAACTTAACAGACCCCCCAAATTTGCCTATCTGTACCCATTTAAGGTTTGCCCAGCCAGGTCTAAGCAGTGTCAAAGTTTCTGTGATGAAATCTACTGCGTAAATGATTAAAACCCATATAGTGACTTACGTCCTAGAGTCACCTCTGTACCAAAGCTTCTCTGTACTGTCACACATAGTCCAGCTGGTGGATTATTTGTATTCCCATTTAGAGAGTCTTTAAATCCCCCTGGTGTACATTAGAGATGGTGACTGGCGCCAGGTCAGACCACTAATAGAGAGTTGTATGCAGTTTCTTCACTGCCATTCAAATAAACAAACTCAACTGCATCTCAAGGCATCACAGACTCCCTCTATTTCTTTGTTACTTTAACTCCCTTTTCTCTGAACACAGTTCTTCTCTTTTGCTTTTCCCACTAGGGAGTATCTACGTCAGAGGGGATGGGTAGGGTGGCGAAGGTGTCTGTTTTGGTAAAGCGAGAGTTGCATGGAAACCCCCAGCAGACATGTGTGTCCACAGACAGAAAAACAGAAAGTGGAGAGGGAGAGAAAGATGGAGGCTTGCGGTAGAGTGTGGTATGGATGGCTGGGAGTGATGGATGGAAATACGCATGGTCATGCAAGCAAAAAGGGGGGAGTTAAGGACAAAAGTGAAGTTGAAATGGTTTGGACAAAAACTGTGCTGCAAGGGGAAATGTGCTGGATGACCTTCTACAATGCTTGTGGAGCTGCTCAAAATGGGAATGTTACAAACCTAAATTCAATTAAATTTGGGGGGGGGGGGGTAAATAGAATAATATTAATGTGATGGTAGTGTTAATATTAATAATATAACAGAAATATAGAAATGATAGGAATAGAGTGATAGGAATAATAGTGATAATAATAAGTGGACTGTACAGCGCCTTTCTAGTCTTCTAACTACTCAAAGCGCTTCACACACATATCACATTCACCCCATTCACACACATTCATACACTGTTGGCAGGTGCTAACTGCCCATCATGAGCTAACCATTCACACACACTCACACACTGAAGGCGAAGCCCATGGGAGGAATATGGGGTTCAGTATCTTGCTCAAAAACACTTCAACACATGGGCTGGGAGAAGCCGGGATCGAACTGACAACCAGTGGATGACCCGCTCTTCCAAAAAGCCACAGCCACCTGCTAATAGTAAAGATACAAACAGTAATAATTGTAGCTTAGGAATAATAGTGATAATAATAGTGATAGGAAGAAAAAAGAAAAATAACAAGCCAACATGGAAAAAGAGGTTAATATGTGACTCCCAACTTTGACTGGAACTGTAATGATACAGCCTCTAAAATGATCAAGATAGCAAATGTCTTTCCTATTACAATAATAATCTATAGAGTAGGGATTTCTTGTTAGATTAAAATTCTCTGTTTTAAGTGAGTGAGGCAGGTGGATGGTGGGAGGATGATGTGTGCACTGTGTTGGATGGCCACAGACAGGCAGGCTGGGTAAACAGAAACCCACGCAGCAGCAGCTGATGGCTAAGCCCCTTTGATGTGGCTCTTGCCCAAGCGACTGAGTGAGTGGGAGCATGGAAACTTCCACAGACACTTCTTGCAATCACGGGTAGTGTTAGATTTAGGGAAAGATGGGATACTTTTGGGGATTTCATGGGCAGAAGGGAAACTGTAATACAAACCAGAGGAACAATGACGCAATCAGGACAGAGGAACAAGATGCATCATCTCATATTCTCCATCACATCTGCATAACCAATAGCAGACAATTCTTCTTGCCCTCTAACTGGTCAAGACAAATGGAAAAGATGTTGGAGAAGATAATGAGCTTCATTTGTTCCTGTGTCTACACAGGCCTTACATAATGTTACTGTAGACATAGGAATGGCATGGCAAGATGGACTACCTCACTGAATGGAGCAGCAGCTGTTTTGCTCTTTGTGCAATGTCAACAGCAGTTTTGTCATCATTGTCCAATGAGCCTTTTTGTTGCATCAGTCCCCAATCCTACTCTCAGTACAGTATACAGTATCTCACTCTGTTATTGTTCCTCTATTGGTTACTTTGGACCACACAGCTCAGAATAAATAAGGGAAGATGTCCAAAGCCTGTTGGCACCATAAAGGTGTTCTGAGAAAACCACAGGGCCTAACCAGAAGGCAGTCGTCACTGCCTTTCAGAGCGTCTGCGATATACTGTTTGCTGAGTTGACAGAGGTGGGATATCATGATGTTGACACTACTGTTAAAATGACCCCCCGCCGGCTTGCCCTTCACAGCTTTATGATGGAATCCTGTGCCACCATTCATCCCCACATGTGCTCCTCAAATATTTAAACTTGGGCTACATAAACACTGCTGCGCAGGAGAGATGATACCCGCCGCCGTTTGAAGCGAACCTGCCGCATTATAAATCTCTGTTCAATTGGCCAGATTTGGCCAAGTCAAACACACCATCAGCTTTTTATTGTGTTAATGAATTTTCTGTGTATGATAGGTTTGCATTATCATGCAAAATCACCACAGTGATCTCAGTAGGCATCTGAGGTGATGGGAGGAATTATTTTTCGAACTTTTCAAGCTCTTCTGTGTCTGCATAGAAAGTGTACAGATTTGACAGGTGGTGTTAACTTTTGGTTCGTTAAGGAGACACCATACAATTTCAAGATAAATGACACACTTTTGAGAGCAACTGCAGGATTAAAGGGACAATATGTAAGAATCTCCCCCTTTCGAATTTATACTACAAAAAAATAGGGGGCTGCATATCACATATCACACTGCTGCTAACTGTTGTTAGCTAGTTAAACACAGTCAAACTCAGCAAAATATCAATTAAATGGAGTGTTACTGGGATTAGTACCTGCAATGTACTTATTGAATTTGAAATTGTTATCCCTTGCCGATCTGACTAGCGTTAATCTTGAACGCCTAAATTCAGATTTTATATTATAGTCAGTTACCTGATTGGTGCAGCTCAGGGACAAAGCAGTTGGCCACCACTACAGAGAGCTGGGTTCAGTCAATCCACATCTGTAATTGGTAGTTGGAAGGAAAGCCGATGAGGGATCATTTTCTTGCCCTGATACTACAGTATGTCATTCTTGTGAAGCACCTTGCTATCAGGTGAAAAGAAGCTCCTGGCATCTCCAGTGTGTCAAAGTCAAATTTATAGGTCCACTTTTTCCAATGCAGTTAGTGTAGCTTGGCTTGCAACTAGGAACATTCTGAAATACCATTTCAGAGCGTATCAAACAGGAAGGGCAGTAGGAAGAGAGACTTAATGGTTCTGTATCGGCTTTACAGAGATATCAAGTATAACTGTCTAGCTTGTCCCTCTGTTTGGCACAAGCTTATTGGTAACGCAGGGATATAAAGCAATGCAGAAATGATTTTCCCAGGTGTTTTCTTTGATTGTAGGCAGACAGAGGAAACACAAGCAATATGATCCAACTTCCTATGAGATGTCCAGGAGACTAAATTCTTAGTGAATGGTCTTTCTTAAGGATTGCTACTTTATAGTGCTTCAACTTTGACACTAAGGACATACCAGTAGCATGCAGTGACATGTGCAGAATACCATGATATGATTAAATGGAGATGATCTGAATGAGAACTTTTTCAAAATTCTAAATCTTACACAGTACAGATCAGATTAGATTTCTATGTGCCCAGTTACGTGTTCAGAGCTTCAATACCAAAATAGTACTCATTGTGGTTTGAAAAAAGTCAGATATCTGAAGTAATCAGTGTCGGTGAAGTTACTGCTGACAATTCATTTTTTGTTAAACCACATCGTGCTTTGGTTTTCATTTCTTAGAAAGAGGCTGTATTGCCATTTACTGGAGGAAAAACATGGAATCTGGACTAGCGTAATTGTAAGTGGTGTACTTGTTAAATCCAGTGTGGCCAATCTGATACGCCATTGCTGAATATGCAAGATGGACACAAGGAGTAAAATGGTTGATTCATTTGTTGCTGATTTTGGCTTTGCACAAGAGGAAATTCTCCTCAATCACACAGACCAATGAGCTAAAGACAACCATAACGTCAGCAGACATGGCTTCCTTCACACATGCATAAGCATGCATGCGGGCACTCACACTGCCCATTGGCCTTTGTATGTCTTCTAAGAATTTTCAGGCTATAGCTGTCGCCATCTATGTTGTGTACAGCTACCCCATGTTTACGGGTGTTATTCTCTTCTTTTGTGAGGTTTGTGGAAATTGTTTTCATCATAGTTTACATTGATGAAATTTACACTGTGTGCTAGATCTCTATGGAAATTGTGCTCCTTTCTGCAATAATTATATTATTAATTATTTTCTTTAAAAATTTGATTGTCCTGTTCTGTTATAATGTTATACCTCTGTTAGAAAGTATTTCTTTCTAAACATTTTTTGTCAATCTTATGTAAGGTCATTTTGCTTGCCTTATCAACACAACCTCGATTAGTCAAAACATATCAAGAGCCACATTGTACACATTTAGAAATTCAAGATCAAGGCAGCAAAGAAAGCTCATGTCAGGAACTGAATTGATCAAAATCAGCTGAGTCATACTGTTGGTGCTCAACCAAATAGCTCGTCCTCTCTGACCTTTTAAAGGCAATGACTGAAAAAACAACAGTAAAAAAATTACTAACTAATACTATTAGTTGAAAAAAAGTTTTCCCGAGGGGAATTTTCTCAAATCCACTTTGAGGGGTGTGTGTGTGTGTGTGTGTGTGTGCGTGAGATTCTTGCTGTGAATGTTGCCTGTGTGAGCAGATGCCTTTGAAATTTTGAGTCATATTCTAGTCTGCATCCTTTTACTGGTGGTATAGTTAAATGTTCACATATCTTCAAAGAGACACTCAATTTACAGAGATGAGTCAAAGCTGGAATACTCTCATCAGTGTGTCACAAATTCCACGTCTCTGTTACAAACCAACATGCTATTTTCAAGATGGCTGCCAGGAAAGAAGCTTTTTTGGGAGCAGAGTTTTTAATATTGAAGGTGAATACATTTCAAAGCCATCTTCAGGCTCCCAGCATGATTTTATAACATTGAATGCACACTCTGCTGCTGAAGTTGTGCAGGGTTAAAATCATAAACATGTTTACTAGATTCATTTTGATGCTACAGTAAATTAACATATTATTTTTAATTAAGGAATCTCAGCATTTCTACCTGATGTTCCATTCTTGGTCCAAAGTAAGAGTTGGGAACAAACCAAGACTCTCAGAGGAGTGTGGTCTGAAAAATTAATTATAATAACACTTGAAATTAAATGAATTATATGCATGAAACGCTTTTTTTAAGGGATATCAGCCATAACATTCCTCTAAAAACTTAACAAAGGCAAGAAAACATGCTGACTGTGTGGATTATCTCTGAGAATTGAGCAGGATAACAGGTGAAACTATATATGGTATTCTAAGCAGGCACTGGAAAGCAGATTTTGCATTGGCAGGATTTCTGTGGCCTCCTTGCCAAGCACAATACTCGACATAATGAGAAACACTTGTTTCAAAATGAACAATCCACCAAGCCTCACAGCATTCAAAAGCAGCCGAGGGCGCTCATATTTTACTGTATATCATTAACATTGATTATGTTTGGTGGCCTTGGTTCAGAGCCTTGGAAATATTCCCATACAACACTGGCCGTACAGATTAAAGGTCTCTCTGCTTTATAGATGCCTGAGAGGTGTAGATCATGAGTGGAGAACAGGAGGTGTGCAGTACAGTATTTTGAGCAGAGAACAAAGCTTGCAAAGAAATGAAAAGAGAGAAGACTGTAAAACAAGTCACATTAACAGGAAACCTGCCTTTCTCTTCACTGCTGTCTTATTGTGAGCACTTACTCTTCTGGACCCTTCTGCAGTCCAACAGACATGCCCAAAATGACATACTGTTGTGGAAAGCACAAATGAATAAACAATAAGTTTGGAAGAAATGGCATGAGCACAGTCACTCTGTCAGTGGGTTTGTGTGATGCCAAAGGTCATGCTTACCATCTCTGAAACAGTTCTCTAATTACAACACTGGGCTTTCAAAATTAATGCATCTGTGGGAAAGAGATGAGGAAAATTGCATGGCAATACCCGTTCGACCAGAAACAAAGAGATCCATACACGCTCCCTCTGTGTTTGTTTACTTGATGCCAATTTCAGTTCTGTTGACTTGTAAAAAAAGATAGAAATTCTGCCTGAAGTGAAAATAAAATGGCCTTTTAAGGTTTCTCATTCGGCTGTGTATCTCAGCAGTAATTCACTGTTACAAAGAGAGGCATTAAATGGCAGAGGGTTTTATTGACATGGCTGTATCCATGGAGGATTAGAGAGGTCTGTTTTCTCTGAGTAGCCTGAACCCATTAACACCAGCCAAGTAGAGAGAGACATTTTTTCCACTGCTTGGAGTTCTCAATCTGGAGGCTGCAGCCAGGGAAATGAAGTGCTAACTGTGACCCTATGAGGGCAAAGGAAGTGATTGTAATGATTTTGCAGTGACATTCTTCCTGTGAGGTGCTTTCATGGAGATTGTGCATGTTAGACCTAGCTTGTTGCATTTTTATAACTTCCTTGTATCAATGGACAAGATATGCATGCTATGAGTCTCTTTATTGGTTAATTTGAGAGAAAATACAAGTGTTAAAGAGAACTCACATTACAGGTTAATGTAACTGGGTTTTGGAAAGTAATGTGCAGGATCGTGTAGTAGTTATTGGTCAAACTCTAGGGGGAGAGTGTAGGAGCCAAACTACATGGTGGATTGGTCTGGACTGAAGCCTGCTGATTCTGATTTCAACCACAGAAGCTGACATGTATTTATTTATGGTTGTTAATAGATCATGCAAGATTAGACGCACTGCTGGGACCTCAAGTGAGCATGCATCTTTGAGCTGTCAAGTTAACATCATCACGTTCTCATTCATAATGATAAGGTGACGGGCTGACAAACATCACACTTGCCTATCATTTTGCACATTCCCCGGCTCCAAAAGGCAGTGAGTGCTAACTGAGAATTGTGAACTTCGGTAAGTCAGTGAACTCCCACACAGCAAGCTCATTTTAGCCAACCAAGCTATTGATTTATACCAAAGGATATACCACAGGCTTGAGAAGGTGGTGTGATATTGGTACTCTTGAGCAAACTGATGGGCTCCACCCAGCTTCCAGCATGGAGCAACTGCAGCTGTGTAGAAATTGATCTAGACTGAATCACATGTGGTAAAATACTTCTACTGCACTGCCCTCCATTGGTTGAAATATGTAAGCATGTTGTACTTTGGACTCACCACAGTTAGTGATGTCACAGGCTAACAGCAGATGTTTCCCATCAGTTGTCAAAGACTAAGCATATGCTGTGACACGCTGGGACAGCAATGTTTAAACTGATCAAATTAAGTATGACAAAATATTCTAAACTCAAGGTTAATTTACTAGCTTTTTCTGAGCTTTCAGCTGCATGTCACAGTCTTCATCAGCAAATGGAACTGGCTCAGGTGTCAGACATAGGTGTGGAACATCGTTCATGTGTTAACAAGTGGTCATTAATGGGGCCGGGAGGGTTTGTAAGGCCTGTCTTGTTTCAAAGATGGTCTTTGGTGTTGTGTTCACAGACAGCCAACATGGTCATCTGCTTCCAGCGTCCAGCATCCTTGCCGTTTCATAGGGTTACGATCTCCCCCCTAGAAATAGTCATTTGTTGTCATGTGACTGATGTTCCATAGGTCAGTCACATGACTCAGAAAAAGCTAGTAAATTAACCTTGAGTCACATGACTGACCTATGGGGCGGCTGTGGCTTTGTGGAAGAGCGGTTAGTCCAACAATCGGAATGTCGGTGGTTCGATCCCGGCTTCACCCAGCACACATGTCGAAGTGTCCTTGAGCAATATACTGAACCCCAAATTGGTCCCAAGGGCTGTGCCTTCGGTGTGTGAGTGTGTGAATGGTTAGATTATCTGTACTGATGGGCAGTTAGCTCCTGCCATCAGTGTGAATGGGGTGAATGTGATATGTAGTGTGAAAGCGCTTTGAGTAGTCGGAAGAATAGAAAGGTGCAATACAAGTACAGTCCATATATTGTGATGACAATCCAGTGACAAGTTTTCAACCTAATTTTTGATCTTTGATCATTTCACAAACCTCACTAGTACTGTATAGTATGACCTATATTTATACAACCCATCTTGCTTGCTATGTCCACACTGTTAATAATTAGAACCAAAAGTGACAATATACTTTGCATGTACCTTGTCAGAAGGCATTGTTTTTGAAGCGCAATTTAACATCTGCTGAAAATCATGTTTTTGCTGACCTCCAGTGGTTTAGCTTCTCAACTTGCTGCAGTGATGGACAAGTGTATTCCAGGGAATTTCTGTACACCCTGACATCACTGTTGGGTGTGGTAACAGGTGCGACAGAGAGCAACTCAGTGATGCCGAGTGTAGTGAGGGGGCGACACATTAACCTAAGAGGACATTGCGTTTCAGCCTTGTGTTCAGTTTATCTTTAAAGAATATTCTTTTGCATTTAATTTATGACAGACAAGAAAGAAAGAGAGAGGAAATAGCTGGAAGCAAGAAAAGTAAATGACTTTTGAAATATGTCCCAAGCTGGTCTTATATAGCCTGGATGTCATGGTCGCATGAGGCACACCTTATCCAACAGAGGCAGCAGGGCAGGAGTCCCACAAAGTACTTTTAATTGTCTCATTCATCATAATATAAAAATAATAATAAACTGTTTTTGTATAGCATCTTTCATGCAGCTCAAAGTGCTTTACAACAAAGAAAATACATGCACAGAGTGCTTCACATAAAAAAGAACAAAATGAACATAAGGATAGAATGCCGTAGTTAATGTAAAATACAATAAAATAAAGTAAAAATAAGATGAGAATAGAATACATGCATCTTCACATAAATGGACATGGACATAGAATGATAGAATGCTATACTTATTGTGAAATAAAAATGAGGAATGCAAAACATAACATGGGAAATAAAACTCACTAAATAATAATAATTAAAAAATAACAAAAATAAAATTAAAAAGTAAAATACATAAAATGGATAAAATCTAGTAAAATACAGCATTTTAAAAGAAGTGCAGTGTTTGGCTGTTTCTGGGAACCTCCAATGAACTTGCAGCAGATGATCGCAGTGTTCTTGAAGGCAAGTAGTGAACAAGGGAGTTAGCAATGTATCTTGGTCCAAGCCCATTAAGGGCTTTATATATAAGGAGGCGGACCCTAAAATCAATTCTTAATGTTACAGGAAGCCCGTGCAGAGTAACTAAACTGGGCTAATGTGCTCTATCCTCCTGGTTCTGGTTAATTACCGAGCTGCAGAGTTTTGAATGGGCTGAAGTCTCGCTGTGTTTTTTTTCGGGAGGTTAGTAACAACAGCATTACAGCAATTGAGTCAGCTTGCATTAAAGGCATGAATCAGTTTTTCAACATCCTTTTGATTTATAAATGGTCGTACTTTAGCTATGTCTCTAAGGTGGAAAAATTATGTTTTCGTCACCTTGTTAATGTAGAACTTGAAGCTTAGATCTGAAACTGATAATGCCAAGACTTGTAACCATCGTAATCATGACAGACGTCAGACAGCTGAGCTTTGTCTCTTTTCCACTCTTATCTGCCAGAAGGAATGATGGGATACTTCAAGCTGTAGATCCCCAGCCTGCTTCAAATCCTCCACCATCATCCCTGTCCCCAAAAAACTGAGGACCACAGGAACGACTACAGACCCGTTGCCCTAACCTCTGTGGTAATGAAGTCTTTTGAGTGCCTTGTGTTGTCCCACCTCAAAACTTTCACAGACACTCAGAATGAACAAAAAGTAGATTAAAAAGTTGAAAAGACACTTTGATGTCGCACAGAAATCAATGTTCAGTGAAATGAGTTAGTCACGTGTTCCTCTGTTTAATCACCATGGCATTCGGGGGGAGAAGTGGAAGGTCCCATCGAGGGCTTTATGCTTTTGGAGGTTTGGTGTGAGGGCTCCATATCTGGATGGCAGTACTGTGGTAACACACATTTGCACTGATATGGAATTGCACTCAAACCGACAAACTGTAAATGCAGTGTTAAAGTCCTCTGAGTCAGACCTCTCCGAAATTGATACACTGCTGCCATCTAAGTCATGCCTCCACACTGTTGTATTATTCTGTTAGGATTTGGCAAGCTCGGCTAGACCTAAACACGCTGATGGAAACTGAAACTCACTCTGAGATGATATTTAGAACATGTAATGATCCAAAACATAGCTGGAAGAGAAGCAATTTATATTCTTCTTCAACAACACACATTTGAGCATACATAATGCTGCAATGTGTTAATGCCAGATGGGACCAAACACAAATATTCTGTTGTTCTTCTCATCCATCATTCCTCTCTCTACACTCACCTTGGGACACAGGAGAAGGAGAAAAGGCAAAGAAAATGAAAAGTACTAAAAGGAAAAGTGACAAGGAAACGTCAGAAATAGGTATCAAGGACAGACTGGCAGCAAAGAAAGAATGTGTGTAGCTGAATGAATGTAAAGAGGGGCACTGCTGAGAAATAGAACTTTTGTATGAAAGAGTATTTATGAAAAATAGATTTTAATGAATCAAAATGAACCCAGAGGCAGACAGGCAGGGAAGGAGCAAAGAAATAGGGATAGTCCACCATAATGCCACTCCCACCCATACCTCACGCTCTTGCCTTTAAGTTCAGTCATGCAGACAGATCCAGCTTCTGACCACTGCTTGTTTCATCCCTGCCCTGCTCTATCTATCCCAGGCCAATCCAGACTAGACTCAGCCCAACATAGGCTGTGACCACTGTTCCTCGGCCAGCCATCACATGTCTCGTGTCCTGCAGCTCACCTAGACTGCAGCGACGGGCTAACCAGCAGCGGGAGCTGTGCCCATAGCAGCGGGCCAGGGGAACAAGCCAAAGAAAAATAAATCCCATCATCAACTGAATGAAGTTAAACTAAAACACTCCATATAAACAAAAGATAACACCTACGCAGTTGGAAAGTATTTTTGTCTTGGAGGGGTAATGCGCATCTTATTAAGGAAAGTAAAACTGGACATCCAAGGGGTAACATGAGGTAAAGGAGGGATTGTATAGCAGGCAATTACATTTGTGTTTAGCTTTATTTGGCCTAAAATATGGGTTACCATTATTTTGATTTTGGGTTGGATGATGTATTGGGCTGGATCATTTTATTTCCATTCCACTCAAACATAGTGGCTTAGCGAATGGATTATTACTGTACAAATATAACCATGTCTTCAGCAACAAACTGCTTCCTGAGTTTCACTTTCTCTCAAGAACGAGTTCATACTACTTTTTCAAAAGGTCAGATGGATCACACTGTGTAAAGAGGTTGTCAAATTACTCACCTATTTGCATCGCATTGACCAGCACTTTAGCAAAGTAACTGTATCAACAATGAAATTATCTGGAATACTGGAATGGAATACTATAATAACATGACTGTGAAAAGAATGAAATGATCTTTTGGGAAAATTAATTTTATCTGAGAATTATTCTTATCTGTCCCAATTACAAAAAAAAACCATTAGTCCGCTAATTCATTACATAAAATGTGTTATTTCCTAAACCTGCACAGTAGTCTGTACATGGATGCACCAACATAGGGATGTGGACACACATATACACCTATCCATCTGACATGTGATTAATTTTTTTAATCTACCCACAGCCCTTTTTAACACTCTCTCTTTCTCACTATACATAATTTGCCGTGGTGTGTGTGTGTGTGTGTGTGTGTGAACTCCTCTGTAAACTGCATGTATTTTACTACAACAGCCTTTGTGCCAGGCTGCGTCATCTCTCTAATGGTTCTTTGCAATAACACTGACAGAGTTACGTCAGTTACATCCATGGGGAATTGCTGAGTTTCGGGAAAAGAAGCAGTCCTGAACACACTTGGGTTCAATAAAAGCCCACTAACCAGACATGGTGCAGAAGTTGTTGTAGTTAATGTTCATGCATAGTAACATTTTCTGTATCAGTTTTCAAAATATTATTCTCATAGGAGAATGCCAAAAAATTATTGGCACGATTGTATGCAGCATTTGTCTTGTTGATCAATGAAACTATGTGATGCTGTAAAGAAACGTAAGAGTGGGCTGAGGTGAGCACAGTTTTACACCCATGATGTCCATCCTGTTTAGCTTCTCTGAGCCATTTCCCTGAAGCAGATGCAGAAACATAAGAGCAGCCAACACATCTAGCATTGAGCAAACTGAACAGAAAGGATACAAATCTTGATGCACTAATATTCTTCACATGTCAAACTAACCCAAACATGTGTAAACCGCAAAGGTAACAAATGTTATGCTTAAAATGCCTCCTGATATGTCCAACCTGTGAGGCTCGGATGAGAGGGAAAGCAGAGAATAAGGGAATGTTGTTTAGGGGTCTTCATAGTATGTGCTTTGAGCGTGTTTTACGTCACTACCACCCACTGCTTCTTCCACATATGGTTGAGTTCCAGGAATGTGTTTCCTTAGCTTGTTCTTGATGATATGGATCACCTCACTGACACTGCACATGCTGGGGAGAGATGGACAGACAACTCATGGTTTAGAGCACTTACAGGATGGATACTGTATTTATTGCATATGTAGTGCACCATTATTACTGACTGTTTAACTTGAAGAACACTAAATAGGAGAGTTTGACATTTTGGGAAATACACTTATTAACTTTTTTGCCAAGAGCTAGATGAGAAGATAGACACCAATTATATGTCTGTCAGTAAAAAAAAAAAAAAAAGGGCTGCAACAAGCAGCCAGTTAGCTTAGCTTAGCATAAAGACTGGAAACAGCAATACAGCTAGTCTGGCTCTGTCCAAAAGTAACAAAAGCTGTCTATAGCTCACTAATTAACACATTATATATCGTTTGTTTAAAATATACAAACACTGAAGTGTCATTACTGTGAGCAGAAACTTCAGGAAGTCATATGACCCTCCTGTAAAACCACAGCTTGTCATTATTACACTTTGTTTAATGTACAGATTAAACAAATGAGATATGCTTTAATTAGTGAGCTTTAGATGAGTTCATAGGTGGATTTCCTTACCTTCGGCCAGGGTAACTGTTCCCCTGTTTCCAGTCTTTATGCTAAGCTAACCTAACCTTCTCCTGGCACCAGCTTCATATTTACGATACAGACATGAGAGCGACATCGACCTTATCTAGCTCTCGGTAAGAAAGCCAATTCCAAGTCAATTTCTAAAATGTCAAACTATTCCTTGTATTCATGATGAATGAAATGAAACAGCAAAACCTGAATTTCAATCTAGTCTTCATCTCAGGGCAGTGATGTGACAGTAGCAGTATGGTGGTTCCTAGGTTGAAACAGATTTACCATTTCAGTTTTTTTCCATGACAGTTCAATAAATGAGAGTGTTGGAAGAAGACAAGGCCAGGTCGGTCCCTCTGGCTGACTTTACTTTTGTTGGCTAGACATCTAATGTTTCTTCATTCCATATGATGAATATGTTACAAAAATGTCTAAAAGTCCCAGAATGAGGGACACTAACTCAATAAAACTCACAAATTTTGGAAGGCTGGAAATCCCCAATTTAGTGTACTTTAAACCAAATCCAAGCATGTCATTAGACAGCATCTGACTCTTTCCCTTACTACAGCGTTATCTCTGAGCCTGGAAGAATCTTGGATAGAAAGCATATGTAAAGTTAAGAAAGCTTTATTAAATAATCCATTTCACACCCGGTGGTGCTTGGTGTAAAGGCTGCCTCTGTGTCCAGCTGGAGGGGATTTGAGGTAAATCTGGAGCTCAAGGCCTTCCAGTTAAAACAGACTGCGGCAGCCCGTGGATTCCCACTTAGATGCCACTTGGATGCAGCTGAATGCTAAATTGAGATATTTATGTACAGTTGGCCTGTGTTTACATACTGTGGTGTCTGCACTTTCCAGATTTTGAACCACATTTGTAGAATCAACTAATATGAGGGGTAAGTGTTCAAAATAAGTTCTTGCTAGTAGCAAATAGACAATTTGGAAAATGATTTTACACTGATATACAGTATTTTTATCATCTGATCTGAGGCTGAGGCTCACTGTGAGGAATAAACTAAAGTCTAAAACTATTCAAAACTAAGATCAATATATTGTAGGCCGTTTACCTCAGTTCATTCATTTTCATTTTTAGCAGCACTATGGATGAAAATGTCGGTCAGTTGGTCGGTGCACCACTAGACGGAAATATATCAACAACTACTAAATGGATTGCCATGAAATTGTTTACAGACGTTTATGGTCCCCAGAGGACGAATCCTAATTACTTTGGTGATCCTTTGACCTTACCTCTGGCGCCACCATAAGGTTGAAATTTTAGTTTTTTTGTGAAATGTCTCAGCAACTATTGGGTTAGTCAAGAGATACCCTGACTTTCATCTAGTGCCACCAGCAGGTCAAACTTTTCAATCATCTTGTGAAATATCTCAACATCTAGATGGACTGGCACAAATTTGATAGGCATTCATGGTTTTCAGATTACATATCCAAATGACTTTGTGTCCCCTGACTTTTCCTGTAGCACTACTAGCAGATTGACATTTGTGGTTTTTAAGTGAGATGTCTCAAAAAACATTGAATGGATTGCTAAGAAATGTGTTTCAGATGTGTCCATCAGGATGAATTGTAATACATTTGAATTTATTTGAATCCATTTTAGTCTAGCCCATCATCAGATCAATTCGTCAATTTATCCAATTCTTTGGTTTATGCCCAAATATCTGCAAAAATATTCACATCAGTCTCATAGAGCAACTAGTGTGGCTTTACACTTTTGTCTTGTTGGAATAAAGAAACTCCTTCTGACTCCACTTAACATTTGTTTTACAAAATATTGTTGTCACATCTCCTGCTCCTCTACTGTCACACTGCATGAACACGGCTCACAGGTGCATTTTGTTTTAAAATTAAAATTCTGCAATTCCCCAGGCGCAATTCGTTTTTTATATTTTAACAGAGAGATTACCATACCACACTGCCTATTTTCATCACAGGTAAAGCCCTCTGAAATTGCAGGTTGAGATCATTATGATTAGATTCACATTGGCAATAAAGCAAGATGAGATTGGATACTTGTGTACAGGTGCTACACTAGAAAAAAAATATTTTGCCCCTATTTAAAATCATCAGCAGTCTGCAGAGAAAAACATTTCTGAAAACCCCACATGGTCTAACTTTAAAGGAATAGTTTGAGATTTTGGGGAATATACTTATATGCTTTCTTGTCAAATTTTAGATGAGAGCATTAATAACATGAGCTATACGGAAACAGGGGGAAACCGCTAGCCTGGCTCTGTCCAAAGATGACAAAATCTGACTACCAACACCTCTAAAACTCACTTATTAATACATTATATCTTGTTTATCTAATCCATACATTAACCGAACTGTAAAAATGATAAATTCTGGTTTCACAGGCTAAGCTAAGCTAACTGGCTGCTGGCTGTATGTACGGTACAGACATGAGAGTTGTATTGATCTTCTCAGCGAATGCTTTTCAACTTTTACCTATACTGTATACCCAATCTAGCCAGGCTCAGCCCACCTAGAAGCAAAAAGTAATCCAGCTGATTCGTGGAAATGTTGGTGACTCAGAGTCTTACTATGCATTACAAAAAGCCATTGAAAAAGAAAACGATATTTTGCCAACTACTCTCATTGTGGATTTTTCAGAGTAAATAATATTACATAATTTATTGACCATATGTGTCCCAACAGACCACCTTTTCCCAGTGATTTCTCCAGTCAAACATGAGAGAATGAGAGAGAAAAGTGAGTGATATTGAATGATCATTGTCGAGAATGTTATTTGTTTTTACTAGTGGCTAAAGCCTTTTTGGATATGTATCTTCCTCCCAAAGGTCACCATTTGGGACCATCGCTTTCTCTTACCCACCGTAATTGAAGTGTGTCCTGACGTGTGAATAGAGAGAGCACCTGTTTTTCTTATTGATGGGCCTGTTTTTACCATTAGTGTATCCACACTGTTGGACTGGATTTTGAGGAAAGTTTACAGACTGTGTTATTGGCACAGGGGAAATGAAACTGGGTGGGAAGTCATTTGATAGTGTGGACTCACTACCCTTCCTTAAACACTTCTTTGCACATAGATTAGAATGACTTTCACAGAAGCACTAAAGCTTTGAGAGAGGAAAAGAAAAACTGACTCTCTTACATATACTGTAACACCTGGAACTGTTTTAAGTAATGGATTTTATTGTCTGCAAGTCTGCAATCAAACAGGTCACAATGAAAAATGGAAACCACTATTTTAAACAGAAACTGTTAAATGCAAGTTAACACTAAATAATCTGAATCCATATGCAACTTCTTGGTCACTGGTTTTACTGGGATTGGCCAACCCTGGAAAAGAAACCCAAAATTGCAGCGATGAAGCTCTAACAGTGACGCCTTTTCTACCACAGACCCCCTCCATCTGGAATCACTCTGCTACTGTGTGTCTGGGGACTGAGCTTTGTGGGTCAGAGGGCAGAGAAAGGTTTGTCATTACAACAGAGCTGAGAAATACCTTGGAAGGACACTGCTACTCATCTGAACCATAGTCCATCCAATTACAACAATAGACATAAAGGAAGAAGTGTAGGCTAACCATCTGCTGGCTGTAAGCAAACAAGTCTTTCCCCAAAATGTCAAACTATTCCTGCAACTAGTTGCTATGTTTGGTTGAACTTAAACATGCAATAACTAATTAATAATTTTTTTGGCCACTTGGGGGCAGCAGAAACAAGTTGTGAAAACAACATTCACATATCATCCCCTTTTAAGTTAATATGGCGAACTGGTTAACAAACAGTTGCTCATTTGCACAACCAGCTTTTACAGAGCAACATAATAATTAATTTGGAGTCGTGTTTCTAGTCACCTGATGAATTTAAATCCAATATTCACTCTCTTGTAGCTTTGCTTTAGTCTGTACCACCCCTGAGGGAAATATCTGTCTCTTTAGCTGCTAAATAATCCAGAGTGGTCACAAGCTAGTCTCTAACTGTGTCTGTCTGCCATTTGGTGCTTAGCAGGTAGTGTAGAGTGGTTGTTTTTTTGTTTTTTTTGATGAACACTACTGCTTTTTGTGTCCAGAAATTATGCTATGAGAGCAGTGAGAGTGAACCAAAACATTAAAGCTGTGGGCTGGACAGCTAAACAATGAGCTGAAACTTGCTATAAAGCCGAGAGGAGCTGCAGATACAAGTGATAATTCTCTGTAGGTCCATCACTACAAGTGACATCTTTATTTTTATATATATATTTTTTTTTTGGGGGGGGTGCTTTTCTGCTTTTATTTAGTACAGCTGAAGATAGACAGGAAAGGGGGAGAGAGAGGTGATGAAGGGCCTTGGGGTGGATTTGAACCCAAGTCACTGTGCTAAAGACAGCCTTAGTACACTGGATGCATGCTCCACCAGGTGAGCTATCAGGGCACCCCAACACAAGTGACCCTTTTCAAATTTTACATTGTTTTCCATTGTCATTTGATATAATGTTATTATAAAACTATCGATTATAGGTGCTTTAACTCTAACGTTAAACAAAGTTGCTTCAGTAATTGCATAAACTTGACTAAACTTTTGATGTAACGAACAGGTACAAGTTGTGGGTTCTATTCATGCTCGAGCTATGTGGATAAATAAAATGCTTAGTCATGTCTATGTTTAATTTGAATTTCAAGTTACGTAAAGCCAAGTAGCCCAAGCCATTTGTAGTTCAGCTTCACATACAGTGGGCTTCACAGACAGTTCCCAACCCAGCACAAGCTGTCTAAGAATAAGAAAAACCTTTCAAGCACTCATGCGCATGACGAAAGCATGCACTGGAAAGCACCAGTGTATCATCCTGGTGAAATAGAGTCAAATAAAATTGAGTAAGCGCATTAGGAAAAACAACTGGAGGAAACCTCAGTAGAGGAAATTAAAAAAGAGAACCCTCAATATTAAAAAGTCCAATAACATACATCCAAGGAACAGTCAATTCTTCACATTGTACCAAGTCCAAGGTGCCAGGTAGGTGGGGAGGGGTTAGAGGGAAGGGTCAGTGCAGTGGGAAGCTTGGAATATGTGTTGTGTGGCTTTGGGAGCAGAAGGCTTGGAGTCGGGGACAGGGAACTTGTGTCTGGAAGACCCAGCTGAGAGAGAGGAGCAGCATAGGGTCCTCTCATCCAAGGAGGAGGAGGCACCAGGACACATGGAAGAATGTGGTAGACCAGCAGACGGCACCTCAGGCCTTGGATGAATTTACCTTGATATGCATTTTATGACAGGTGGTAACCTGAGGTGATGTCTAGTGTGTCCCAGGAGGACAAGAAAACAGTTAGCAAAAACAGTTAGCAGGATCCATATAAAGGACATGCACAGTAGAGTTTCAAATAATGCTATGTGGACCCTAACTGCTGGATCTTATGGCCTATCCACTAAACTGAAGTACTGTTAAGCAAGCAGCTGACTAAACCTGGATTAAGCCTGGATTAAGCCTGAACTGCATTACCATGTTCCTGTATTATAGAGGCTGTGTTTAATTCAAATAAAATAAAAGGTTATGAATGGGTATGAAAAGTTTATGAGAATAAATGCATTTTTTAATTTAGATTTAAAGATCAAACAAGGGCCAGCTTCTCAAACGGCAGCTGGGAGTTTATTCCAAAGAAAAAGAACACTATTGCCTCAGGATTTTGTCTTAGTTCTGGGACTAATGAAATAAAAAGGACTGCCTGCTGAGAATAGAACATAAGAGGTTGAGGGTTTGTTATGCATAGCAGAGAAGGATCATGTAATGTTTTGCATTTGTATATGCACTTTAGACTTTATAATTGGCTCTTGCATGGATTGGAAGGAGTACAAAAACTAATTTTATAAACTTAAAGGTGGTGCTACAAAGTAAATAATGCAAGACAAAGACATGCACAATTAAAATGAATTGTAAAGAGTGTATGTGAGCGTGTGTGCGCTGTCGGGTGGGGCAGGGGCAGTCATAGGATCAGACTCCTTGATGAGCTGTGAGGGCAGTTGTGGATATTTTGGCTGAAAGCAAAGGAAATCACTGTTTCACATCTGTCAATGAATTCACGTTTCTTTTCTTCTTTTTTGTCATTTTTGGACATCTTATAAAATGACAGACACGGTTTGATTAAGTGCAATGAGAAATGAGCATGGCTTTGAATTCCCTGCCTTTTCATATTTCATTGAATCCTACCGCTGTAAAATTTTCTCTCATGGAACTGACAGCTGTAGGTTTTTCAATACATTCACACTGCGGTTCCAAGGACTACAAATTCTTCGGGTTTCTTTCGCCAGAAATCCCAGAAAGCAAAGTCTCTGCAGTTTAGCTTTTCTCTATTTTCATTCCTCTTGTGGCCTCAATTTCAGTCTTATATTCTGAGAAGATGTTCATCTGGTTAAAGGCAATAAAAACTGACAATAAGACAAGAAGAGAACTTGCACTAATTGTAACCATGTGCAGCTCATGGGAACCCTGACTGCTTGTGTAGCAGCAGTGTCTCTTGATGAGTCTCTATAGCACTTTGATATTCAACAGGAAACAGGGACAGGAAATGTGCATTGGCTTGGGGATGCTGGGATACATCTTAAGCACTCGCTGCAGAACAAACCAGAGCAGAAATCCAGCAGCTGGTTGGATTTGTTTTGGCCCAGGGCTCACCAATCCAGGGCCTAGCAAGACCCAGACAAATTTCCTGGTTGATAACAAGCAATTTCTGTTACAACAAGCAACAGAGCTATGAAAAGATAGACTATGAATGCTATTTAAACATTTCTGAAGGGCGTGTAAAGGAAAAGTCCAACCTTAAACACTCACAGTGTTACAAACAGCTATAGAGAAAACAGTTTTAAAGATATGGATATGACTATTTCCAGGTTTTTTAGCATACAATTTGTCACATGACGTGCCATATGTGTATGTTTAAAACAGTAAATGACCTTAAAGGTGTTCTAAACAATATATTTTATATTAAAATTGATCAAATGATTATGTGTGATGTAATATGAGTCGCTTCTAGTCACAAACCCACAAAGAATTATCACCTTGCAGTTCCCCTCAGTTCTATGGAGCGTTTTAGCGTCTTTCAATTTTGCTGATTTCATTGCAATTGTATCATTTACCTCCTAGGTTGCTTGGACACACGCAAATGACAGCAAAGTTTTATTTTATAACTTACAACTAAAACAAAGGCAACACGCCAAGACAAAGCGCCCCCAGCCTCTTTACCAGCACTATGTAATGTTAATTAAATTTTTTGTTGTGCCTTCTTTCCAGCTGCTGTGAAGAGATGGAATTCAAAGGCCACATTAAGCGAAGCAAACCTTGCAAGAAGAGATGGGGTGGGATTTGGGTCCCAATAAATATAATTTTCATACATGTTTTTGTTCTGGTTTAAAGATGTTGTACTTTGGGTAACATAAAAAAGTGACATAATGCACTTTATACCCTGATTTTTGTCTTTTGTTGAAGAGTATTAGGCCATTAATACATTATTCATAATTAACAGAAATATTAAAGATGGATTGATCTAGCCTAGTATTGAAATCCTTTTGATGTAAACCAAATTATCTCTAAAAGTGGTGTTTAGCATTTGAGCCACATCCTATTTTACAGTATGGGAGTTATTCAGTAAGGATTTCTGAATTACATGACACTTTATCACAGGTGTCTTAATTTGGTTACACCACTGTAAAACAATTTGTCCTCAAAATCAACATTCCCTTAAGTTTATGTTCTCATGTTGGCAAAGGGTCAAAATCAAGTCATGTTGTGACTCAGCGTCTATAGGACGTATTGACCTCAATGCAGTTTGAGAAAATGTTTGCTGGGATTGAGAAGTGAAGTCTAATGGTTGTAAACATGTTTATAACAGATAGAGAAATATAATTATCTACATGCAGCACAAGAGCTGTGATTGTTATAGGTTTTTTGGGTGTGTCCATGTCCAATTCTTGTAGGCGGCAGTGGAAGCTATACTGAAAACCATTAATCGGGGCAAACTACAAGGTGCCTGCGAAATTAACTTAGTTGGGCCATGTTGTTACCGCAAAGGTAAACTGATAATTCAACAAAGACTGAAGTGAAGAGCTGGGTATATATATACTGCAGAGACTTGATTGTAGATGTGCCTCAGGTGTGAAGCAGGAGAAGTGGGAGAATCAGGTGATTGGAGGAGCACCACGCCGAGGCAAGCACACACACACAAACACAAAGACAGGGAAAAAATACTTACAGACAAACACAAGGGGAGGGAAACACAGGGAACACAAGGGAGACTAACTGGTCTGCCACTATGACACATTTACGTTGAAATAATGTCTATACAATGTTGAAACAACGTGGATTGATGTCATCTATTAGTTGCTGAAACAAATGTCAGAAAAACTTTCAGATCAGCCCCTCCACCAGACATCGTATTGATCTCCAGGACCAACATTGTTTAGACGTCTGATTGACCTCGAAATGTTTTCTGGGGAGTTGTTGGAAAGCAAAACAGAGCTAAAAGGAGAGTGAGTATTGGACTTACATTTGTCAGGTGGCCAGATACACAACTCCAAATGAAAGCTAATGTTGCTCAGCATCTCCTGGATGTGTAAATAAACAGCTGTTTCCTAACAAGTTCACTAGATTGTGTACAGGTAGGTGGAGATAATGAATTCTGGGAAAAGTAGGTAGCCAATAACTATTCTGGACAGGTTAAAGGGAAATGGGTAGAACATAAATGCTAAATTACACCACTTGTTTACAAAATATTACCTGGAATAAATGGAACATCACGTACTGAGGACATATAAAGGTTTAAGACTAACTGAGGACTTTCCTTTCACACTGATAACATTTTAAAAAGTTAAAACTTTTGCCAAGCATATCAAAGGCAAAAACTGATACATTAAGCATAACTGAACATGCTGCTCAGGTCAGGTACAGGGCTAAATTAAAGAAGATGTTTTCAGTTTTACAATGACTTGAAAAATAATAATGACCTTTGGATGGTCCTCGTGGTTATCTGGCTTTGTTTTCTTCTCATCTGATATGACGAACTTTGGATGTTCAGTACTACTGCAGAGAAACGTGAATATCTGCTGCCAATCTAATAAATAGGTCAAAAACTGGGAAGGCTTCATAGGAAGTGAAGTAATAGTGTTTTGTTTTCTGGAAACGAGGTGATCATTTGCATACAACACAGACTGTATGTCAGAGAAAGGGTCAATCATCTGGTAATCTATACATGGGCATGTACATAGGATGATTTGAGATTGGTTGTTTTCAGATGATCCCAATCTGTAGTGTGTGAAACTATTTGGCAGATGGGATTACCATTAGAACCAGTAGAATGCTATTCCAATGAATAGGAAAGCTACCAAGCTGCAGAGAAGAGTCAAAACACTTACTGATGCAAAGCACCACAACAATCCACAACAGCCAGATACACACCCGCATATTTATGCCACATGGGTCAAAGGTTTATGGAAATAAAGAGAAAGTTTACTATGTGGAAAGATTCAACAGGATAGAATTTCAAAATAGTCCTCATATGATGTAAGGTTTTGAATGAAAGTTTGACAGAGCTCAGAAATTTTGATCTGGACAAGACCATGTTGATTATATTCTTCACTAGTTCAAATTCATGTAAACAGCAGAAATGGGAAAAGGGAAAGAATCTATGAAACATGACAAATGAAAGGGATGATTGATTTTTTATGAGGAAGGAAAAATACAATATGATAATCATCGCAGTATACAAATGTCCCGCACAGACTCAAGACTCACCAAGGTCACCTTGTTCAGACCAAAACAGTCTGAGAGAGGAAGACCAGCCTTAAGCCACCACTAAACCCCTAAACGGGTATTTTAAATAACTTTGACCAGTCAAATAAACACAAAAAATTGTGACAACCATGTTTCCAGCCTTGACCCCAAACAACAAGGGGGTTCTGGCCCAGTATTTGTGAAATATTCAGTAAAGTATCAGACACTTTGACCAGTCCCATCAACTGCAGTTGGGAAAACTTGGGAAAACCTAGAAGCTACACGAAGCCAACTGCAAGAATGACGAAGACAAGAGGCCAAAAGGGGACTCCAAGAAACCCATAGAGACTTAGCTTCATCTTAACTAAAAATCCATCACTTCCATGGAACACAGAGCACAAGAAAGCTCAAGCTTTTCTGATAAGCAAGACCCAACAAAAATACTGATGTAATCATAAATATGGCCTGGGCAAGAGCCCTCTAATGATAGATTGCTGATTATCCTTTCGACGTCACTGACCCAAACTCAAGTGAGATAAATACTCAAGAAGCCTGTCTTATTCTGAATCTCTTAAGTTGCTTTTATGATATTATATTATTCACAAATCAAATGTGAGAAGCTGAGAGACAGTTTTAATTCCAGCGTTACTGCTGTTTCAGTACACAGCCTTCTGAACTCTCCTTGGACTTTGAGGCTTGATTCCCAGATTTCTGTCATCCTCAAGGCTAAAATCAAGAGAGAAAACAACAACAATGGAAGATTTGGTAGAAAACTTGAATCTGTTTCTGAGCTAATACAAAAGATTAGCACACAGCGTCACACACAGCGATACTGTATATTAGAAGAAACACAACATTTATTTCCATCACTCTGCACAATATTTTGAAACATGTCGAAGCTGGAAAATGCCCGAACTAGGTTTGGCATGTCCAATCAACTTACAACATACTTAACACAATAATGTCTAAGCTTTATTAACATGTTGTTGAATCTACTATGCCAAATCCATAGCGCAGAAATCCACTTTTAAACCTAACAACTGTAAGATGAAGGTTTCCGTAACAACAGCATCTACTTAGATCATGAAAGGAGCAACCATGAGTGTAACAATGGTATCACTTGTGTTATTGTACTTTGTTGCATGGTTTTCTGGCAGGTAGCTGCTTAAACGAGCTCTAATAGGATCAAGGAAGAAAAGCTGACATAAAAAATAATCCAACATAACAATTTGCATATTCTTTAACGATGAATGGTACAGTTCACCAGATGTCACCGCTGCACTCTGGACGCAAATTCTGCAAGTTGCAGCCCTCGCCTGTGCTTTCCAGCCACACAAAAGCTCTTACCAGGTGCCAAGTAAGCAAGGATCAAGTCTTAAACCACCCACGTAGGGTTCGGGACAGAAGCTTTTCTTTCATTTTGTGATAATGACCACTTTTTTGGAGTAGTGGTGAAAACTTCAGTCGAATCATAAATCCTGGGCAGAATTTTGATTATAGTAAAACAGATTTTTGCAGCTAATGATTTAAGAACAGGGCTCGGAAGGTAAAGGTATAAAAAACTTCGGCTACATAGGCAAGAGCTAGTTTATGATGTGTTTTCATTTTTCTCCGATAAAACTTTATCAATTAGAAGCATGTAAGCATTAGAATTACAAAGGGTAGGGTGTCTCAGCCTCAGAATAGTCCAGTGCATGTATTATTGCTGTCAGGAACAGGAGTCCCAAAGGCCCTGCCCTGCCCAAGAGAGTCCTAGCCACAGGACATGTCTGCCAGGGCCCAGCTCATTGCTCATCTGCTGTCTAGAACGCCTCCAGGCCTAATCAGCCACAGCACGATCCAGCCAGCAAGCATCTAACCATCTCTTTTACTCCGAAATGGCCAAAGCCAGTCTCAAAAAATCCACTTTAATCAGAAGAATCAACAACAAAACTGCATTCAGTGGACAGATTTGACTAGTTGGCAGGAGTATTCAATTTATGCCGGCACTTTGCTAGAGCAGACTGCAGGACAACTTAAAGCAATATTATTTCATTTTATTGCAAAGAGTTGGACACCAATCTCAAACTGTATGTGTACGCTATAAAGCTAGAACCAGGAGACTGGTAGCTTAGCTTAGCATAAGGTCTGAGAGCACGGGGAAACAGCTAGCTTGGTTCAAGAAGCTACCCCCCGTACCCCCACAAATTGTTGTTTTTTTAAGGATAAAACAAATTAGATATAACATGTAAGCGAGCTTGTTTTGATTTTATGTTTTTTAATTTGAACAGAGCCAGTCTAGCTGTTTCCTTTTCTAGTTTTGTTTATGTTTAGCAAAACTGTGCTGTCTGCTGTAAAAATGCTGCATCTTTCAACAACATGTGCAGTTAGATAATAATGCATGATCTCATGGCATAAAGGTAAAAGTATATGACAGCTTTTCAGAAAACTCTGTATAGGTTATTTTGGTTTTGGCAGCTCATTTCTGAGTCCCAGGTGATATTTTTGTTACCTGCTGTCATGAAGATACATCATGAAACGCCTCAGTTCTAACTTTAGGACCTGCTGGATTTTTCATGTTTGCCTGTCTCTCTCTCAGCTGACATCTGAACCTCTTGAGAAATGTCTGTGTGACCACAGCCCTGTCTCTGTCCAGTCTTACAAGGCCTAAGCATCAAAGATGGTTGTAAATGTCTTATAGATGGGTGAGAATATCTAGGGGCAAAGGAATGTAACATGTCAAAAATAGATACACAAGCTGAGTGACTTATTTCTGAAGAAGGGGTCCCTCATCTAATAACCCCTCAGGCTTCCCCAGTCTCTATACAGTGTTTTCAGGGAAAAGGGTGTTTAATTGTGTATGTTGACATAATGTTTGTTAAGATTGTTTGAAGCACTTCACATGCCTTTGCAAAAAGCTAAACCTTGCTAGTTTTTCTATTTACACTTATGTCACTTACCTTTTGTCATCTTCTTCTAAGTATCCTCTTCATCGTAAGGAAAATTGTTCATTGAATTCTGCTGAATCTGAACCACAGTGGCTCTCATTGTCATTTATTCTTTGCTTTGCCATAATGGTCTTTACAGGCTGTTTCCTTCCTGTGGCCGAGGTTGGGGACAAAGTCACCTTAGATTCCACTGGGGAGCCAAACAACAGCAGGACTTTTATCTAGACAACAACTGGGAAAAAACATCCAGTCTGGAATAGATTCTCTTTGGTCATGTTTGTAGAGGTCGTTATTTGGTAAATAAAAGGCTATTTGGTTTTGAGTTATACTGGGTGATCTTTCAGCAATAAGGACTGTAGTTACAGTACCAGCTGGCATTTTACTCTTGCCAGTTGGATTCTATGAAAAAAATGTTACTTTTTCAGTGACGTTATATTAGCACCTTGGTGTATATACAGTCTAAACACAGCTGGAATTTAATTTTGAAATAAATTGAAGCTCAGCAAGTGCCCTCTTTGATCAGAGGACTCAAATATTTATTGACTTAATTACTGTGCTTGTTACTCTTTGGACAAGGGAGGAGTAATAATCCACTCCTGAACTTCTGACGGGGACACAAGGTTGAAACTTTCTCACCCGCAGGTTTTTTCACTGTCAACAAGCCTTCCCCCCATTGTAAGCATGTGTGAAAAATACAGTATTTCCTATGTAACTGCATATTCCACTGATACAATGTTTAACAGCTTTGTGTGGAAGAAAGTAGCCTGGACAGCTTGAAGTTAGAGACTGGGATTCTTACCAATATAAACCACTCTTGAAATGTCACTATTTCTGTTTGCTCCCCGGCCAACAAAAACCAACTCATGATATCACACACAACTTCCCAGCCCAAACCCCCCCAGTTCAATTGCCTTTCAAAAAGCCAATATACAGTAGAAAACCTATTTTGTAGTAATAATTACTCTTTTCATCAAAATCCTCATTACTTGGCATGGCTGATTAAAGCAATAGTTTGACATTTTGAGAAATACGATTTGCTTTCTTGCCCAGAAGTAGATGAGAAGATTGGTACCACTCTCATGTTTGTATGGTACATATGAAGCTTGCGCCAGCAGTCAGTTAGCTTAGCTTAGCTTAGGATACAACAGAATGGAAACAGGGGGAAAGAGCTGGCCAAACTCTGTCCAAAGGTAACAAAAGCTGATACCAGCTGATTAATTAGCATGTTATATGTGATTAATTTAATCTGTACAAAAAATGAAGTGTAACTGACATTTGAAGGTTTTAAGACTCCAGGAAGTGACTACACTTGTCCAAGAAATACGATTCGGAACCACCTACTTCATACTACAGACAAACACAGTATGAACACCGCAGCGGAAGTAAACAATAGGAGGAATTTAAACATACATGCCCCCTATAGCCTAACATTTGTTTTTGATATTAGCTAATCTTGTGTAAGGAGAACAATTCACAATTATGACTAGGCTACAGCGTATCTGTAACGAACACATTGCTACATTTGTCATACATAACTTAAATCTAATGTTAAGTAATATTTTTTTTTATTAGGGACAGAGCAGTTTTAGTCCTCCTTGTCCACCACTGACGTGGGAGTGTTGCTGCCTGAAGCTTTTCTACAATGACCGGTAGTTGAGACTACCTGATTAAATTAAGATTCATTTTTTAAAAACGTTTTTTGTGACTGTGCCAGTGCTTTGCAATAACATATTATCTCATCTTTAAAACGGCTTCTAAAAGGTATTAGATCTCTTTTTCATCCATCCATTCCCATGCTGCCGATCTCTTAGTGGCTTTCCCATGCACGGTGGATTCTGCCAGCGCTGTAACAATAGCCTTGGGTGGAGTGCACAGCTGAGCTGGAGTCTACAGCATGTGCTTTGATTGCTGGAATAGTGGACAGAGCAAGGAGCCATCCTGTAGGAGATTTTGTTACTTATTGATTTGTCTATATGCTATACTCCAGACCTGGGTTAAAACTGTCCAATAACACTTATTTGCTTTAACCTGCATGAAAAACAGATGATTGGTTGTTTCAGACATTTGTTGCACAAATGCACATGATGCTCTATACAGGTCAAAACCATGCATTCTGTTTACTCAAAATCTTTTTGCACTTGAGTTTTGATTTTTTCTGCCTTGATTGGATGCATCTAGAAATATAACCATTGCAAGGCTTATTGAGTCTGTCTATGGTCTGTAGATTATTCCTCTTTCTTGCTTTTTCTCTTACTCACCACTGCACCTCATTCTCTCTGCTGTACTGGCATCAACACTGAGCTTTGAGAGGCCTCCGGAGAGGGGGGAAGAATGGGGGGAAACTTGGAACAATATATTGTAGGTAAATAAATGCTCTGTCTTAAAAAGAATGCATTTCCAAAACAGACCTAAGGCCCCTTAGAGCAGCATGTGCCCCAAATAATGCCCTAATTACTCCTCTGATAGTATGATAATAATGCTTCAACATCTTTCCAAGTCACTGGGTTCACTGAGCAAACAAGGACCAGCACTCTGAGACTGAGGGAATATCATCTGGGGCCATGAGGAGACTGCACGTGAAGAAACTGGTGTTTGTGTGTGGGGGTGAGAGAGAGGCATGTGTGTGTGTGTGTGTGTGTGTGTGTGTGTGTGTGGGGGGGGGGGGGTAAGTACAGTGGAAGTACAGCATCCTATTCAATCCCGACTCCATTGTTTAGTCATGGATCAGAAGCTTGTGGCCTATAAAACATGAAGATAGAAATGAAATGAAGGAGGTGTATGTTAAGATAATCTGATGATAATGGGCTATAATATGGCTATAAACCTGGGGATATGATCTCAGCACTGCGTCGATCAGAATCTATGGTGGCAGGCTGTGCTGGCTGGAGAGTGACCTGGTTATTGATACCAGATGAGAGGATGAGTCAAATACTGAGCAGATGTGATGGTGCAAAGTCATAACAGAAAAAAAGAAACCAAAACAGTAGGAGCTGAAATGTATGGATGGAGTGAAACAGAGGAGAAAATCTTTGCTGTGAAGGGAATATATCCCTTCCACCGATTCCAGCACCTGAAAAGTACATCACGTCCAAGATGATTTTTGGGAAAGCACCAGAGAGAGGAGGAGAGAAAGAGAGAGAGGAAAAAGGGGAGGAAAATTGTTCCTGCGTCACGTTTCTTTAATTTGTTCACCAGCTGCCAATGAAAATGATGACCTGCAGAGGGCTGTTTTTTTCTCTTGGCTCTGCGTGTGCCCTAGCAAACCACACAGCTGGAGCCACACTTTGAACAAGTGTAATCTTTATAGTATAATGAATACTACAAAGGAGACCTGATAGGACACATGGACCCAGCTCTCACACTGATGTGACTCATAAAGCTGCTGCCTTCCTCCAACCCATGAGTTTATATGGATGTCCTGACCAGGGACCAGTGGAGCATGTGCAAATTTTATCCCCTGCATATGGAGCTGATGTGACAGCATGTTTGTTAAGTGCTTTTAATCAAGTTAATTCAATCAATATTGTGAGATCGAGGGTCCATATTTAAAAAGATAAAATTCTAAGTATTAACACAAATCACATCTATATTAGATTCAACATACATCAACATACATGATAAAGATTTGTATCATAATTATTTTCTTTCCTTATAGAACCCTGAAAAGTCATTAATAGTCACTTAATATGCTCCATCCTCCTTGGTGTAGGCCTACTTTATTAATCAAATGTTGTCCGTTCGCATCCTGCAGCTGCGCAAACCTAAAGCAGATGTCATGATGACATTTGGAGAAGATTTGCCGGGAATGGGTTAGGAAAACCCAAACATGTCTCCAAATTATGCAGTGTTTCAGGTGAAAAGGAGGGGCTGTGCGTCTACCCCCGAGCCAGGCGCACTTCCTGCATCGTCCACTGCAATATATAAACCCCTGAAGACGGACTTCTGAAACACTCACTAAGTTTGCAAAGCGCAAAAACTCCTCACTTGCAGCCCTCCCTCTCTCCAGTCCACTACTGAGGCTTTAGGGGTGATACAGCCTTGGCAACGCACAAGGTAACGCTGCGCAAGAGAAGGTAGGACCAACGGCTGTGTGAAGGAATGCCACTGGTGTTCCTGTCCTGTATTGTAACGTATGGGTGGCTTGGGTCTTGGCTTAAGCATGTCTGAATTGTAATACACATTATTTGTGCGCACCACGACAATAGGCTACTTTTAAGTTTGTCTTCTTGCTTTCTTTCCAGATAAGTCCAAGACGCGGGATATTCTGTCTGCAGTTTCCTCAAACCAAACATGAAACTTCAGTTATTTGCCATAGACCTAATACTTCTGTGCGCATCGTGCGGAGCAAGTGCGTTGGCAACGAGTATTCCTGCTGTGTCCGCGTCCTTACCAGCCGCCAATTTCACCAATCTCAGCGCAGCGCACAGCTATGGAACAGACACCACGACTATTTCTAAAATCAGGAGGAAGCGTTATATTAGTCAGAACGACATGCTTGCCATTCTTGATTACCATAACAAAGTAAGAGGGAAGGTGTTTCCCCCAGCATCCAATATGGAATATATGGTAAGTGGAATTTTTCATTCACTTCATTCATTTTCATCAAGGTGCATGTATTTTGACTCAGTGTGTACTGTATACCTCTGTTATTTCCTCTGTTATTTAGTATCATATGTACCTTTTGCTAGTGACCAAACTGCATGCATCAAGTGAAATAATTTGTCATAGGAAGCTATGGGGAATATTTATTGCATATTAATAGATGTAGTTTTGTTAGGAAATAAATTGGCAAATGTCTATAACTTTCTTAGCACCTTCAGCTGTTCAGCAGATTGCACTACAGTAGACCACCAAAGTAGTCACTTCCAAAGGAAGAGGGGTCATAATTGTAGTAGTCACTTGTAGACCTGTTACACTTTTAATTTTATGTATACTTTCAGCTATAAAATTAAGAGCTGTTTTTATGGAGTTTGGCAGTACATTGCTCATTTAAGTACTCTGAAAGTTTCTTCCAAAGTCAGCCAATGTTTCAGCTGAACATAGCAATTGAGCTGACATTTCCATTTAAAATGAGCAGATTCTCTCTTCTCTATAGTTGCACTGGTAATAAGATGCCTGTGACAAAACTACTGCAGAATGAAGTTATTGGAGCAAGTCCCTCCTAATTTCTCCAGTCCCAATCCATTCCCAATGAAACTACACATGAGTGTGGCTGTTAACAAGTTTGGGTAACTGGAATTCTTAAGGGTATACAACCCCCTGTCTATTCAGTGAAAGAGTTACAAAGGACACTGGGCAGATAACTTTCTCCGTTTATGTAACTGACTTGATGGATGACTTTTGCGTCTTGCCATTGCAACACCTGTAATAGCACTATGAACTTAGAAAGCATCGACTCTTATACCACATCTCACTGCTGAATGAAGATCTAGTGTTGATATTTTCCATCAGTTATGTAATGGGTTTTCATGTTCCCACCATGTCCTGTGTGTTTAGGTGTGGGACGACACCCTGGCTAAGACAGCCGAGGACTGGGCTCATGCCTGCCTGTGGGAGCATGGGCCACCTCACCTCCTCAGGTTCCTGGGTCAAAACCTCTCCGTCAGGACAGGACGGTGAGTGACCTTTGACTCACCTCCCCTTCCCCAACATCTGCTGCTCTTCTCATGACTCTCTCAGCAGTCATGGTCGTTGCCTTGCAGCCCCCTTCTTCTTCCTCCTAAACGTTTTTGCACTGTGACCCGGTGACTGCTTGAGGAATGCTCCTGTGACCCTTCGAATAAACAAAAGTTGTGTTTTCAGCTATGACCCATGAGGACAAAGGCGCATCCCTTTAGTGGGTCTTGACTTTCCATGTGGAAACACAGGGCACCTTCACGTGGGACCCATGTTTCTGAAAAAAACCCCACTAGACCTAAGTAGTAATACCATTCTGTTGACTTGCAAAAAATAATGCAACAACAATGCTCAGATTTATTTAATAAGAAATAGTTTATCTAGTGTAACTAATTAACTTAACTAACATTTTTAACCGTTAAGTAGAGTTCACATGCTGGAGTTCAGCATACTTTCTTTGAAGTATTATTCTGTGAAATACTTATGTCTCTGCCATGATGCAACCAAATGTTTCAAGCCGCCTTTAAACCATTATTAAGACAGGGGCAGGAAACATACATGTTTTGTTTGTACTTATTCTCATTCAGGGTCATGGAGGGCCATGACCAATGTCCCTCTCAATAAGAAAATGAATTGAACTCAGCACTTTTCTAAGTCAGCATTTTGCTGTGCAGAGCATGTTTGGATATCTTAGAAATAATGAGAATGAGAATCATGAGAATTCAATCAACTGTTAGGTATTGAAATTGTGGCTTTTTAGCTGCAAAGGCTGGCCTGTGGCCAGTTTGTCAATTGTGAATGTGGTTTTAACAGACAGTGTATATTTTATTTTCGAACTTCCAATCGTTTCATTGTTATTGTGGTCAGAGTGGCTTGAAAAATGTAGCAGATGTTCTAAATACCATAACAACAACCATTCATGGTAACTCTCAGTCTGTGATGGCGCAGTCCACAATGTGACAAAACTTGAGAACATTTTAGATCTTCCCTTTACCTGAGCTGCATGTCCTAAAACACCATAAATGACTTGGAAGAATTACAATTATCTAATCAAATTCACTAGGAATATAAAGAAAGTTGATGGCAACATAATAGATTTCAATAACTGAAATAAAACCAGAGCACCTGGAGGGAACGCACACAAACATGGAAAAAATTGAAAATGCTACACACATGACAGGACTGAGATTTTTACCCAGGAGCTTCTTGCTGTAAACCAACAGTGCTAACCACTGAGCCTACATTCTGCCCCATAATGTGTTTCTTCTTTTCTAAATCACAGATCTAAGTCAGTCTCTTCAAAGTTTCTGTGTTCCCTAAACACTGAATACACCTGCTGCCAAACTGCACTACAACCTCTTACTATTTCTCTAAAATCAGACATAATCAAGGTTTGAATCTCAGTCCGGTGATGAGGTCAGCCTATATCATATCTTAGCTTATCATAGCTTATCATCACTTCTGATATGTACAGTGTAGTTTACTGAACATGTCTGTCTTCTGTTTCCAGCTATCGATCCATTCTTCAGCTAGTAAAACCATGGTACGATGAGGTCAAAGATTACTCTTTTCCATACCCCCGCGACTGTAACCCTCGATGCCCTCTCAGATGCTATGGACCCATGTGTACCCATTATACACAGGTACACAGACAACAATCAGTATTAAAACACTGTTGAATTGGTGTAACAATGGCATTAATTGGCTGCTCATCTGTCTTTTTTGCAGATGGTGTGGGCAACATCCAACAAAGTGGGCTGTGCTGTTCACACGTGCCATAATATGAACGTATGGGGTTCAGTGTGGAAACGGGCAACGTATTTAGTTTGCAACTACTCACCTAAGTAAGTATACTTGTTAAACTGACGGTTAGCTGTATGGTTTACTTTAGACCATCTTGCACAGTGTTAATTACATGCTGTAAGGAAGCCTAATGAATTCTAATGAACCTGTTAACCTGATGACGATAGGGTGACAACAGGCTTAATCCCGACACAGACCGCTCTGTTTTGTGCTGAGTTGTGAAATGCCACCCATGTTGCTGGGAGATTCAGATAACCTCGATAAAAGCACTGTGACCCGGTACTGCTTTACCAAAGCTCCGGAGACCCATGAAACTGAAGAAAAATTCTCTAAATATAATTAATCTAATTTCAAAAATTTAAAGCCCATGTGGATTTGTGACTGACTTGTGACCTATGTGCTTTAATCCCACTGGTTTTAGGCATATGTAAGAGTAACAGGCTCAGGACATTGATGACCTATTTTAGTCTGCTAATTGAAAATGTGGCCTCCATTTTTTCAGACATCTTGAATCTGGATGGTGTGAAGATATAATTTAGCTGGTTTCTATTTACACCTTATAGTACAATGTGTCTCTGATACACAAGTCTGATTTCTCATTTGCTCAAGTACAAAAATGCTAAGTATATTCTGCTCTTGACAAAACAATCTCATTATGACATTTTAATCTCCTGTCTTTCGCCCTATTGTCATGGAATTCTAGCTGTTCAAATTTATATTTTTTCTGAGCACTGTAAGGGCCGTCGGGCAAACATAAAATCTTCAGACGAAAAGCATGTGGTATAATTGAGAACTCCAGAGCAGCTACTCAATGGACATTAAGATTAGATTGTTTTGTCAACTGCTGTTTCCAATGTCAAGAGTGAATGTTCAACATCAATATATTCCTCTTTAAAATGGACAATAAACAGTTTCTCTGACTAATTCCTTTTGCACAAGTATCTTGACAATCCATATTTTCAAAAGTATGTATAAAATTATACTGATTGAAGTTCACATCTTATTTGGAAAAAACCCTCAGGTCTCCTGTCATCTCTAACTCCTTTGACACTGTACATGTTTCTGTCTCCCAGGGGTAACTGGATTGGAGAGGCTCCTTACAAAGTAGGCGTACCCTGCTCTGCCTGCCCTCCCAGCTACGGGGGCTCCTGCAGCAACAACATGTGCTTCCCTGCTCTCAAGACAAACTACCTGCACTGGTTCAAATAAACACAGGTTTCCACTCGACATAAGCTGACAACCTACAGTACCACAGAGACATTATTTTAATCCCGTAAGGATTTGCACAACAGTTGTGGACCACACTATTTTGTATATATGGGCTTATTTAAAGACTCAAACCTACATTTGAAGGCAGCAGAGGATTTAGCGTTGATGACTTGTAAATAAACTGTAAATTAATTTCATTTGTACCAGAAATGCTATAATTTATGTGTAGAGTGGGTCCTTAAACACAGTGTATACTGTATGTGGTGCTGTGTATACTTTTGTTATCAATATATTAGTTCACCATTGACAATGTGGTAAAATAAGGACATAACCAGATATAGCTGCTCATTCCTGCTCACTTTGGTGCTATGGGCATTACACCTTAATGTTGTGTGCTCTGCCTTCACAGGAATGTTGTGATATAAAGATCAAAGCTTTTTACCTCAGAGGGTAAAACATACACTGCCTGTGTCAGCTGTGAAGCTGCCGTAGGTACAACAAACTTCATACTCAAGTGTGTTGCAACTTTCATTTGTGTCCTGCAACAACTTAGCAAACATTTGTTGACAAAAGTGCACTTACTGTAAACTGAAAATATATGACAAAATGAACATATATCAGTGAGATTGGGAGGTCTTTATTTGAAAACCTGCTGTCAGCATAGGTGACGTTTGCTTCAACATTTACGCAGTGCATTTGCAGTTCTAATCTGCACTGATTAGGTTGTGTTTTAATATAGATGTTTCATACTTTGAGGCATTTCATAGGTTTCATTCATATTTCATCTTTATGCTCAAGAGAGCACATACAAGAAATCTGACCCACGTGTGTGTGTGTGTGTGTGTGCGTTTTATAATCATATTTGTACACGGTATATTGGTATATTGGACAAATGCATTGTTTATATTTTGTTATGATCACTGATGTATTTTGGCTTTTGGAGTTAGGCACTTAAGTGCACCTTAATTGTTTGTGAATTTCCAAAATAACAGGAAATAGTAATTTTTTGTACATGTCATTATACCTTGACTATCCTAAAACAAGTATACTGTAAGTTATTCATTTTTATATGGGAAAAAAATATTTAATTGATAGTAATTTTTTATTGTTTTGTAAAAGGGTTGTAAATATATCTAAACGATTAAAAAGTACTGAATATGGTTCATTTGCATGTCAACTCTTACAATGTTGAAGGAAATTTACTGTAATGTAAATGAACTTGATACATTTTAATGAATGAAGCACTAGCATAATATTGGCAAGCGAATGCCTCAACATTTTTAACTTGGCAAACGCATCAGAATTTTTTTCAAATCAGGACAGGTTCCCAGTATTTTCCAACTCTGAGAAGGAGGTATCATCAGCGTAATGGAGACATACACAGAAAAAACAACAACAACAAATACATACCTTAGTGGGAAATACTGCATTACAAAATAGGAAATTGACATTTTCCGCACTGACTGTATTTAAATCAACATTAACAAGCTATTTATGCAATGAACTGCGCTTTTCCTGTTGTCTTTTGTATTTGTAATAAAATGGTTTATTTTGATTGTGTTCTTTTTAATTTTGTCCAATTCAACCAATTTCTTGCGTCTGGCCAAAACAGTATCATTGTCCATTGTCTGTGCTTTCTTGTCTAAACTTTATCGTGTCTGATATTGATCAGAGGCTCTGCCCAAAGTATTCAATCCATTTCTTTGATTCTCAGTTTTCAATTTCAATTAAAACAGTGCCATTGCAAAGTCCCACATCCTGCATATCAAAGGCTCAGAGGGAGAAGAGAAAACATGCTGGGGCTACATCTGAATCCTAATAAGAGAAGGTTGACTTTGGCCCCGTCAGTCCATGTCTACACAAATGAACAGACAACTGATAGGGTTTAAGGGGACCCTCTTGTTTGAGTTTGTCCAATGAAACCATTGACCTTACTGAGAGGGAGAAACAGAGCAGAGTGGAATGCTAGGAGCAGAAAGAGTGAGAATGTGTGTCACGACCAAACATACAGACTAAATCACAGAATGGGCAAGGAAGAATACATTTTCTTGCAATACAGCTTTAAAATTGTGTGTAGACGATGATGGAGACATTAGGAGACAGTTGGTAAGAGGTAGGGACAAACATAGAGGGCGAGCCATAAAAGTTCTGATGTGTTGGGAAGATGGTAAATGGTAAAATGGACTGTACTTGTATAGCGCCTTTCTAGTCTTCTGACTACTCAAAGTGCTTTTACACTACATATCACATTCACCCCATACACACACATTCATACACTGATGTGAGGAGCTAACTTCCATCAGTAACTAATCAATCACACACACACGGAAGGCACAGCCTCGGGAGCAATTTGGGGTTCAGTGTCTTGCTTAAAGATACTTCGACACATGGCTGGGGGAAGCCAGGTTCGAACCACCGACCATACGATTGGTGGACAACCCGCTCTGCCAGCAAGCCACAGCTGCCCCAAATGCTGAATTTTGTGCTCTTTTCTCCATATGGGATTGCAGAATATGGTTCTGGGCCAACAGGCTTTTAAGCAAACAAATAAGATGGGGTGTGGATAGCTCACCTGGTAGAGCACGCACTGCAGCAGTGTGGGATCAAATCCAACCTGCCCTGTGTTGCATGTCATCCCCCCTCTCTCCCACATTTCCTGGCTCTCTTCAGCTGTCTCTATCAAAATATAGGCCAAAAAATAATCTTTTAAAGAAAACAATAAACCAAACTCCAAAAACTGGGCTGCAGAAAACCAGTCTCAAACATTTTCTGCACTGCAATGCACATCTGCAGGTTAGAATACAATGCCTCACATTTTCATGCTAAACTCTGCATAGCGTGAGGTTTTCAAACCACTTCCTGCACTTTATTAAGATGCTTCATCTACTCAGCCAGAAACAGACCAGCACACTCCCTGGAACCAACCAGCAGAGAGTTTTCGAGGAACACATTAGTATGCATGGGAAAAATCCTCCTGTCTGAGCAAATGCCGTACCCGGAGCCAAACAAATGATTGGTGGATGTTTAAAAGGCACGTCAGCAAGATGAGGAGCAAGATGCTATGATGAGTAAGACAACCTGCTGCCGACATTTAACGGGTTTATCCATCAGTGGCAGAGGCTGAACAAAGGTTAAGGATATGAATTTGGGTTAGGATGAAAGCAGCTTCTGATGGTTGACGGATAACAAAAAAGCAAAATATTTCTACACGTTAACACAACAGAAATTGACGTCTTAACGTGGATTTTCTGGTTGTGGCCAATGAGGGAACCTGAATGAAGGCGCTCCTACATATTTATGAGGATGGTACAATGATATCAAACAACAAAGCAAGGGAGCATGTTGTGCATAAATCACTGATATGGGTGTCTAAGCACACGTTACAGAAAACTGGTTCCCTCACTGACCACAACCAGAAAAGCTACATTAAGGCAACAATTTTTGTTGTCTTAACGTGTAGAAATATTTCGTGTTAATACTACAAAACTCCACATGTAAACATTCAATGTAGTCTAAACAACAAATCTCTAAGACGTTACTTGCCTAAACGGCTTTTCATAAGTTTCAGTCTACAGTTGATGCAGCAATAAATTCAATTCTACTAGCTTATGCTATCTGCCATTGCCAACACTTACTGAGGCCACGATGACGCATCTGCTCATCCGAAAGGTGCACCACTTTTCCTAATAACACACATGAATTACTGACCTGTCAGATAAACTGTTATTGCAAAAACAGTTTCGTCTCCCTCAAGTGTGAAGGTGGTGAAACGTTTATTTGGAAAGAAGATGGAGACTTCATAGGGACCACAGCAGGGTGATAGATTATTAACAGGGAGAGGGCGAGGTTAGGGGAATCCATTATCCATTTCCAAAATTTGCAAGCAGCCATCCAACTCCAATAATGGTGAGAAGTATGAGAAAGAGTTTGAGTGAGTACAACACAGAAAAAGAAGGATAAATCTTGTGTGGAGGGAGCATGTAGGTTTTTGCTGATGTTTGTTGTGCAGCTGCAGAAAATCTCCTTTCCTCTCCTTTTCTTCCTTTATCGTCTCTGTACTCTACAACCCCTCTGCCCTCTCTGACTTCAAGCACTGAATGATTGAAAACTTGGCTTCTCTGGGACAGACTATGTTTATTTTGCTCCCCTTGCAGCTCAACCATCGGAAATGCAGCCTGTGCCTGGTCCAAGCTTCGATCTGTCTTCAAACCTCCCCAAAATCCACCACTGCCACAGCAGATTGAAGACATCAGAATGGAGCTGGAGTTAATGCACAACTGTAGAGAGAGAGAGTCCCAGCATCTGGACAAGTTTTTACTACTTGTGCTTTTCTAGGGAGGAGAAATTAAATGAGACTAGTCAACAGACTTCACTCATTGCCTAACAAACATCTCTCTTCTTCAGGACCTGGGATGTTCGACTGCTGAAGGCTGGAATAGATAGGTCATTGTCATTAGTGCATAACACACAAAAAAACTAATTACCTTGAAAAGACAATCTCAACTCAAGATCTTACTTGCTTGTTATGGAACTTTTTGAACAGATCACACACTTTTCATCAGCAGATGGAGTTTGCTCAGTTGTCATGAACCTATAGATATTCAAACTTCACATTATTCTGTGAACTTTGAGGACTCACAGTTGACCTTAACAATTCCTTCCTGATCTTGGAAAAAGCAATTCAACTGAAGGTCCACTTACTTGCTTGTTCCAGAGCTTTTAACCATATCACACTGTCACATGTCCTAAAACTTCTTAAAATTTAAAAATAATTGGTTTAATAAGTTTGAACATTTATAGTTCCGTGCCAACAGAGCAAACCCCACTGGCTGATGAAGACCAAGCGATACTGTCCAAAGCTCCAGAACAAGTCAGTTAGTGGTCCTTGAGTTGAGATATTTTTGTCAGCTGCTTTTTCCAAAGTTAAGACTTTCATATTTATATAATATTTGTCTGAAATAGAAGAAAAATATTTAATATTATGTATGATACTATGTTTAAATGATTATTAGAAGACAATTTTTTTTAAATGCATCAGACATATATTTTGCCTGCATAGTAATCATCATTAATATGGCCAATTGGACACATTTTGACATACTAAAGAGGAAACTTCCACGGATATTTGTAATATAACTTTTAAACTAAGGCAAACTTGCTGTACTTATATCTCTGACATGTGCATCGGTCAGGTGGGAATAAGTTGACATATTCCAGAGACTGATGTCAGCTACATGAAGTATGTTTTGGGATCTCCTCAGATGTTGGCATGTACATCTTAAAACCCTTTTGCTACCATAAATTTCTCAGGGCAGCAGAGTTAACTGCAGGGCACGATTTTGCACTACTTCTTCTTTTGAGTTGGATGCCCTTACTTCAAACAAGGAGTAAAAAATAAATCTTTTCAGGTACACAAATCATTTGCGGTGTCTCAGTTGTCTATTTTGGTCTGTAATACTGTTTATTTTGGATAGTGCCACCATAACCTGTGGGGAAATGTTTCATTTCTCCCAAGTTTTTTTATGGTTGAATTTACATGTACTCCCCATGCTAGTGACACAAACTGTGCTGATGTTTCTTGCAACCAGCCACAATGAAATAAGACACCATTTCAGTTAGAGCTGAATGGCTTATGTTATGGTCACTTTTCTCGTCTAGTGACTTTTCCTTGGCAAAGTAAGCTCCTCACATGGTCTAGTAAAATATAAATAAAGCATATCTGGCATACCTCAGTATAGATATTCCATTTTATGATGAAGCACATAAGCTGGTGTTATGTCATAAAACTGTATAGTCTATATTCACCTCATATGTGACATTAAAAGTAATCACATGTTGTCAACCCAACATGCCAGTCCCTGGTACTGTTCACCTCCACCACAGTGGCTATAAGAATACATCTACAGTAAGTCCAACTGTGAGACAGACTAGACTTGACCCCTTCTGGTTAAGTCTAAGAACATAAACTGAGGCAAAGGTGGCCCTTGTTCTGTATTTGTCCTCCATGTCCTACTGTAGTCTTTGTCTTGGACGGGGCAACATTAGCCTCCTTGCAGGGCCTAGCTGGGGCTTCAGATGAGCGACATCCTGCAGATGTGGGCCAAAATCAATGTCCTCAGAAGCATAGCGCTGGGAAAGTGCTGCATAATCAGATGGGCTTTCCTCCTTTACTCTAAACTCTCTTTTATACTTGTAGTGAACAAGCTCACAGAGGTTTTGATGCTTCTGCTGGCTTAAAATACTTGACCTCTTTCCACTTATGATGCATTGTATAATTACATGAGTCCTTCTAATTGGATATTCTGTACAAACACAACATATGTCTTCCTCTTAGTACCTCAACTCATAAAAACAACTCTGGCAAAGTTCATTTTCATATTTATGACTAAGTCAAAGAGAAAATGTTTTCACATCCTATGTGGCAAACCAACACACATTTAAAATCCAAGAAAATGCGTGATTATTGCATTGTCTCCAGAAGATATTAGATAACATTACACTAGACTGAATTAGGCACTATTGTGAAATGTCTTGGTTTCAACTGGTTTGCACCACAAGCAGTAATCCATTAAACATTCAGCACAGAGAAGCAAAACACACTCTGAAACAGTGTAATAGGAGCTTCTTGTAGAATTACTTAACTGGAGGCTTCATAAAATTTGACATGAAACAAAGAGAATGTGGGTACCCACAATTCCCCAGCTCCCTGTGCCTCTACATTATCAGTTTACCAAAATGTTAGTCTTTTTGTTTGCTGAAGATCTTACTGTAATAGACTGGGAGATCTAGAGTTGCCTTTGTGTTACAAAAGTGGGGAAGCTGAAACGTTTTAGATTGTCATCATGAACTAGTTTTATATTTTCGTTTCCAACCTGAACCCGTAAGAGATGCATTTTGTCTGAAAGTCAGACACTGACACCTGGTGGTTATGTTAACAGTGTGTTCGCTGTTATGCATTTTCTAAGAACTTCCTGTTACAGTAATATCATGTGGAATCTATTAAAGATAAAGCCACTGCACTTCAGGAGGAATAAAATAAGTGTAATTCAATTAACTTCTGTATGCCATATTATGACACTATGGATTGCAGTCAATGTTGTCATGTTATTAAAGAAATAAATTCATAGATCTTTTCAGACTTCAATCCACTGTTGCAATGATAAATTACTGATACTCATAGATCACAAATTAAAGGATCTGAAAATTGAATATATTGAACGTGAACACAATGTGCTGTGCATGAAAATGGAAAGTGAAAGGGAGGGAGGGACAGAGCAGAAAATACAACTGACATACCAAATTATGCTTGGTGTGAATGTTACAAAGTTGAAAGGCAAGAACAGGGAGATAAGATATTTGAATCCAAGCCAACAATAAATTGGTTTATTTTAAAGGGATTCAATGTTAATGTATTAACTGCTTTCATTTGGAAACATTACAAAAAAAATCCCTGATTTTACAACTCTGCAGCTGTGAGCTAAACACAGTGCCCACAGATGCATCGGCATCTCTTCACCACATGGGGGTAGAGGCAGACAAACTAAGCCAAACTGAAGTGGATATCTGAGGCAGCCTTCTGCTGAACACTGCTGATAATGTCACAGAAGCAATGATGTAGAACTTCTGCCAAATGACCTTGATGCTCTTTACTCCCATTCTCACCCCGACTCCGTTCCAGCGCTCTGACCTCAATTCAGCTCATCCAGAACCATTAGGGAGCAATGTGCCAGATAACGTGGGCCAACAAAAAGTGTTCTTCGAGAGTGTTTGTGTGGTTTGCTGTTGTGTCCAGAGGCTACTGTTGTGTGGATGTGGGGTCTGGCATGGCTGACGCATTCTGCTGGGTCCATGGGATTTCTCGCAAGACCACATGCTGAATGGAGGAGGTACCGAATGGAGCATCTGGACCCGTGGCTTAACAATGACTGTGTGGGTGAGATAGAAGGAGCAAAGGGAACAGAGAGAGAGGACTGGAACGTGGATGTTTGTGTATGAGAGAAGAGAGGGAAAGTGTGTATGCACATACCAGACAGGTAGAGAGGAGGTCAGATGTGAAAGAAAGAAAAAATGTAAAATATTAAGACAGGCAGCACAGCAGGGAGCAGTAGAAAACAATAGATGCAATAAAAAAGAAAGGATGATAGAGCTGCTAACACAAGAAGCCCAAGCATGAAATCATTTATAGTGCTCTACTGCAGGTGCAAATAGTGTATATTTACTGGCAGGCATTGTAATAAACATTAATCAGAGAATGTCTCATCTGTTACAGATGGCTTGACCTAAATTACCACTCTGTAAATCATAGAAATCCCTGAGCAGTTGGTAAATTTTACCTTTATTTTCATGTCATTTTCATAGTCGGGGTCAGAGATATGCTCTTACAGTCAGTCTTTGTGTATTTCAGCCATAACCTTAATGTAATATAATTCATGTCATATCCCAAGCCCATAAAACTTATTTTGAGTGTTAAAAATGGTTGCATGTTTTATGTATTGACTCACTGTTTATGTTATGAAGGCATGTGTACCATCACACACACACACATGCACCCTGTCACATCACCTTGTACTCTCTTACTGTCAAACAGAGACACACACACGCACACACACACACACACACACACACAGCTAACTGTAGAGCAACATTAATTCTATAATTCTATAGCAGATGAATGAGTGTTTTTGGCTGTGCTTCCCCCCTGGGAGTTGTGGGCAAAGCGAGACTGTTGCTATTTCAGCTGCGGTGTAAGGGGGGGGGGGCTTTGCTGGGTCTGACCACAGAGAGAGGGCCACTGCTGGGGCTGTGGCCCAGGCCCCTGCTACTGACCCAGGGAGCAGACAGTAAACCCTGCGTTTATGGAAGTTCAGAATGCGGTGGGTCCCCAATGTGAGAGCTGTTGTATCACTTTCTGCACATATACAGAAGTACGTTAGACAGCAGAGGCACCCTGAACGAGAGGGTTTCATATTCATCTATAGTGTTCAGTACACACTGATCTGGTGCATCTTAACTTCATTTCAATTCAATTCAATTCGTCAGTTCAATTTTATTTATATAGTCCAATATCATAAATCACATTTTGCCTCAAAGGGCTTTACAATCTGTACAACATACGACACCTTCTGTCCTTAGACCCTCGATTCAACTAAGAAAAAACTACCCCACAAAAACCTTTAACAATGCATTGTTAAATATTAAACCAGTGATTCCCAACCTTTTTGGCTTGTGACTCTTCACAAACAAGACATAAGAGTTTAGATCTCTATTAATTTGTTAGCAATTCCACAAAAGAGACATTGAGGCCCAAAGAGGTCAAATGATCCAATATAAATATTAAATTAAATATGAATACTTCTTCTAACACTGACTAGAGGATTGAGGATATTTTTGTCCTTTCACCCCACAGTCTACTAATCCATGGCATCACCAGCTTCCTGCAACCATGATGAATCTGCAATCTGACACAGCTCAAATATCCATAATTGAGTGACAGAGTTGTCCATTCAGTCTCTGACTCCCCTGAGGGGTAAGGGCTAAGAGCCAAAAAAATAAAAAAGCATGAAAATATCAGGGAGTCATGGAAACAAGGGCATTTACTGAAAAAGACTAAATAACTACTGGCACATGCTTGGCTTGGCCAGCGCGTGGTTTATTATGTTTGTCAGGTAAAATACAAAAGATTGTGTCTCCCCCTGTAGAAAGTAAGTCTGTACAGGGGGCAAACACACAGAGGCCTGGTATATAGATACTGTTTTCACATGTGCCACAGCTACCCGTGAAAATGACCAGATGACAAAAGACAACACCTGCCTGTTTCCATTATGGAATTTGCACTGTGTTGTGGCGGGAGTGACAACAAGTTCAGGGTTTGGAATTATCCAAGAGTTGGTTTGTGTTTTAATCCCCCCAAGGGGTCCCCTGTGAACAGTTAGACCAGGGAGAATGGGGCCAGCCAGGCAACCACAGAGGATGTAGATCTGGTTTAAATTAATTTATTTTTGACCAAAGCCAGTTAAGTTACCAGGTAAGACTGCAACCTTTTAAGTGCATGTTACTGCTCTGAGGATGAACCATTATCAAAGGCATAACATACACCCTGTATAAGATCCAAATGTCATAGGGAAAATGTATGTATTAATACTAGTATAATCAATAATAAACTACACAACTCTAGAGGGAAGATCTAGCCCCATAACCAACACGTGCAATAAGGTCACTCTTGACTTACTAGTGAGTACAGTAAACAATAAAAGTCTCTGCAGGAATGTTATAGATTTGTCTGTTTTTGCTGGGGAATAGAGACTTTCTGTGCATTGTACTGTTTAACTTGCACAACACTGGAGAAAAAAAGATTCTGCCCTTTTTATACTGCATGCACGCACGCGCACAGAGGTCTTGGCATGAAGGAGTGGGCCGTTTCCAACCTTTTGGAGGGGCGTGGTCAGGGGCGGCATCCTCCGCGCGCAGCCAAGTTGAGGATAAAATGTGGATAAGTGATGCTTTAGCGGCTTTGGTGCAAGAATCCCGAAAGAAGAAAGGCTCACCCTCTCTTTCTCCAACTGAGGAAAACGGAGCGAAGCGACCACATCACATCTTTGATTTATGTCATATGGCAGCCAGCGACGGTCATCACCGCTCCACCTGAGCTCTGCAACTTACTATGAAGGCGTTTTTTTTCCTTCTTCTTCTTTGCTGCTGAAGTTTACTCACAGCCAGATCTCGTGTCAGGAGCTGAAGAAGCGGGCTGCATTCCAGTTCATTAAAGGTAAATTATTTCCAAAGTCTACATTAAATCACCCCACTCCATTTCTATTTCAATATGCATTACTCTTCACATTTTCCATGGAGGAGACTGTTGGCGCTCTTAATCAGCCTCTTGTCAGCATTGCAGCATGCCTACTAAAAAGTTCAACTGAAGGTATATGTATATACACGGTATTGTGAATGCATTATGCATCATTCTGTGCACTTGTTACATTGACAGCTGTAGTTAATATGACTTGAAATGCTGTATTTATTTTTAAACGCTCCCAAGTCTTTATTTTTTATTCAAGAAAAAAATCTTCAAGGAAGTTTAACAGTAGTAGTGATTTATTTAATCCACTCTTTCACTAGTCATCCCCAGTCTGCCATCTTACCACTGTTGAACCCCATGAGGTTACCCATGGCACTGCACCAGACCAAGTGTCTGCATGCCAGTGCACTGATCTCACCAAATTCAATATTGACTCAAGTTGTTCTGCAAATTTGATACAGAATTCCAGTTCCAGTCCTTCCAATAATCCTGTTTTTTCCTCTCCTCTCAGTTCCTTTGCCAGCTCACATTGTAGACGAAGAAGATTGTCTTTCTGCGCTGGCCCGCGCCCCATTTCACCCCATCCGTCCAAGCCTGAGTTTGATCACCACCATCACAATCTCCAGCACTTACCAGGATGAGGCACATATCTCCGCACTGGCTGAGGGGCATGTCACTGCTCCTGCTGCTCCAGACGACCACTTCCATGGTAATGCTTCCAAACTCCACAGGCTGGGAGCAGATTCTGGACAAGTATCTGGACCAGGAGGAGGACTGGTGGGAGGCCAAGCAGAGGGGGAAGAGGGCCATTACAGACAGTGACACTCAGCTCATCCTGGACCTTCACAACAAGCTCAGAGGCCAGGTGTACCCTCCTTCTTCCAACATGGAATTCATGGTAGGTGGATGGAGGATTCCCAGAAGGAGTGCATTTATACTTCATGCAGTTTACATGTGTTAAAACACTTTGACCCCATTCTGAAATCCCTAAGGGTCTTGTACACCTCTGGACCATATAGCTTAGTGAACTGACCCAGTCACCAGACCAGCTGGCACTTGTCCCACTTGGCTCGCACACAAGCAGCATGCCAGCATCTAAGCACCTTTACACACGGGAGCCCCCCTCCACATATCCACACACACACAAGCCTGTACCCATGTGACTTTGATTGTTTTGCCAGAAGAGAAGAATTCCTCCAACTTGCCAATGATCACATTACTACTGTGTTTTTTTAAACTTGTGCTAAGAGAATTGTTGGACTTTATTCTTTGGCCATCACGTGCAAATACAGCGCCAGATCACTTTTCACAGTGCAATTAGAATCAGAGCACGACACCAGGGCTTGTTTTACCAGCTGTCTACCCCCCACTAAACACACACATACACACACAAAACACAGGCACACCACACCTTCTGAAAGTCTGTGCTCCACAGATCTGGAACTTTTCCAAGTACACTACATGTGTAGTGTAGTGTACTGCTTGACCGCCACAGTGCATTGCCACCAACAGTACTTAGGAGGTTAAAAATCAATACAGTGTGCAGAAGTTAATGAGGTTTTATCATCCTTTCATCTCCACTTAAAGAGCTACAGTACAAAAGGCAGTATTATTCTGTGGTAAAGGCAAATAAACAGTTCCTGCTGGGGGCAATTGCTGGACTGTGTAATTGTATAATTGAGAGGTTGGACTTGAGGACCCCTTGTGTGTGTGTGTGTGTGTGCGTGCACATGTACATATGTGTGTGAAAGCACCACTCTGCCTGGCAGGCTTCTGGTCGAGGCACACTCTAGTGGAGAAATGCTGAGCCAGCAGCACACAGCTCCTTTCTACGGTCTCCTGTTACAGTTGGCTGTCTTTTTTTGTTGTTTTTTTAGCTCCAGGGGCACCCAGGGGTGAAATATGGAGAGCCATGCAAGAGGACGTGAGGTGAGAGAAAGAGAGTGAAAGCTAGCAAGGCATAGAGTAGGTAAATAAAAATAGAGGTGTAAAAATGATAATGGAGATTTGCGCATAGAACGGAGAGGCAATGAGAGACAGATGGAGGGACAGAAAATCGCAAAAGAGGTGTCAAAATAATTGAAAAGAAGATGAGGTTGAATAAGCGTTAGGCAAGAGGAAATGAGAAAAGAAAGATGGAGACATTTGGAAAGGGCACAAAGTGAAAAGAGACAATGACTTAAGTGCGGCAATCTTATTTGCGGTTCTGTAGATGTCAGTATCTTCCAGGCAAGAAACTGTTCAGGTCGCAGGTATAGTGGGTTTTCAGTGGTTTTATGGACTTTATTTTGAAAGAGGCTCCATATTTCTCAGATTTTCCTTCTGTCTGTGTTGACTGCTGTCACCTTTCAGAAACCTCACAGCTTCACTGTACTGGAAGACTTCATAGACATGCTCCCCTGCTCTCCCTACACACTCATGCATACAGATGCACACACACACTCACAGGAATTTCCGTGGGCACATGCATAGCCATTCACCCATCAGCTCTGTTATTGTCTGCCATTGTATTAAACCATAACCCGGCTGACCCTCTGTGGCAATCATCACAGAGACTCAGAGATAACATCAATTCAAATCCCCCTCTTTCCTCCCCCTTCATCGGCTTCCTTTTCTTGTCCTCTCTCTCTGCCTCCCTCTTCCTTATCCCTGTGGCTCCGTTCCCATTCTGTCATTACCCAACACAGAGGCCCAAAAAATTCCCCGGATAAGCATTCACACTCCGTAGCGATCCACAAAGCTTCAATGCAGTAGGGGCACAGTGGTTCTGCCTCTCACTCATATGTTGACCCACAGGTATAAACAGAGAAGTGTCAGTGTTTGAAGGGCTGCAAGACAAACAGATGGCATCATGGGAGAAAGGGCCCCACCTGCCTTGATGTTTGGCTTTGCTGAGCTGCAGGTGGTAGTGTTGTAAATGTTCTAAGATAAAGATTTATTGACATTTTTCTGTTCTGGATGTGTCAGAGTTGGGCTGCAAGCGTCAGACATTTTAATTCATTGTTGGATAATGTGGCTGTCCAATCAGACAATAATTAGGGTCTAGACTAATGCATTTGCCTCACATTAACTTTACCCAAGATGTTTAATTATGGTGATGTAGACAAGCATGTGAAATAGTATTTACACAGCTTCAATGTTAGTAAAACGTTTAAGAAAATTGCAAAATACATACATTTACGAAGTCATTATCAGACTCCAGTGGCAAAAGATTAAGTAGAGCAGTCCAAATGTCTCTTATACGAGCAAAATTCTGCAGCTTCTCCTGCAGATTACCCCAGAGCTCACAGGCCAGCTGGGAGATTGAATCTCTCCAGTAGGTCCTGGGTTCTCCCCCAGAACTGGTCAGCTGGTTACGCCCAGAAAACCTTCAAAGGGAAGGGAAGTCTGCTGGCTACTCTAGATGTAAAGAGCAGCAGCTGAATACCATAATATGAAAAATCTGGGTCTTCCCAAATCACTTACTGTAGCTCCAGTCCACATCCAAGGTCATGCAGCAGTGAAGCCAAAAGGACAACATTATCCCAAAAGAGCAAAGATGCCACCCTAATATCACAAAGCTGGACACTGTCCAGGCCTGATCTTCACTGGCTGTATCCTGTCCATGAATATCACAAACAGTCGAGGCAACAAGGTGTACCCTTTTGAGAGTCCAGTTCCCACAATGAACCGGCTTGATGTAAAGAATGTAAACATAGCTCTTGCTCTAAATGCACTTACAATAAATGGCTTGCAATAGCACAAATAGTTCAGGGAACACGGTCATAAAACTTTGCAGAGATGCAAAACGCATGTAGATCAAACTAGAAAATTCCCATGGTCCAACAATTATCTGTGAAGTTTATTGCACAAGAGGACAATCCCCTCAACCTGAGGCTTGCCATTTTTCCTTGTCTTCTTTAGTTGTCCTTGGCATACCTTTTCTCCTGGAAAACATTAGTGAAGGTATACCAAGGACATATCCCTGTCTGCCATAGAGCAAATCTGAATCTTACATTTCTGTGTCCTGTCCAGATAGGAATGTATTTTGGGTTTAGGAGTTCCTCAAAGTCTTGCCTTCCGTTACTGACTTGCCAACTTTCTCTAAAACCTCTGTGGGGACACTAAAAAGTCGTCCTTTGTAGCAGGCTCTCTCATACCTGTTTTTTTTTTTAACTGCTGTGATTCCTGTACTGTAGCTGTAGCTCCTTTGGTCTGTTGATGATTCTGTGCTAATTCTGGAGTTGCCTGTGCCAACAAGGCCTGTGCCAACAAGGCTCAGAAAGGCCTTCTTCTTCAGCTACTTACTGCTACTGTCCAGCACAAGGTTCTTGGATTGCCGCCACGAGAACCACCAACCACCATTATTAATCAATGAAAAAAACTGCTTTTGTGGAGATGTACTCTGGAGGAAGTTATATTTTGGTAGCTGATAGGCTGATATTTGCTACTTGTTTATTATGATAATGTTGATAATGTGACTGTTATTATTATTTTTATTATTATTATTATTATTTCTAGGACATTATAGAGCCCCATATCAGACCAAATCAAAATATCAGGCTAACGTGTTCACGTCAAGCCTACAATAATTGGCTATGCTATTCTGGTCAAACTACGTTCGTGTTATAACTTGGGAGATAATGGTATTCACTGGTTGACAATATTCAGACAATGGTCAGCCCCTGGTCCTCTGATGTGAGTTGATATGGGCTGGAATGCACTGAATGAAACACTATATTGTTGTGGGAAATGTTAGCAGTAGTTTGATGAAACGCATCAATTCATCAATTTCCCTTACTTTCATGTACAATATTTTTTACTATCGATCACTTATTAAGTCACCCCTTTGCCTCCTTGTCTTCTCTCTCACATTGTCTAATCGCCTCTTCGCTTCTGTTCTTTGTCAGGTATCTTATTTAACATTTTCACTATTTCCAAATCCCATATCTTTTCCCTGATTTTTTTTTTTTTAGTAGTTCTCTGAATGCGACATTGATTATGAACAGGAAACCCAAACTTGCGAAGGAGGTACACCGCTGCACCCTTTGGAATGCAACCAGATGACCAAGGAAGAGAGAAAAAGAGAGAAAAACCCAGCCGCAAAATGAAGTGTTAAGCGAAATACACAATGCTGTGTGCACAGTGCTGAAAGACTTTAGCAGGGGAGGTGTTTTTCTTTACGAGCCCCAGTAGAAGTGCTGCCCGGGTGGGGATGGGGTGTCTTGGTTATGAGGCCTCCCCTGCTGGGCTAACTGTGCAAACAACGGCAGCTTGACAAGCCGGCTGCACTCTGCACCAGTTTCAACAGCTGAAAAATATGTGTCTCGGTTGACATTTTCTGAGCCTGCTTTCTCTGCAGGTTTGAGGATGATGGAATTAGTTCCTCAGCTGGAAGGGTGCTGCTTGTATGTATTATTATTTAAGACATGCTTCAAGAGCATCACAAATCACATCTTTGTGATGGAAACCATAATCAGCCACATTCCCATCCAAGACACTGTAGCCAGAGTTTTGGTCGTTTTTGGCTTAAAACCTACTGTAGTTGTGGCCACAGCTAAATGTTTTCCAACCCATGACCATTCATTAATGGTCAGAAACATTGTGTTGACCCCGCTCAAGTACAGAACGTCCTATGTGCTGTGGTTTGCAGATTGTTTGGCATCACAGCTCAATACAATGTGTTTCAGTCTGCTTATCAGTGTAAACATTGATTATTTTTTTCTTGTAAGGAGGTCACTTTTCATGACAATCGAAGGGGAAAACAACCTGGATAGAAATCGAGGTAATAAACTGAACAGCTTCCTTCTGCATTCTTCCACTGCTGATGATGACCAGGCTCAAAATCTCTTCAGTGTTTTTGTTTCAACATAGTAAGATATTGTAGTGGCAAAAAGGGATGACCAGGGATTACAAAACAGATATGACAATACTGACATTTATTTGTAGCTCACTGCCAACAGAGCAGAAATAGAGTTTCACGTAAACAAATTATCATTCCTGTTTTAGCCCTGGCTCTGCCAGTCATTATTTGGCCTTATTGAGCAAGACAGACCACAGGTAGCTACAAATGAGGTAGCTGTAACACTGATACGCTCCTTCTTTGCAGGTGTAGAGATAAATGTAAAATATACTCACACCTCCAGCAGTTTATTTGTTCTATTTGCCAGTTATGAAACATTTCTGCAAGGCTTTGTGTATTACGTTGGCATTGTTGATTTAAACAAATGCATCATCTCAACAGCCGACAGGATCCCCAGAATGCGCTGAAGAAACTGCTCAGTGTTAAGAGTTCATTTGCAGTGCTGCCAGACATCCTGTTGTTAGGTAGGTGTGTGCTTCGGAAGTAATGCAGAGAACAGCAGTTGTTTCTAGTGGGACTGAAAGTGGGTGACGGACGATGGAGGAGGAAGGTGGTGGAAGCGGGGGAGTTATTTTAGTGTCTGTTATTGTATGAGATTTCAGTGAGGGTAAGCTATGACTTCCAGGGCCCAATGTGTGAAATTTGAAAACTTCTGAAACCTCCACTGGTATACTAATGCCAAACACACATTTATGCACACACAGACATACACTAATTTACTTTCTCGTAGAGACCTGTTAGATTAGATACCCCACGCAGAAGGTGAAAGTGAAGGTGTGCAATTAAAGGAACATACACTGTCCTTCAGCGGAATTACTGCTGGTGTTATTCTAAAAAATGTTATGGTAGAATGTAGGTCAGAAGAGTGGAAGGACACTCTTTGCATTCTCAGAAAACCCCAGAATGGGAATATGATCCCATAGTATCTAACCAGAGCCAAACCTCACTAAGAGGGCAATTCAGAGAGAGGTAAAGTGAAACAAAACCTTGCACCCAGACATCTCACCAGAGACATATGGAAGGTATTACTTAAGGAAAAACAGCTTTTGCATTTTTTGAATAACACCCAATCCTATGGGAAAATGCATCTGGGGAAATTCAGCTGAGCAGCAATATGAAAGTCTAAAAGCTCTTAATACAGCAGCAGCAACAAATCAACATAGTTCTGCATTTAGTTTAGAGATTAGTGCACTTACTTAGCTAAAGCAGCTCATAGTCCCTATGACTTATCATAACAGTATTTGTTTGAATACCACTTCACATCATATTATTGACCGCTGAACAAACCCTGTAAGGCAATGAATATCTCCAGTTACTCTCTAGCCATTCTCTGACCTGATATTGCAATATCTTACGGCCCATTAGTAGCAATAGAAGCGGCTTTGTCTCGCACTGGATGTGTTTATTTCCACTTCTTATAAAATAAAATCCAGAAAACTACTTCATACTGTTTTTGTCTATCTCATCTCCTGTGCAGGTGTGGGACACAGAGTTGGAGCGTACGGCAGAAGAGTGGGCAGAGACCTGTCTGTGGGAGCACGGTCCTGCCAGTTTACTGCCACAGATCGGACAGAACCTGGGAGCACACTGGGGAAGGTAAACAATAATTCAGTGCACTCAGTTTCTGCATTTAAGGTCTTCAAAGTTACTGTGGAAAGTAACTTAGTACATTTATTAAAGTGATGTACTTAGCTAAAAGTCTGAGGTACTTGTACTTTACTTGAGTATTTCCATTGTATGCTACTTAATGCTCCTACTCCACTACATTTAAATATTGTAAATATTGTACTTTTTACTCTTCTACATTTATTTGACAGCTGTAGTTACTTTTCAGATTAAGATTTCAGATAAAAGCATACGCTTAGAAAATACAATTTTCTTAAAGATTAAAAGTGTTTTTTATCCTTTTTTGCTTGTGACCCCTTATTAAAAAGCAATGTCTGGTTGGGGCCTCATGTTTCAGATGTCTGAGTTATTAACAGTTCCAGCAAAGAGAGATTCCCCCTCTAAACTGCTGAGATAGTTTCTTTATTTTAGTTTCACAAGAAACTAAAATTAGCAAATATTTCACAAAATGCAACATTTAGAGAAAAGTTTGAAAATTGATTACAAATTGTTTAGCAGAGTTTTCTTTTTCTAATTTCCTGACCCCTTAATCATCTCTGAATCCCTCAGATTCAGTGATTTTAGTGAGCTTTAGTAAAGCATAACTGCTAGCTAGCTTGTTTGCCAAGTTCACTGTTTTACTTTATGTGACCAATTAAGCAACATAAAATTCATTAAATCCACTTGTTACACTACCAATAAAACCACAAATTGTAATTTTTACATTTCTATTTGTGTACAGATTAAACAAACAATAGGCTACATAATGTGTTAATTAATGAGCTTTAGCACAACTCTTAGCAGAGTGCACTTTTTTGCTTTATATGACCAATTTAGCACCGTAAAATGCATTCAATCCACTCAATACATTTTGTAGTAGCATTTCATTAAGTCACTATTGATATGAATTTGATTCATTTGTGCCGAGCGCTAAGCTTAACAACGTACCTTGGGCATATCTCATGAAAGCAAAGTTAGCTACTTTACCTATGGCCATGAGCCAACAAACCTGTATACTACTGGAGATAATGCAAGTGGAATCACACACAATAGTCTCTGTTACATGCGTTCATTTCTTTCTTCCCTCAGTTCCCCATAGATCATCTGAAAACATCACACCACAGTCAAGATGTGTTTAATCTAATCAGATTAACAGATGGTACCAAATTAGTGTCAGTCCTTTGTCACTGCAATTTATTCAGAGAGCACAAATGTTTGATTGCCAGCTAGAAGCTTAATGGCAGTCTTAACAGATGTGTTTACATTGCAGTGGTTACCAACGGGTGCTAACTACGTAACTACATACTGTATGTTTGTTGTATAGCTGAGGGCAGTGTAAATTAATTTATCTTTTGATACATATTCTGTTTAAAAAAAATACTTTATTTCTTGGTTTTGTTTGGTTAGTGTGACCTTTAGGGTCCTGAGTCACCTTATTGCACAGTATCTTGATGTTATGACATGCTTGCTCTATCTTATCTCTTTTGTTACCATCTGTATCTTGGAACATATTTTGAAGAACATTTTTATAAACTTTGTGGTTTTGGGTACATATCAACAGTAATTAGACATTTACAAGAGTTGCTTTTGTTTTGCAATAATAAAACAACAATTATTTCATTATATTCTAACATTTAAAAGTCACCTACTGCATCGGTATCATGTATGTGCAGATAGGTTCATAAAAGAGGACTTTCAGGAAGCAGAGAACAGCTTTGATTGATAATAGCAACTCCTGCACCAACAGAGACACAGGACAATAAAAATGTTGTTTGGAACATTGTCATCATAGCTATGCTTACTCATCTCTCCAGGTATCGTCCACCCACGTTCCATGTGCAGGCTTGGTATGATGAAGTGAAAGACTACTCCTTCCCTTACCCTCAGGAGTGTAACCCCTACTGCCCCTTTAGATGCTCTGGCCCAGTTTGTACTCATTATACACAGGTAGCTAGGTCTGGATCATACCAATTTATCAGGATTTTGAAGACTCAAAACTTTATAATCAGTTTTTAATGGTCTGTCGTGTCATCCTTTTTCAGCTGGTTTGGGCCACCAGCAGTCGGATAGGCTGTGCCATCAACATGTGTTACAACATGAATGTGTGGGGACAGATTTGGGCCAAAGCCGTCTATCTTGTCTGCAACTATTCACCGAAGTAAGCACATGTTGTTCTGATGTTCTTTCACAGCTGTATGGCTGATATACAATGGGGGATGGAAAGCAATATAGGTTTTCAATTTTGCTTGAGTAGTGCGTGTTCTGTTCAATAAGCCTTGCTTGTCATATGACCTGACCAGGGGAAACTGGTGGGGCCATGCGCCTTACAAACATGGGACCCCGTGCTCTGCCTGTCCTCCCAGCTATGGAGGAGGCTGCAAGGACAACCTCTGCTACAAAGGTATGGATGGGTGGAAAATAGATAAAAGAACGAGTAAGAAAGCCTGAGGAAAAATGTGCTTACTATACCCTGCTTTTGTGACTTTACTTGAAGATGACAGCTCCAACCCTCCACAAGAGGAAACGGAAGAAAACAACTTCATTGAGCCGGAGGCCCCCCGAACTCCACAGCGGCCATGGTCTAGAGCCTCCAAGCCTGAACCTCCCAGTCTCCCTGTCCCAGCCACCACCAAGCCCCCCACAGAGGACCTGCAGAAGAATGAAGTGTTCAACACACAGCAGATGTGTAAGCTGCCGTTTAATTGTTGGGTGTAGGATCTGGTTTAGGGTTGGGAAGTGCACAGAGTGGCAAGACGTATAGGTCTTTATCTAACAAAAAAAAAGAAACTTTGTTTTTAAAAATTAGGTTAAAACCAGTGACTTTGCTTAGTGTTGAACAAGCAATAATGGATAACAAGTGCATAAAACTAGGCCTTGACCGGAAATATTTTTCTTGCAATTTATCTTAAATTACCTTGATGTTCTGTAGCCTTTATCTGTCATCTTCCTGATTAACCCTGACAGTTTCTGAAGTGTACTTAATATTGCAAGTCACTCTCTGGAGCAGGGAGGGGAGGTCTATTTTAGCACGATCCCCTGAGTTTGTGTTTGCTTTTGGCCGGCTGAGAGGTGTTGAGGGGTGAGAGGGGCTCGCTGTGGTTTTTAAATGGCTTCCTCTCTGCAGTGCAAGGGGCCTGCGCTTGTAAGCTGACACACTTCCTCTAGTATTGCTGACCACCCTGAACCTTGTTGCAGGAATTCTTCTCTTTGGTCCCTAAAGCAGTCTTCACTGGGTTTCACTCAGCTTTTAGAAACTAGCCATCTGCATCAGAGCAGCCAATGCATGCATGTTGGTTCTTGTACCAGCACTGAAAGGCCTTTATGTTTATGTTTTTCAGCTCAGCTTGTGACCTGTGACACTAAGCTTCGAGATCAGTGTAAAGGAACACCATGTAATAGGTACAGTTAAGATCAAATATAATAAAAACAACAACAACACAAAATGGAGTATGGAGTACATTTCACCTCATTTTTCCTATATTAATCTACAGATATGAGTGCCCAGCTGGGTGCCTAGATTCAACAGGAAAAGTAGTTGGGACAGTATATTATGAAATGGTGAGTAAATTGATGTAGAAGTCCTCAAGCTGAGTAATCCAAATTATGGAGTCTGACTGGGTGGTTTAATTTCCTACATTGGTCAATATTATGCCCATTAACAGCTGTCAAAGTGTCCTTGAGCAAGAAATTGAAGTGCTACTTGCTTACAGCCGTGTCAACAACAGGCCTTCAATGTAAATTAAGTTGTAAATAAAATGCTCTATTTGCAGCAATCCAGTGTGTGCAGAGCTGGTCTACATGCTGGTGTCATAGATAATGATGGAGGATGGATGGATGTAACAAGGCAAGGCAGAAAGGACTTTTTCATCAAATCTAACAAGAATGGAGTCCAGTCTGTAGGGTGAGACTGAGAATATTTAAACCAATATCACCACAAATTTATACTGATGATATTTGAAAATGATGTAGTCTCATGTCAACGCTGTGTGTTTCCTCTTGACAGAAAATATCAAAGTGCTAATTCCTTCACAGTTTACAGAGTAGCAGGTTAGTCTGACAATAATGTGACACTGTAATTAAACATATGTCACATTTTATTTTAAATTACTCATTATAAGCTGTGCTGCAACTGTGTTTGTTGACGCTCACTGTAATTCTTTCTTGCAGTCAAAGCCATCACATGTGAAACCACAGTTGCACAGCTGTGTCCATACCAAAAGCCTGCAAAACATTGTCCGAGGTATGAAACGGACTTTGTGTGCCTGCGTGTTATTCTTTTTCATAGGTGTAGTTCTGCAGCCTCATCAAGTCATTACCCATGTCCAACTGTTCTCTTTTTAGGTTGTACTGCCCGAGAAACTGTTTAGAAGAGAATCCTCACATATCCAGAGTAATTGGTGCCAGAATATATTCTGATGTAAGTCCCTCTTTTTTAATCAGAATGTGTTAAACAACAGATGCACCACCAGGTAATCAGTGTTTTTCATGGATTTAGAGACTGAAATGAATCAAGATTTCTTACGTTACTTTTGCCTCTTACATACCTCTGTAGAAGTCCAGTATATGCCGAGCAGCGGTCCACGCTGGAGTAATCAGGAATGATGCTGGTGGTTACGTCGATGTGATGCCAGTGGACAAGCGGAAACATTACATTGCCTCATACCAAAATGGCATTTTCTCAGAGAGGTATGGGATGCTATATCTGCAAGTAGCCAAGCTGACCTAAGTAGCTAGTATGTTGGTACTACGAATTTGTTTGCCTTGTGAAATTTTTTGAGAAAATACAAACATTATTTATTTTTTAATTTTAAGGTATAATTGTGCAATTTCAACTTCACGTTTACACTAAAACCTATCGCTCCCATTGTAACAGCACTGAAGGCAGTAGTACCTTAATAATAACCCAGAGGTGTCTAGCAGTGTCATGGAATTAATTCTTTAGGGAGATTAATGGTCCTGGTCAGCATTCTGTCTCTCAGCCTGGAAAGTGAAGGGGTTAATTTGCTGGGGCTCAGAGAGGATGAATGAGAAATCAATGGCTCTCAGGTAGAGAGAAATGTAATCACTCTGTCCTCCCTTGTGGACCTAATACTTCCAAGATGCAGGCAGTTTGTTACATCGCTCATACAGTGTGCATGGGAGGGTGAATAGCATGTGTCTAAAATAGTGAATAGCTTGGCAACTAGTGTAGAAAACATATAGAGTGCATCTTAATGTAGTTCTGGGAGTACTATGGTAGTAAGCCAAAACGTGCAATCAGTGGACAAGGGTCTAAGGTTTAATATAAGGGTTTAGATCACCAAACAAACAGGAATGCAAAGCAGTGAAAAGCTAAAGCATATGCATTGAGGGATCCTGCCATCTCACACAAAGGGGATCAATATGAGGTTACATTTTAGACTGTTTTAGTTTAGTCCAACCAATATGGTGGATAAACTTGTCTATCAACCATAGGTTTTCTCAAGCACATGTGGAGTAGGAAGGAATTCTGGGACCTCTTCCCATTCTTTTTCTGAAAACATGCATCTTTTTAGTCTCCTACTACTGTCTCATACATAGCAGCAAAAATTAGGTCATGAGGCAAATAGAGGCAACTTTTTTGCAATAGACATTATAGTCAGAGCAGTGTCTGCTTAGGTGTTGGTGTAAGTTTTGTAAATTGTATTAACATTATTCTCATCATTGTCAAAAATGTCTGTAAAGATTAGTTTTAGGCTGGTTAAAATTAGTGTTATTTGGAAGTACAGTACAGCCAGACTACATCTCGCAAACTCAAATCTGGAAGCTTTTTACCTTGATCTTGTTAAGAAACAATTATCAGGTAGCCTTTCATAAAAGGTGTTAAAATTATTCTCCAGGTACAGAGCTCTTCTCCCTAATACAGTAAGAGTTGGTCAACAACTGTTCACATGACCCGTTTAGAGGACTAACACACACACACTAATTTATTCTATAGTCTTCCCTCTCTCTTTCTGCCCTCTCTTCCTTTGTGTTTCTCCACCACATTTATCTTTGTCACTCTGCTGAGATGCCTGACGCCTGTTAGTATCTGCCCATCATTTATCCGTCTCCTTTAACTTCACAATATTTCTGTCTTTGTTGGATTATCCCGTGAAGTCCCCTGTGTTTTTGTAAAAATCTGCGGTTTATCGGTTTTCTCAGGGAGCTTGACTCTCTCTCTCTGTTTGTGACATATCAGAGTGTCAGACACCACACTGACGTGGACATTTCTCCATACAACATCTGAAGTCTATCTGTTTGTGTGTATATGTCCTCTACGTCTCTCTGCAAAAGGCTGGGACATGGTCTGTATCTGACACATGCCGCACCCAGACTGACTTTCCCGCTTTTTTCTCTCTTCCCTGCAGCCTTCAAAACCCTCCTGGAGGGAAGGCGTTCCGGGTGTTTGCTGTGATTTGAGTTCCCCAGAGGGCAGCTTCACCAAACAGAAAAGCGCACTTGGGCTGTTGAATAGGCAGTAATCAAGCCCTGTTGTCAAACTCAATGACTGAAATGTTTCTGGCTTTGCTACATTTCAGGGGTTAGAGGGCGTCTCCATGACAGCGTAAACCCAGCAACAAAAACTTCACTCATACACAGTGAGAAGCTCTCAGTACTCACTCACATAAAGATTTCATTTAGTCATCTTTAGCAGGAAATGTTATGAACTGTAAATATTACTGAATATATTGTTGTACATATTTGTTAATAGTATTACATGTTTTGTCTTTGTACCATTAACTTGCCCTTTTAACGAATAGCTGTGTATGAATACTGATTATAGAAATCCTACAATATACATTTTTAATGGCACTTAAGGATGAATATCATTTTTATTGTATTGTAAGTCTGGCACATTTTAAAGGGTGCTTTGAAGAGGTCTCTTTTCATATTTTGTTCTTGTTTATGGATTGGGGAACAAATTGTTATGCATTTATTTTTTTATGATTATGCTTTATATCAATATGATTTATAAAGGATGCTGCTATATATATTTTTTTTATTGTTATTGTAATTGCCAGTGTGATGAGTTTTGTTTGTTTGGTTATTTTTCCAGATAATGTGGTTCAGTTAAAACTCCCTGCAGGTCGGGAAGTACACTCATCCCTCAGAGTTGTCATTCTCTAAACAATACCTATGTCCCTGACTTCATAATATATCGCATTTTACTGGATGGTCTGGAGGTCATATCTATTAATCTGCCTTTGTCATTGATATACAGAAACAATAATATGCAACCGTTATTTCATATAGTATGTAGGGGAACGGTGATTTTAAATCAAGATGTTATTGTTCATATTTTTACCAGCTCTCAGCTTTCTTTCAAGCTGCAATCAATGTAATGGGCAAATCATTATATTTTTGTCAGTGTTTCACTGTGCATTATATATATTTTCCTACCTCAGTTTGTTAGGAAAAGTCCATTTTGCAATAAAATATCACAACCACCACAGTTCTCTCTCAAAGTCAATGTGATATTTCTTAGATGCTATTGCAAAGGAATTTCTTCATTTGGTCCATATACACTAAAAACTGCATCTAACTTATTATATTGATATTGGGGTTTATTATCACAAATATCTAATATTTTGCAAATCAACTTTTACATTTAAAACTAAAACAATGTACAGCTATATTACAATAAATATTTGAAAACCTCTCCAAATCTGCTTTTCAGCTCCTAAAAAGCTACACATAGCATAGTGTAAAAGGATCAAATATTGCCACTCTGAAACTGAGAAACCATATCCACAGAAGGCTGTCAGTGGTCCTTGAGCAGTTCATCTGATATGGTGGCTCATACCCTCATATTAAAGCTGACAATCTGCTCTAAAACCTCGTCAGCTGTGAGTCATTTCACATTTGCGCTAACCTTGTGGATAAGCATGCAGGGCCAAAACACAAAAGATCAAAGTGCCTCAGGGAGTCACTGAAGTGGTAGGTTTTGTGGGTTGGATGAAGACTGAACCCAATACCCACAGACTTCCAGATCCATTGCTCCACCTGAGGGAGAAACCTGCGCTAGTCACGTGAAGGTCTCAGGATGTGGCACCCCCTTCCCCAATATCCACGGTGATTATTCATTCAAACCTTGGATAGCGGAAGCATTTGATTTTAAATGTCCCAACTTTTCTCTCTGGGTCCGTCACCAGGGAGCGGAGTCATCACTCCTCATTTGCTTCTGAGCAGTAATGGAGCGAAATGACCAATCCATAATGGGTTCCACCATATCCATGTCCGAGAGTATTATGCTGTCTGGAGGGCTGCAATAGGTTGTGACTCAAGCTGCCACTCTTTGTTATTCCCCAGACAACTGCTACAAAATCTTACATGATGGGTTGAATATACAACTGGCTCGGTGACACCATTGTGACACAATATGCACTATATGCAATCTTGTTAAATACATTTTCTGTGAGTTTTATGGGGGTATATGTGCGGTAATAGTAATTGCATATCTATCTGCATTGACAGATTTAATTGCACATGTGGGAGAGTACATGCTACATGCACACAACGTGTGGAAAACAACTTATTGGTCGTGAACCATGGGATAGGGCAGATAACTGTGTGTAAGGTTGACTTCTCTTACCTCATTTAGACCGTACAGCTGCCGATAAACACACACCTTGCACAAAAAACATCATGTTCATATACGTGTGCATGTGCGGCTGCAAAGTGATTGATAAGCCGTCTATGTTCACCCAGATCCTGTGAGAGAAAAGAGAGGCATACATCAGACAGGTGTCAAAATTCACAGCAGGGTGTGGTGATAGGTGGCGTTCAGGGGCCCTGAAGAATGAAAGGCAAGGACGAGGACAAGAGTGAAAGGGAGAAAGTAGGGGACAGAGGAAAGGGCAGAGAGATAAGCTGAAGGCGAGAGAAAACAGCGTGAAGTTTTGATTCTCTGACACTTTCATGAGCATGACATTGGGAAACCATCGGCAGAATTTCTCATCTGGTTCTAACTTCTAGAGTTTACAAAACAATATAAAAATCAAGTGTCATGAAATAAAGTTTTCCAGGAGCCGTTTTATAAAATTGTTGGACACAGTTAGTTAAAAAACAATGCTTCACAACAAATTAATTAAGGAAGAGGTGGAACACATGAGTTGATGGTGATAGATTGTTGTGTGCCTTCATTTGACAGACGAGGGTACATTAGGAGCAAACTGACTGAGCGACAGCTATAGGTCCATTAGGACCAAGGAGACAGAGTCCCGTGAAGACAGATGGGATGAAAGACAAGCTTGCAGCTAGCGGGGTCTGCATGGTGCCACCAGTGTTTTCAGACTGTCGTTTAAAATAAGGAAGGCCATTAATAACCTCCTCACTGTGCTCTGCTCAGCTGCAGTCTGGCGCTGCTTGCAGAGCTAAATGTGGCGCTGCATGGCAGCAGACTGGCAGACTGTGTCAAAGAGACCATATACACCTGAGGAAAGGGAAAGAGAGAGAGATGCAAGCAGACAGAGTTTGTATGTGCTTCTGCATTTGTTTATGCTGTATATGTGTGTGTGTGCGTGGGCTGTATATTTGGGTTTAATTGTATTTTTTCACTTGCTCACCTGTTTGTTTATGTGCTATGTCTGCCCTGCCTATGGTTGGATGGGAATCAGATAGCAGTGATGCAGTCAGGGAAGCCGTCAGCACCGAGGTGAAAAGTTATGGTTGCCAGTGGTAATGACTGTGTTCCTTCTTGTCAAACCTTTACTTTGGCAGATGAACAAAACATAAAATTTGACAGGGAGTGGGTTTTTTCCCCTCATGGTCCAAAAATATTATATGTGCATAGCCACACTATGAATGTGTTTTTGCAAAGATGGAGTGGGTACTTTGGTGCAGAAAAAAAATAAGCTTTTCCTGAGTGGCAAGGTGACTCATATAATTATTGAGTTATTTTAGGCCTCCGTGCTTTTAAAACAACCCTCTGACAAATCTTAGACATTTGATTTATAATAACCATTCATTACCAACCTGCTCTCCTGTGACCAACCCACTCAACTACTTGACTGAAATTGAAAATCTTATTGCATGCATTTAAATTGTTGCTCAAGTCCATTCAGTTGGTGAATTCGGTAACCAGATATTCAAACTGATACTTTACATTGATACTGATGTGCCAATCTGGGGCCAACAATGGATGAAAATCTTGTGTCCAATATTTCTATGCAGACTTCTCAAAATGCAAATGTTACATGGTTCACTGATTGGACTGTTTTACTGAGGTGTGAGCATTGTGGTTACCTTCACATGAATGGTTATGGTATGCTGGTATAATCTGCAGCATTGGTGGTGCAGATTGAATCCTGGAACAAAATAGTGCCATTGGAGAGTGCTGAGGTTACAGCAGCTACATGATGTCAACATCTGACTTTGCCAGTGTTGTACCAGTTTAACTGCATGAGGCTGTAACAGATCAAATACTCGCTCTTTTTTCAGTCCAACGCAAATAAATGAGGCTTTTCAAGAACAAGGTTCCTTTGTTTGATAGAAAATTAAAAAACACATGAGCTTTTGGTCTCACGAGATTATCTTGTTCACATAATACTCAGGTGAGTAGAAAACCCACTTAAGAACATCTGGCAAAGTTACTCCTTACAGATTATGCCGGACACAATGAGATGCATCTGCATATTTACATGTTAGCTGTTTGTGCTGTCTCTCACAGTCTCCCTCCCTCTTGTACGCATGCATTTCTGTATGCACACAATGATGGACATACATTCATCTTACTTCTGTCATGACAGGCACGACTACAGCCATATTCTTAAATGCTTTATTACCAAGGAAAACAACTGCAGATCAGATGATTTATTGTGAACAATTTGCACACATAAGACACTAACACTGACATTTGTTCCTGTATAAATGGATGTCAGTGAAGCAGTTTTATGCTCTGGATGCAGATGTGGACCACATGTAAAAGCCGTTCCTAAAACAAGCTCTGTGGAATAGGGAAAGTTGTGCTTACAGTACCTCTCCAGGAGGGGCTGGCTGCCTCCCAGACTGCACTGCCGTTAGCTCTGCCCCTCAGAATAAATAATGACAAGTCCACATTATCTGGACACTTACAGAAACCAATTCATATCTCCTCTTTGAAGGATTGGAAGTCTTGCCTGGACCAAATTTGAAGCCTACCAGTTATCTCAGAGTATCAAACAATGGTTCATAGCAGTCGTTCTTATACAGCACTACATGGGGAGGGGTTTCCTGTTTATCCTCCTGATGTGGGTCAGTTAAGATTGCATTGATGCTAACAATAATAACAAAAATATAGCTCAGGAATGTGGCATCAATCTTCACACAGAAAGCCATGGATAATAGAGGAAATGGATTGAGTTTCAAAGAACCCTGCCTATCCGAGGTGCAATCAGACGACCTGCGTGTAAAACAAACACTTGTTTGCAAAGGAAAGGAAAATAAATGTTGAGAAAGAGCTGGAACAGAGTATAAGATGCCTGGCAAGACAACAAGGAACAGTCTGAAAAGCTACATACAGTACAGTTGAGGGTCATGGCCAAACAATAAGGACATGCATGGCAGATGGGCTCAAACACCCCTTTGCAGTCAGTCATAATACAAGAAAAAGGAAGTGGGAGAGTTTTGGGCCAAGGCCTAGAGGGCCCCGGGGTAATGGAAGAAGAGCACAGCATGAAAAATGAAAAAACTCATGAAAAACTATAGTTCATAGTACTACATCAAAAGGAATCCCAGACTAAGTTTGTTTTCAAGTTTTTGTACAAGTGAGCAAAAATGATTTCTTTTGTAGCTGCATGAAACACATGGTACAGCAGACAGACCCATGAGCAGTGGGCAATATACCAAACACAATTCAATGACAGAAGTGTACTAGTGTATTTATATTGGGATCATGGTCAGGGAGCACAGAGTGCAAAATATAAAGAGCTGCGACGAATCAGGTGCCGGCGATGGGCCGCAAAATCATGGCAAAGGCTGTCCCTGGACTCTGACGTCATCACTGACCTTTCGTGTATTTACAGAGGAGGTTTGATTTCCACTCTTTTTCCATGCTCACACATGAGCCGTTGTGAAGCGGGCCCTGGAGGTAAAATAGTAGCTTTGTACCGAACAGGACGGTGAGCACTGGAGTCATGTGCTTCTGCCAATGCCGAAGAAGGGCCCACAACCCACGGCCATTGAGAAAAGCACAAGCATCACCTGTTTTATATTAAATCTGTCAGATTAAATAAGGAAGCCAATAACCAGCGTCTCTCACGGTGCACTTTTAGCCAAATTTGACCCTCTGCTACAATGTTCATACTTGTGAAGATGGTTTTCAAATTGCATTGAGGGACAGGACAGACAAAAAATCTTGAATCCGCACCATTTGATGAATGGTGAATTGTCACTGTGCATCTCATTTAATATGAGATGCACAGTGACAAAGATGCCCTTTTCTGTATTTCAAACAACAACAAGACCACAAAGCATCTTGGTTTCTATTTGGGGTAATGCAACTTATGTCCATATAAAATAAATATGACAAATTACGTGCACTGTAACTGACTGATTTTTGTTTTTGTGCAGCATGATAAACCTTCTGTTACACAACTTACGGTATATGCTGCCCATGCATCACCTTGAGCAAGTATAAAGATCTCATTATCATACAGTAGAAACATGAAGACATTTAAACAGCCCTTTCAGAACTCTTCCTAACGCAGCAGACAATATTGCCCTCTACAGGGCATACATATTAGTCACGCTTGTCTGTCTCCACTCTTTTTTTGTGTGTGGCTGTGATGACTTAAAGAGACACAACACCACATGAGTCGATGAATGTATAATTATGTATTGTTTAGAGGATCAGTGGCTGTAGGGTGGCACAGTGAGATTGTCCTCCAAACTAAAGACTTTAAAGCAGCTGCCTTGCTGGGGTGTCCTTTACCTTGAATCCCTATTAGCTTCATGCCTGGTCTTCTGTAGCCGACTCTGACTTTTGACCTCACTGTGGAGGGTGCAAGAGAAAGGGTAATAAAGACATTGAGGAAGTTAACAAATCAAAAATAGTATTTAAAAGAGGTGACAAAGACTAAGGACATCTACAACAAACATGATGCCAGTCAACTTCAAATGAATGCGTTGACAACAAAAATAATAATGTTTTAATAATGTAAAATTATGTAATGTAAATTTAAAAAAGGACTATGAAGATGGATCAGAATAATAACTCCAAAAGACCTGATATGAATGAATCCCAGGAACATGGGATTTAATTCATCAAGTGTCTCCGAGAATAAAAGACGATTAAAATGAATGAGATGGTCACATGAAGGACCTGGTCAGTGATCCAAGACCAGCCACCCCTTTGCTTAGAATGTTGATGAACTCCAAATTAGCTGTGTGGCTAAAAATAAAAGAAGAAGAAGAAAAAACAGGCATCTCATCACTCTTGTGGGAGTGGAGGGAGGCACCTGTTTTACTCCTCTATCTTCCACGAGGAGCTGAATGTGATGAACTGTGGATTCAGCCTCCCCCTGGTCATTTTCTAAGAGAAATGCCACAGCAACAGCTATGTCTCCAGAGATCCAGCCCAGGGTTCAGTCTCACTGTGACACAAGATGGACCGCAATTTAGGACACAAAGACTGGGTCAAACCAGCAGGAGGAATAGCCTTTCCCTGAGAATGATCCATTCCTTATCTATTCATTGTGCGCTTTCCTCTCTTCTTCCTATTTTTGTATTTTTCCCCTCACGCTTCAGCCTCATCTATCTGCATCTCTTTCCTGCTTTCCTCCAATCCTCCCCCCGCATGACATCTATTGCAAGTCTGTCCGTCCTGGGAGAGGGATCCCTCTGTTGCTGTTCCTGAGGTTTCTTCTATTTTTTTCCCTATTAAAATGTTTTTTTGGGGGGGTTCCTCATTTGAAACAAGGTTCTAAAGACAGAGGTTGTTGTATAGTTTACAGATTATAAAGCCCTTTGAGGCGAATTGTGATTTGTGGTATTGGGCTATATAAATAAAATTGAATTGAATTGAATCCTTTCTCACTCACTCTCCTCACCATTCATCCTCCACCATTACCATAATGATCATTAGTGTACCTACAAAGTGTACATGTGCTCAATTTTAAATCTTCTCTGAATGCAAACGTACACTTAATCTCATTTTAGATGGCCAGAATTTAAAATGGACACTCATGAAAGGTGTATCTGTTAGGTTACCTTGCAAATGAATTTTCACAAGCAGACGTGCTGCCGCAAATGAAATCTCATCCTCAGCTCTTCTGATAACGTTTTTGGTTAATTCAGTAATGCAATGAACCCTTGTAATGTGGCTTATACATTCTACTTGTACACTCACCTGTTATTGAAGAAAGGGACCCTCTTGAATCACCCACTCTCACGACTCACCTTATAGAGAAGGACAGAGGGGCCCTCCAACCACTTCTACTTCTAACTGTTATGGAGTAAATCACAAACATGTCATGGCCTGATCCTCTGGGACTGCACACAACCTTAGCTGTCCCATATTGTGTGACTTACCATTATTCTCCTTTGATGGCAAGGACCCACTGATTCCAGAACAGCCCACATCTCTTATTCTGAGGAATGGGCTTTTTTTTCTCTTTCCACCCTAGTCTTTTTTCCTCCAGGCATTGACATTTAATAAAACCCAAATCCCATTGTGCCTATTAACACATCAGGCTGATATGGGTTGCTTTAAAAAGTACAGGAACCCGGAGCACATTACCATAACTCTGCCTGTGTGATCTCTATTTCCTCTCCTCCGCCCACATGTAAAATGCTTACCTGGCAAACAACTAAGCATGGAGAGGCATTTCTCTCTCTCACTCTCCCTCTCTTCCACTCATTCACCCCTGCTTATCTTTTTAGAATGTGTTAATTATTTAGCTGTGCTTGTGAATGTTTGCCAAATAGCACTGAGAAAAACTAAGCATCTAATGCAAAGGCAATTTTAATATTTCACCAGACTATCAAAACCCACCTAAAGCTTGCTTTTGCCTTGGCTATGACTAAATAAACAATTCAGGGGTACTTTTTGGGGATGCTTAAGTGCTTTAATGGATGCCATGGTTTCTCTGTGAGCAGCTCAGTCTTCCCAGTATTAATCATCATAGACGTGAAGGGCCTTGGATACGTGATGCGGAACATCTATGAAAAATGGTGATGATTATGAGGTCAATACCTTATAAATTGCCATATTGGACAAGTTGTTTTCTACAGCTCACTACAGCTCAGCCGATATTTGCTGCTTTGCTTGTGACCTTGACGAAGGTCTCTATGCTCTTGAGCGGCTTTCAACACATCTGACTCTGTTGGCAGCCGTTCATGTATGGTTTGTGTGGTGGCCTCTCTACCTGTCGACCAACTGAGGCCAAACTGTTTGTTGGTCTCGTATCATGGCAGGCAATTACATCCACAAAAATAAGACAGTTCTTAGTAATAACAGTCACCAGAGCACAATATTTAGTGCAATGACAAGACATTGTTGCTGTCAGCATTGTTTTCTTAGAGAAAAGATGACGAGGCAGTGGGAATGGAACGAGGCCATGTTGTACAAAGAGGATTATAAAGACAAAACAACTTTGACAAGTCTGAAATTTCAGGACACTTCCGGGGAGACATGAAGACTATCAATGTCGAGCTGTTTGTTGAAGGGGTGGCATCTTGATGTTCTGTGCGCCCTTGTGAACAGGACAGAAAATTCAGACATTGTGTTTTTACCTCTGGACTTAAAAGCTGACACTTGACAGAAAAGCACTTCTCAAAGTGTCAGCCATCCATGCGCCATGCGCAATGAACAAAGCCCCCCCGCAGAGGACATTTTCTTTCAGTGCAACACAACAAATAAATAAATTAGTATGAGCAATGGGATAATTGTGCAGAGCTGGTTGTGCTGGAATATTTGTTTCCTGTCCTCATTTATAAAAGGAAATCTGTCTTCTGATACTGCCACATTAATCTATGGTGCCCGCTTATTGTTAGATTGAAGAGTGTAAAATAAAGGAATCTGTGAAGAGGTATTCTGGAAGTAAAAGACTTTGATCTTCACTTAATCATATAGTTGTTTGTATAACTCTTACATAAGCTATCTCTTTTCTCCACGTTTTAATCAATAAAAGTAATGGCAGCCCCTCATATCAATATACCTGAGCCATCTGCTCCTTAATACCAAGGATTTTACTCTCTGCGATTGCACAACCCAAGCTACGCCTCTCTCTACATCCTGATCAGGATTATAGCTTTGGCAGGGATCAAAAATTGTTTCTGTGCTTTTATATCCAGAGCTTTTTGATTGCCTACCTGCAGAATTGTATCTAAACACGCTGCGGGCGGTGGTTGTATGCGTTGCTTTGTTGTATTCAATTTATTTGATCCTTTAATAGGGCACTGGACTATTGGGTTTTATTATTCACCAAATCAAACAACATCAATTCAAGGCCACCTAATAATGGCAAAACATCGTGCTTACACACTGGCAAATTGTATTTCCTTATTAGCAGGCTGTCTGGTGAAAAATATGGAAATGATATTCATACTCAGACAGGTAATAACCAAAAGGCAAGGTACTAAGTGTGCTGCAAATTAGTCTGAACACTAAGCTCTGTTGTAAATTTGCATACTTTCTTTGAACATATTGTTGGGGGGAAAGGGGGAGGCCAGAATTTGGTTACTTCAGCTTTCAAAAGTTACATAAAAATTCACTAAACAAGTAGTTTTATTAAACACGTCGAGTGTTATAAATGATCAAGGGGAGCACCTTGATCTTGACCTTGAGCACTTGCTTATAAATGATTTTAGTGATCATAAGGATGAATGACCACAAGCGCCCAAATTAATTTCTCGCTTGATTAATCTATTAAATTACTAAATGTTTCAGCTCAAAACATATGAACGTAAGAATGAAGTAAATATTACAATGACACAGTCACCGTGACAACATGTAAGACAAAATAAAATACAATGTGATCACGTCACAAATACTCTTAATAAACCAATCTCTCTATATTAAAATTATTCTATACTATTTAAAACGCCCAAATACTTAAATTAGGCCTACTAATAATTATATAATTTCTCCAACTATTTGCCTAAAACTAAAAATCTATATTATTTCTGTATTAAATCTGTATTATGGTCACTCAGATGAATGCAGTCAGTTAAAATATATTTTTTAAATGTAGTACTTACCTTAAAGCTAGCCTAATTTTGACTGAACAGCAGCTGCCGCTTTGGGATAATGCTAAACACTAAAACATGGCATCACAGTACCACATATTGAAAAGAGTCATAAAATCAGCAAACTAGGCCAGATATGGAGCAATATCTATCTATCAATCTATCAATATCTAATATAAAATTGCCAGAATTAGCCATCACACCAGACCAAGTATAAAGCTCAAAAAGCGAAAGCCCTGAGGGAATTAAATTGAGCAAGGATGTGTATTTTTTTTTATTAATTAAACTATTCATCTGTAAGAGGAAGAATGTTATTTTTTCGTTAAAAGTAGTAGCACTTATAAGATCAACATAAAAGGCTTTTTGATAAGTTCTTATTTCATTCCAGAGATGTGAGCATGATATTATGACCGAGACTCTGAAGGCAACCCCGATTAGATAGTTTCAGAGTAATAACAATGAAGGAAAATCAAACTCTCCAAGTGAGAGCACTTTTGTGTTAAATGGCGGCTTGATATTGGAAAAAGAAATAAAAATAAAATAAATAAGTGAAAATCAGGTATCCCCCACCCCCCTGACTCTTTCGGGGATGGTGTGGTCCAGGAAGCGCGCCTCGCCTCTGCTCTCCTCTCCGGTTCAAGCTGAATCAGCTGACGAATGGTATCTCCCTCCCTCCTCTCCCGGATGGTCCGCGCCGCTGGAGCCGGGCAGCCTGAGCGCTGACACACGAGCAGGTTGGCCACCGCTCGCTCTCCTGCTGCTGGATGTCACACCGACCGAATCCCAAGGAAAAGATTTCGCCCCCGAAAAAAGAGGTCACTTTAGTTCATTTTGTTCACCTCGGGCAGGAAGCTACCCGCTTCCCCTCACCATGGCTTCCAACTTCAACGACATAGTCAAGCAGGGATACGTGAGGATACGGAGTAAGAAACTGGGGGTGAGTACTGTTGCACTTGCTGTCTAGCGCGGTGGCGGCGGCGGAGGAGGTGGTGTTGGAGGAGGAGGAAGAAGAAGAGGAGGAGGAAGAAGAAGAGGAGTTCCAGTTGTTTCAGAGGCGGCTGGATTAAGAAAGAGGCTGTAATTGCTCCATAGGCAGCCGTCCTGCTGTGAGCTCTTCAAGAGGAAAAACAGATTAGAGCAGCACGAACAGCGGCCAAGTTTCTCTCAAAACCACTTCTGCACATACTGTGATGTTGGCAAAGTCTGAATGATTGACAGCTGGTGTCATGTGGATGTAGTTGTAACTCACTTCACCTCCTTTGTTTTCAGTTTCAAGCCTGTAACTTTAGTTTCATTGAGAAAGTTAGGCTACACCTGGGTTTCGGACTGTGTGCAAAGATTTTAGACAGAACCGTAATTATGGAAAAGGAAAAAAATGGGCAAACTACCCATAAAGAGATAAAAATGCTATAATAAAAAGCTAAAAATATCATAAAAGTTAAAGTATGATGACGGACTTTAACCACACCACAATATAGCAAGTCTAATAAGGTCACTCACAATTGAACACCGCAGGCTATACGTCTCTTTATCACAGTGCATGGTGCAAATAAATACCATGTTTTATGGATTCTAGGATGGGCAACATACTAGGAATACTGGGAATGCTATTTATCCCTGTAAAAATTGTCATAAGCCTTTTATCAGTACTGTACTTAACTCTCTCTCAGTTATGATGAATTATTCCCACCATTGAAAATCTCAATGAAATCCAGCTGATTCGGTGTGATAGCAGCTCTTCAGTGCCTTGATAATGGATTTCCATTGAGGTACAGCAAGGAGAAAAATGGCTTGGCTGCTTAAATGGAAATGAATGATATATATTCAATTATGGGTGCCTTATTGTCTGACTTATCAAGCCATCTGCCTTTGTTCATACTTCCAGCTCATTACGCTAACAGAGCGGGCACACTCCCGCTCCTCTGATGAAGTGTGATGATGGAGGCTAATGATGTCTGCATCCTCACGTCATCACCTGGCTTCATCAACACTACTCTACTGTTGTTTGCTGCTGTTGAGGCTATCTTTGATTACTCTTTAAGAGTAATTGTTGTTGAGTAAGAGGATCCTTTGTTTCCCCTGAACACAAGCCTGTTATAACAAATGAATGAGCAGGACATTTGGTGTTGTTAACATGTAAATGAACTTGCTCACATACAGTTGGCTCAGTGTATTTACTTCTTGCATACGCTATTAGCTAGAAAAGAGGGTGTGTGTGTGTGTGTGTGCGTGCGTGCGTGCGTGCGTGCGTGCGTGTGTGTGTGTGGGGAGCCTATGACTTTGCAAAGCAAGTGAGGACGCATGCTGTGTTGGCTGTGCTCGAGGTATGGATGCCATATCTATGCCAGCTCCACATCTCATCCTGCTGTTTGTGGAGAAAAACAGTTTGTGTCCTGATCGCCCACTCCCTCAGCCCTCCACCGCTCGCTGCTGTTTCATCATAGAAAAGCCATGCTGCGATGGCCTCAGAGGACCCCGGTGTGGGTAGATAGAAAGTATTTATCTGTCCACGCTAGGGTTAGTTATTCCAGGCCAGTTCTCATTCTGAATCAGTTAGAGGAAAGAAAACAACAACGAATTGGAGCAGGAATGGGTATCGGTATGCCTGAATCAACAGGCACTGGTATAGTACATCGCTGAAATCTTTTTTCTCTGGGGAAAAACACCTCATCAGTGCTAAATGGCATAATTTCAAGTGCTTTGTGTTGTGTTTTGAGAGAGATGAAAATCCAAATGTGTGACGGATACACACATGCGTGGGCTGGCTGGAAAGATACACATCTGGGTGGAGGGGAATGATTTTTAGAGTTGTCTAAAATCCAAAAAGTGTTGTTTGGCAGCCTGATCGCAAACATCATTATTTATTTTATTTTTTTTTTTACAGTTTTCGATGACTCATAAGCTCAATCACGCTTATGGCTGTGAAGAGAGACTTGAGGCATCCTTATCCTGATACGAAGAGTCAGCACAGACGGATACTGGGTACAAACCCAGAGTCAGATTTAGTAACATGGACAGGGAGATGCACTGGCCTCTTTGCTTCCTCGTCACTAAAATGCAGCCAAAAGTCAAACATACTGTAGACCTCCTTGCAAAGGTCCATGCTGTCGCTAGGGCTGGGTATCGTTTGAAATTTTTTTATTACTCTCCCGATATGATGCCCGAGTTTCATAACTGGTACCAAAACAATACTTTTTTTGACACACCTTACTTTAAGAAATATCATTTTTTTCCCCCTACAAATTCATATTTTTCCTTTGACCGAATAAACCAAATAGGGCCACAACTAAAGATTATTTTCATTATCTATGAATCTATTGAATGCTTTTTAAATGAACTGATCAAATGTTTGGTTTATAACATGTCAAAAAAAGAGAAAAATGACCATGACAAGTTCCCGAAGCCCAGGGTGACGTCTTCACCAGTCCAAAAGCTGGAACCAGTGCATTTAGGCATTTGTGCATGAGAAATTCTTATCTGATCATCAACATTATTGCAGATACATTTTCTGTCAATCTACTAATCAACTTATTGACTAATGTGTTCATTTCTAAAAGTTCTTGAATGTTAATTGTAGCAGCGGTACAAGAATGTTGCCTGAATCCACAAATGTCTAAAACTGGCAAATTTGTATTGATTCAAATAAGAAGCCATTTCCTCAGACGATGAGTAAACAAGATCACAAGAACCATCCAGGAGAACCGCGGCCATTATTTTTGTTACCGATGAATCTGCTGATTCTTTTCATGATTGATTGATCCATTGTTTGCTTTGTATAATGTCTGGAAATAGTGAAAAATCACAGTCTTTTACTGTCACAATTTCCTTAAGCCCAATTTCTTCAAATCACTTGTTTTGTTCATCAACAGTCTAAAACGCAGGTATATTCAGTTTACTATCACGGGAGATAAATAAAAGCACCAAGACCCACAATGGAGGAGCTGAATCCAGAAAATGTTTGGCATTTCTGCTTGAAAAATGACGAATGATGAATTGATAATCAAAATAATTGCTCATTAAGTCTTTGTAACTCGACTAATTGTTTTGGCTTTAGATGCCAGCTTTCAGTTTTTTTGACAGTTTTTTGACATCGAGTGGTGCATACATTTCAATTGGTACCAAAAAAGTTAAGGTTCAACACGGAGCCCTTCCTGTCAGAGCACCTGGATGTACCTTCTCAGCTGGAGTTTAAGGCCAGAAAGGTCCTGGGTGTTTTCCTCCTCCTGTGATGGTTTTTTAATGTTTTTTGTTTTAGTGCTTTAAAGGTCTCTCAAATATCACATATCAAGACTTTGCATCACAGTTGACCTTCTAATGCTCCCGCCTCTGTCTCTAGTTTAATGCTGTGCCTTTTTAAAATGTATTATACATTATTTTTCATTAGAAAGTAGTACAGTTGAATGGTTCTCTTTAATGCGATATGTCTTAAAGTGGCCACCCCAACACCAACTGCTTTGGCTGAACTCATCAGCATCCGTCAGTATGATTGGCTCATTTCCAAACCCCATCATGTGTGAAGGTTGAGGCCATGAGGTCAGGTCTGTGTTCTGCCAAGTGATCAAAATTATCAACCGGGGCACTTTCTCTTCTGTTTTTTGTTTTCTTTTTCCACTGACATGAAAGGCAACGATTTCCTACATTAGCCAACTTCTTTGTCTCTTTGTTGGCTGAGGAGACAACGGCGCAGTGTTCTTGAATGCACAAGTAGTCTCTCTCCCCTTTCCTTTCTCACATTCCCCGTGTCTTCCTCACCTATCCACCCATTCTCTCACCTCACGTCGCCCCCACCTCCCGTACCTGTACTCCCCACACTTCACAGTGTCTCTCTCATCTCCTCACCCCTATTTTATCTCTCTTCCTCATTTCTTCCCCTTTATCTGGCTATCTCCCTCCCCTCATGCTCCTTTCTCTCTCACCTTTCTCTCCTTCACTGGTTTGCAGACAGCTGAGAGACTGAGCACAAAAGCATCCTATTCATCACCCCACACTGCACCCTCCATAACCCCAACAGGCTATTCCCCCTGTGCAAAGGCGCGCACACGCACACGCACTCGCAGACACACACACACGCGCACACACACACACACACACACACACACAAATTCGCTTGGTTCAACATTGAAGAATTGGCACACACATGCACCCGGCAAACAAGTAAACAATCTGCTGCCAGAGAACAGTGTGTGGATTCTTAATTAATTTTAATCCTGTGGCTTTGTACCATACAGTATTTTTTTTACTACATGAAGACAAACTAAATGCTCACAGGAGCCAAAAACGAGTGTATCTGCACAGAGAAACACATAAAATCTGGCATGGTCTAAGAAACAGCGGTAGTGATATTGTCATCACCCATGCAGTTCTTTCTTTCTACCTCTCAGTGAAAAAACAGCTGATGCTTTCAGTGGGATGGACTGACGATCTGAATAACATGACCTTTGAGTAATTTGTGTGTCAGTCTCAGTCCAGGTACACGTTTCCCAGGTTAAGGATCGCTGTGTTAAATAGAAAAGGTCAGCTGTTGAATATTTTTACCCTCCGTCTGTCCAACTTTTCTTCAAGCCTTAACAAAAATGGTCAATTTGAGGTTGCTGCAGGTGAGTCAGTCTGCCATTCAGCCTCTCCATTCACAAACATGTTTTGACACTTCAAAGGAGCTGTAGATCAGATGTTGGCCCAGAGGTAGATATGTAATATTTTAAGAGAGCGCAGAGCACTTCACACATAGACTTCACACATAGATAGGTTCTTGTTAAAATGATATTTCCCACCACAGTAACACCGCAGTATGATCACCGAAGCAAATAGTACCTGCAATAAACTGAACTTCTTTTAAATACAAACAAATGTGCAATAAGAATAGGAGCAGAAGAATTTAGGAATTAACTTAATTTCAGATATTTAAATTGGCTATAATTAACATTTTATATTAACAATCGATCACATGAATACTCATATTTGAAAGTGGTCGCATGTAGTGAATTATCACTCGACTCTTTAAGTTCTAGCTTTTTGCTTGTTTCTCTCTCGCCACTCTCATAATGTCGTTTTCAGACTCCAGCTCTAAAAACACACTGTGCACTACCTGCCCAGCACCAAACAGCAGACATTTGGCTGGTGATGAAAGTGGAGGTTTTAGCAGCTTAAGATCCAGATCTTTCCCTTAGGAGTTGATAGAGACCAAAATCAGAGAGTGAATTTTGGAGTTACATTCATCAGGTGGACACACACACGACTCCAAATGAATGCTAATGTTGCTGATATGGCAAATGTGTCTGCTAAATGCTCCACTATGATCACCAGCTAGTTGCTAGCTGTGTTTGTCTGCTGCAGGTAGCATACTGTGGGTTCATTGAGCTTCATTGCTGAAAACAGCTGCCTGCTGTGGCTGAAACAGTAACGCTGGGAGCAAGAAATTAGCTGAAAGTTTCTATTAAGCTCAGTAGAGCTGAGGGCAGGAGTTGGGTGATAAGTCTCTGTGAACCCTTTTCACATTAAGCTCATTTGTTTAATTGTTATTATAACGATATCGGTTTAAAATATGACTTTTTCCGAGGCTAGCCCACCTTACCTTATATTCTTTGGGATTTTGTTTTAATGCCAAATAGTAGACCAAATCCCCAAATTCCCCTTCAAGCTCACGCTTGATAATACACAATATATATACACTAAACGGCTAATGTAATTCATAATAGTAAGAATAAAATTGAAAGGGACAAAGTTGTACTCTACTGTCATCTAAGTGCAGTTATGAGAGCGCCTTGGTCAAACCAGAAAATGTCAAAGCAGAAAACACATTAAAAATGCATTGCGTCTGATCCAGAATGAGGAGGAGTGAAAATACAATCAGCCCAAACTATGAATGTAAACAAATAATAAGTAAACCAATAATCCGAGCTGCAGACTGAGAGTTTAAGTTATTCATCATCCAAACACAAGGATATCATTTGCAAAAAGATGGGTTACTCTCCTGTTTATAGACTTACAGAAGTGATTCAAGGTTTTAAAATTACTTTTTATGAGTGAATCATTTCACAATCTTATGCATACAGTTTGTTTTTCGGGCAAATAACCCTCTGTAATTTAAAGACTGAAAAAACAAGTGACAATTACTGTAGCAGCTGAGTACTTATTGGATTCCTACCGCCTTATGATCTTCTGTTGTGAATCGGTACACATCTATTGCATGTCTGTCCGTCCTGGGAGAGGGATCCCTCCTCCGTTGCTCTTCCTGAGTTTCTTCCATTTTTTCCCCCTGTTTTTTTTAGATAGTATATAGAATCGAGGGTCTAAGGACAGAGGGTGTGGCCCATGCCTCAGTACAGCAGACAGTAAGGAATACTGGTAATTTGTTGAGACTGTTTGAACACATTACATGTTGCAATACTCCTACCAGCTACTGTATGCTGGCTCTGTGTTTGGATGCTAATTATGAACGTTCACTCATGAGTTAAATGTGAAATTCATGTATATTCTCATCTTTGCTTTATTGTGGAAGAAATTAGGTACTGTATTTAAACACTACAGTTAAAAAAACAAATCCATTTAGAGCTGAAACGATTAGTCTATTTTGATCTTTTTGGATAATCGATCTATCTTTTTCAGAGTTTGTTTTAGCAAACACGTCAAACATTCTCTGGTTTCAGCTTCTCAAATGTGAGGATTTGCTGTTTTTCTTTGTTTTATATCATTGTATATCATGTATCACTGAATATATGTGGGTTTTAGAGTGCAATTTGGAAACATAACCTTGGGCTCAAGGAAAATGAGTTGAGCATTTTGTCACAATTGTTTTGACATTTCTCAGACTAAACGCTTAATTGATGAATTGAGAAAATAATTGGCACATTAATCGATAATGAAAATAATGATTAGTTGCAGCCCTAATTTCATTGCAGTTTCTGTTTTCTTTACTTTTGGCTGTTTTAAATTGTTGATGCATGTACCGCTACGCAAAATATTTTAAATAAATTCTATTGTAAATCTGAGGCTTGTCCACTTGCACTTTCAAGCAACACGAGTAAACAACTTTCCAGACTAATTCTAATTCTTATTAAAGGCAATGCACCACTGAACAAAAGCCAATATTTCACACATTCACTCTTCAGTAAGGATGGCTCATCTTGAACTCCAACTATTTAGAAAAATATCAACTATAGAAAGAGAAAACTGAGACCTTTGATACCTTTGAGTGTGATGCTAAGCTTGCAGTTTCAGGCGGACACGGATAAAGACGTTAATGGTGCAAATAAAGCATTTTCTAGTCATTAAAGATGAGGACAAAATCAAGAGTTATTACTCTTAAAGTACTTTTCTGGACCCGGTGGTGCTCTCCTCCCATCTCTGTCTACAGATAAAACAGTTATTAACTGTTATTAACTGTTTTATCCCTCTTTTGTCTCACTCAGCTGTTTTTGACCTACAAGTGGGTATTTGTGCTCGGTGACCAGTGGCCTTTTACGTGCACAGGGTGTATTGTAATGGTGTGTGGGTATGTTCCCCCTTGTTGGCGCACAAGCACCCACCAAAGCAGAGGCAAAGAAGTGGAGAACAATGTGTCTATTGTCCAAGATGGCATAGCCATTTAAGATAGAATCTTGCCACTTCCATGCACTCACTATTAACAATGACAGGCCGTCCAAAATGGTGGATGTCAGGAGATTTTTCACACCAGGAACTGTACTTGTCAGTGAAGCATAGAAAAGACACAGTCAGCTTGTAACAATTGAGTTTTCCAAACAACATGGATAAATGTGACTTGTGGTTGTGCAAAGAAATCAGATTATATAAATTAGCAAATCATTAGTTTCTTACTTCCACATTTTGCCGTGTTCTCTAAATGCCAAATAGAAATGGAAACTAGCAGATAGAGCATTTTTAATATGCCTAGTTTTGCTTATGATTTTATTTGTGCCTTGTGGGTGCAAGTAGCCTACTTTCAGCTCTTCTTGTGATAGATGTTTTTGGACCTGGTGCATTAATTCACAGACATGCTGGGCTATACATTGTGTGGTCATTTCCTTTGGTTTTCATCAGCTTCCTCCATCAGACAAAGACCTGAAGACAAAGTACCAGCTCTTATTGGCCCTGATGAATTGCATGTCTAGCAGGATATGGGAACAACAGCCCAACAGTCGTTATTCATGGAGAAAAATGTGCCTCTATTATATAGTCGCTTTCATAAATAAATCTCTGCCCGGACTCCAATTGAACATTTCACATCATTGATTCCCGTTGTTCCTAATTATCAAAAAGCTTTTTGTCATGAACAGGGACAAGTGTTGTTATTAGTAGTTAGTAATGTCTAAAACCCAATTGATTAAGTAATGCACTATAAAAGGACTGGTGGTTAATAATGCCACGTTGTACCAACTCTCTCTCTTCTTGCCCTCACTCAATGCCATGCTCTTAAAATATCAGCAGGACTCTACTTTCAATCCCAGCCACTTGCCCCTCTTTTTCCCTCTCGTCTGTCTTGCTGCTGTCTCTCCGCCTGAAATCCTTCCACAAACACATGTTACACCAACCTGGCACTGTCCATAACAGCTTTGTGTTTCCAATGTTTTCTGATGAGCTGCTTTGTAAAGTGCAAAGTTCTCTAATCCTATTGGGGGAGAAGTCACAGCTCAGTAGAAGAGGACTCTCTTCATGGCTATTTAATCTTTCCAATCCCCAGAGACCCTGCACCCTGACAACAGACTAGATAGTTGATTTAAAACCATGCATTTAAACAAAAGTAGAGAGAACAACCATATCCAACCTTATTTTAAAGTTTGCTCCATTTCTCTGTCTTTCATTGATTTTATTTTTTATATTAAGTGTTGAGAACAGAACAGGACATATTATTGAAAGCAGCTATATCAATAATTTTAGAATAATAATAACATAACATGACAATTAGTATAAAGGGGTTGCTCACAGCAATGAACCCACAGAGAATTATTACCTGACTCTGTAGTTCCTCTCAGCTCTATGGAGCTTTATAGCAACTTTCAGCTCATTGTTTTGGTTCGGCCAGCAACTTTACTGTTTTGGTTAACTCTCACTGCTCTCATGATTTTTGGCCACAGAAGGCGGCTGATATCAGCAAAGGGAAAAAAACAAAAATCAGACAAAGTTAGCAACTAGGTGGTGAACATAGTATAGCATAGCAATTAAAAGATATTTTAATAGATATTTCCTTTTAAAATATTTAAATATAAAATATTTCCTTTTAAAATATTTAAATATAAAATATTTCCTCCAGGAGTCGTTGGAGACCAAACGCAGAGCTAAAAGGACAGTGACTGTTGGCCTTTCATTCACCTGGTGGCAAGAAACACGACTCCAAATAAATGCTAATGTTGCTCTGTATGTGTGTTTACAGCTTGTTTCTGCTGCCCCCATGTGGACCAAAACATTATTGCAGATTTAAAAACAAACAAACAATATTACACTGCAACAAAACACATTAACACTAATTATATATTCAGCATCCTGTTTTTTTTTTATTTTGTAGGTTCAACTCTGTTTAATTAATCTGGTAAATAAATGAAAGTGCAACAGTGAGCTGGTTCAAGATGAAGCACAATTTTTCATCATAGATTAATTGTCTATAGTAGCCAAAATTGATTTCAAATGAAACCATTTTAGCTTAGCATTACCACTTTCTCTCAGGTCAGTGAGTAGTTATTTAGTGAGCGGTTATTTAGGACAGACTGTTTCTATTTAAGACTATTATAGTACTATCTGTGATGTGATGTCACTGATTTTCCTCCACCTGCTTCCCTGACAATTAACCGAGGACAGACTGTTTACTCAGAATATTTATTCAAGCTGCAATGTGACAATCATGAACAAATTGGATGTTCCTGTACAATCACTGTCACTGTTGTCAAAAGATTTCTTTAGCCCGGGATATGTCTCTCAGTAGTGTTTTGCAAGAGAATATTTGCACCTTTTGTGAAAGTCATTGAAATGAATTATATTTTGAGGTTGATTCTCAATCTTGTAGCTTACAGTTACATTAATTCCCTTAATAATGTTAGCTGTGTGATTTTGAAAGGTGAATGTTTTTTGCTCCATATTCAAGTCCATCTGATCCACATATTTCACCTCCCACGCAGGGCTCAGGCTTTACAATTCTCTCTGGTACCATATTGCTACATTGTGCAGATACACTGGAGACTCACCTATAAAACACCAGGCCTAGAGGAATCTATCATGGCTCCATTAACACTTCTGCTTCATCCTCCTCTCTTCGCCTTCCTCCCCTCATTAATCAACAGACCAGCCCTTAGGGCTCTACTCTGCAGCTAAGCTTACTTTCAGTTTGTGTGTCTCTGTGTGTATGTGGGCATTGCACCTGTGTGTGCGCAGATATCTGAAAGTGTCCAGTTTCTTTCTGTATGAATGAGAAATAAACTAAGATCCACCAGAGATTCCCTCAGATGTCATTATCAGTATGTTTAGTCTTATGATAAAAGTACGTTGCCCCTCTCAAACTGTTTCCAAAGCCAGTTGAGTCATGATGTGAGGTGTCAAATCAGGTCCTCTGTGATGAGTTGTCATACCTGACACTCAGATTTGTAAGTACTGTTTCAAAGGGGATCCAGGTGAAGTTATTCTTAGAAAAAAAAAGACTTACCTACCTTTAATGTTTGAATTATGATCTATAATGAGTTCTTCTCCTGCTGTTACCTTTCATCAGCCTGCTTGCCAAGCACATTCAGCACAGTGTGCAGCCAAAGTTAGCCTCAGCTGTGTGTCTGTCTGTGCTAAGGGGCTTGTCTTTGTGTTCTTAATTTACTCAATGCAGTGCTTAAGTAAACATTCTTATGGTCTTGCTAAAAAATAATAAAATATTACACCTGATCTGCTTTAAATAGCCATGTTGAATAATGTAAATTTGCCCAAGCTGTCGAATAAACAAGGCTTTTTTATGTGGCACTAATTGTTAGGCCCTGTATTATTAATGTGCTGTTAAAAAAACCCTTGACCTTGGAGGCTTGTGTAAGTGGAGAGGGGGGGAAAGAGCAGCCAGTTCATGCCACCCGTCTGCATGGGAGCTCTGTTTGTGTTTGTTTGGAGATGAGTTTGTACACTCCACTCTCCTTCCCTCCCTCTTTCCTTCTCAGGGGAGTTCTGTTAATAGTAAGGAGGTGACAGTTTACCTCTCACTGAGCACTGGGGGGACAGTTTGGTACCTGCCCAGCTCGGCACGAAACGCTACAGCTGACTCGCTTACATTGCATGCAAAGCTGGCTGCCTGCTTTTTTAATTTGCACTCCATTCTAATGAGCCGGAATGACCTCAAGTGTAGGCCAAGGCAATCTGATCCCCTTTCTATTAAACAGCTTTTAATATTTCCCCAAGAATTATTGTTCAGGGAATGAATTTTGAATAAGGTCTGCCAAGGGAAATGGAGCACACAATTGTAGCCTTGGCAGTGGCACTTTGAGCGGATCATTTAAAGGTCATAATGGAGAAAATAATGGCTCTTAAGAGTCATAAAACAATTGAAAACATGAGGTTATTGGACAAAGTTTCGGAGTTAAATATATAATAGAAGAAAGGAGTTAATATGGCAAACTTTTGACCCATCATGAATCATAAGTATGCCAGCAGATTAGAACTTTAATTTAACAAAAGGGAGTTTGAAAGTTGAAAGCACACAATGGGGTCAACATTAACTGGTGTTACCCCACTCACTCACACACACCCCTCCCTCCTTCGCACTCCCCTCTTAAGTTCCCAGTTGTTCGCTCACATTTCGTGACGTCCAACGTCTGTTGGGCGAAGTGATAATTGCATTCCTCAACGATTTCATGCTGAGACACACAGTGACACCGAATCACAGACCACTTATTCCAAGGGAGTGTGTTCTTTGGGAGGAAATGAGACAAAAACAATATGGCCAACTCCACCAGATCCCGTTCCCTGACATAGAAGTGCACTTCCACATGTCCTCTCCTTTTCACCCACACACACACACACGCGTTTATTCCCCAGCGTCCTCTTTGATTTACAGACCAAATGTGGCTGAGTCAAGTTAGTTCCAGCGAGCACACATCTCTGCTTTCTGGTTGTGAGGGAATAGTTGTTGCAAACACAGAGCCCACTGCATTCCCAGCTATCCGTATCAGAGAAGCAGCCCGAACATCAGTGAGCGAGTACCTCTTTAGAATTAATCCTCGGGGGGATGAATGCACCAATGCATAAGGATTACTGCTTTTAGGGCTTCTGATGAAATTCAAATAACAAACGCTTGCACAAAGTGTCCTGGAAAACACTCTGCATTTCATATTATCCTGCTAAACATGCAAATATTTGCTGGAGTACCGCACAGTGGTCTGTGCCTCATTCAATTTCATAGCCTTCATTGATATGATAATCAAGTGGCTAGCTGTAATTAAGCTAGTCAATTGGTGGTGTTGCATCATGGTTGTGGGCCAGAGCTCCTTTCATCCTCTTAGTTTATATTCTCGTCCCAAAGAGGCTAGGCGGTCACTTCTGAGGCACTGTACTTGGTTTCCATGTAACAGCCCCTCACCTGTTGGCCTAGATGCTAATTTAGCTGGAAGCCACCGGCAACACGAGCACCAACAGGATGAAATAAGGCTTTGCCCACGTTACAGCGAGACCTAAATGGAGTTTTCTGCTTTTCCTCTTCATTTATGGATTTAGTGCAGTTTAACATTCAGCCTGGCTAGAGGATACACAGTGGTGGATAACTCCTTCCAGTCTTATAAAGAAAATAACACTGCTCTGTATTGTTGCTCTTTGTCTATGGAGGTCTCAGTTTGCTTGTCGGCGAGGGTATTCTGCCATAGTCAAATCCTTCTTTGTCTGCGTGTTATTGTCTGTGAACGCTTCAGCCTTGTAGTACATGGATTAAATGGAAATTGCTCTGTGTGTGTGTGTGTGTGTGTGTGTGTGCAGAGGATTGCTGACTAAAGCTGTAATACATAAAGAGGTCTGGATGAGGAATGGTTTAAAGAGCAGGCAATTGTCATAATGATGACTTAAGGCAAAGTTGCCCCACCGTAAAAATGTTTTACACATGCATGCGAGTCCTCCGCTGCCTTGCGTACTGTAGCCAATAGTGCTTGCCAACCTCAGTGTCACTAGAATCAATAGTGGCTAAAATATACGATGGAATAACTTTGCCATACTGAAGTATGCAACGTTATAAAACTGAATTGGTAGATTATGGGATTATGAATGCAGTGTAATCCTTTGTCCTCTCGTCTACTGTAAAAACAGTGTTTTCTCTCCTACCCTTTGTCAGTTTGACTCTGTCCATGCCCATCACCCCAGGGTGGATGCTGGTGAAGCCATAGTCTAAGCCGACACAAGCAATATGCCGACCCTGTTTACACCATAGAAAAAAAGTTCCCCCTTACTCCTCTTCGCTTCCTCACACCTGAGAGCGAAACTTCAATATTGACCTACATCTCCTTCAGAATAATTTGGCTGCTATTTTTGTGCTGTTCTTAAAAAAATGCTCTGCTGCAGTAGCCGTGATGGCTGGATCCGCACTGTGTGTGACATTTTAACTAATGTTTTCCTGCTCAAGGCTCCACTGCCCAGCATGGGTCAAACATCTCCCCAGTCTTCCCCACAGTAATGAGAAACAACAGTAGAAATACCTTGCTTGCACTCATTTTATTTGCATGAGCATTAGAAGCAGGGTATGGCACTAAACAACTCGGCCAGCTTTGTAACGTTTGAAAAACAGTGGTGTGTTTGTTGTTTTCCCAGAAATTTGGGGGAAGAGGGATTCTTGTGAACGATACAGCATAAAGCAGTCATCATGCTCTATCCTCAATGCTCTGACCACAAGTCCTATTTAAAAGCATACTTTATCATGAATCCTAATGGAGGGCTGCAGCCAGATGCCTCTATGGCTTTGGCCTATTCCGACACTCTACTTTTTCAGCAGCTGCTCTCACCACCTCATGATCAGTTTCACTTCTCCAGCCTTTCTCTTAAGCAAACTTTATTTTGGCCTCTTATTTCTGTTTCTTTCTTTCATGCTCTATTTTATGTTTCATTCTTCCTGGCTTTCTCTCAATCTCTTGACGGCTCTCTTTTATTTCTGTCCGTTACGTGGTCATTTTCATACCACCTGCCCTTGCATTCTCTGTCATCTTGGCTTGACGGACCCTTTTCATTTGGTCGAGGAATCAGCTGGAAACTGTTGTCCTTCATATTTCATGCCAGATTGTGACCGGGATCCAGTTTTCAGCCATGAATTCTTCGTGTGTAATGCCACCCAGTCACAGCCGAGGCCTTAACAAGTGAGAATAAGGGTTACTAATACTATGATATTACATTTCGGGACCAGTTTGGCTCATGCATGTTTGATGAGAATGTCCAATCATGCATAGACACAAGAAAGAGATGAGAATAGGAGAGGAGAAAGTTAGAAGAGAGAGGGTGACGAGTGAAGGGCTGGAGGAGAGACAGAGACGAGATCAGGAAAGTGAGGAGGGGGAGTGTGTGTGTGTGCGTGTGTTTGGGATGGAGTGGGGGGCAGTGATTACTTGCTGCTGAGGTAGCACTGCATTACACATGAGGATTTGGAATGGCCCAGATAAAGTAATCTATGATTAACTGGGGCGCGGCTGGCTCGCCACCCTGCCAACAGCTGTAGTCAGGGGTGAATTATAAAATTATGGGATGTCCAAACATTTTACATGCGGTGGGAAATATATCTCGTTGCAGAGGGAGACGGTTGGGTGGGATGAGAGTTATGTATCAAGTCAAAAGGTGACAGTCGGCGGCAAGACACGAGAGTGACAGAGGGAGCAACGGTGCAATTAAGAGAAACTTTTGAAGTTGTCACATTTGGCAGAGAATTGTTGAAATGGGGGGAACAATCCAGAGAGTATTTTGGGGGGGGGGGTTGGCGGAGTGATCGCTGCAATGATTGCTGTAACAACTGTCCGACCTGATAACAAATCAAATTATAAAGATGGACACCGTGGCACAGACCCCGCCGCCGTCTGAAATTGATTGCCAGCACCAGGAGGTGATATTGCCAGGCCTGGTCTGTCATAGTCCATCAGGCATCATTATCACCAGGGGAACACTAAACCTTATGCAGAGCTAAATGAGGAGGAAGACTTCAACCACACTACTGCTAGGAGTTTGCCAGAAAAATCAAACACAGATAGAACCATGCTGTATCAGATGGGTGTTTTTGTTTTTATGTTTTCTTTGTGGTTACAAGGTGAAAAATGTATCTGTTTTGCTCAGAATACTGTTAGAAAATAGCTCAGTATTCTACATCCTAAGTACCAGCTAAATCCGGTCTGCTATCATCATGTCTGAGTGTTGCAGGACTACCTTGATTGAAGTGCTCTCATGTCTTGTATTGCCAGTGAGTGCAGCAGTAATCATCTTTAAATCATAGTTTGTAGGACACATGAATCACCGAGAGGGTACAAACCCTTACCACATTTCTACCTTTTTTATCAAATATCTGAGGAATAGCCTAATAAATGCATTTGCGCCTCTGAGGTATTACTATTGTGTTTCAATATTCACTAGTGCTCTCGAGAATCTAACAGGCGGCTATTTTTATCCTGCTATGTGATTTGTCATTTACTTGAAGAGGGCTGTCATTGGAAATCATTTTCATGTCTTTAGACAGTTCCTCAGTTCTTCCAAATGACAAGTGATTTTGCCTGTGGGGGAAAATAGAGCCCATATTTTACCGAGAGGCGAGACAGTTCTTTAATAACGCCTGAAGTTTGATAATGCTCCGTGAAGTGAATGGACTTTGTGTTTCAGGCCACTTATGGAAAATGACTAATGCTTCAAAGATGGCTCGTTACTGAGGTCCACGAGGTGTCTGACTTCCTGCATCCCCTACCAGACCTCTCAGTCATGGTTTTACACACTCATTCGTCTGGCAATGCTACCTGCCAGGTAACCCAATTTTAACTTAAAGGCATTGATTGTTACGTTAAATGTCACTACACCGTAAAGCAAGGTTATTTTATATGTTGAAAAACGTGTTTTCAGTTTCCCATTGAGCCTTTTATAAGAGTCCATCAAACAGTCTGCTTCCATCTGTCTGTCTGTGATCATACTTTGGCTCTAATCCTTCTTCCGGTCCCCTCGGACAACGGTCTCAGTGTGGTTGTAATAGTAGAACTGGTGTTGATGAACTCGCTGCACCTTGCCAAGTGCCTCCTGAAGTGTTTTCCTTGCCACAGACAGACCTCCCTAACAGTGAAGGGATTGCCCTTGAAATGTTCTCTTCAGCTCGTTGCCTTTGCTGCTGCCTATTTTACACACCGCCTTGCTATGTGTGGCGATGTAGTCATTGTTCTTTGATAGTGTAGAATCATATAGAGATGGATTTCAGAGCTGAAGAAAGAGTATCTTATTCATATCAAGAAAAATGTTTTCACAATTTATTCAACCCTGACTCTTTTTTTAGTGTTGCAGGTTGAATACAAAATGGATTTCTTACATTTTTAGTAACAGTCTACACAAGATACATCATGATGACAAAATGAAAACATGGTCTGCGAAGTTTTGGTATTTCTCCAATTCAAAAAACACATTTGCTCAAGGTCAGTCAAATTGAATGGGTAGTGCTGGTGAAAACCAATTTTAAAGCAATTCCATTATACATATTTTCAGAGGAATTCAAAATCTGCCTTTGCTACTCCACAGCCATTTCAGTTTTGATTTCACTTGATGCTGGGAGTCATCATAATCAAAGATCTTGAGCACTTTGAAGCAGGTTCTCATCAACAGTTTTCATCCATTGATTCTTTCCTGTGTCCTTACAAGTCCTCCAGTTTCTACAAATGATGTCACCACCATTGTTCTTCATGGAAAAGAGCTTACATGGATTATGTGCTTAAGCCTTGCTTTTTCTAGATGCAGAGTTTTGCATGCGACGTGAAGAGTTTTTCCTTTGTTTCATCTCACCTCAGAATATTTTGCATTTGGAATCCTTCACATGCCACATGCAGACTCTTGGCATGTTGTCATGTGCCTTTTTTCAGAAGTGGCTTAGTTCGTGGCCACTCTAGCCTGGATTTGACTAGTGCTTTACTGATTGCTGTCCTACAATTCCACCCACTGCAGTAAAAATAGATTAAATTAATAATTACAATTAAAAAAAACTTAGGCTCATAAATGCCTGGTTGCTCAGTTTGGGACACTTGTTCTAGGATAATTGATAATTTTCCCCCATTATTAGACAAGAGGACAGTACACAAGAACCCTGGCCAGAATCACGCAGGAACGTTTTGATTACATGGTCAGAATCTAAAAACCCTAGGCCACCTGGATGCAATATTTTACGTTTTTTAAGGTATTATGTGCTTTTGCACTTTCAACAGTATATAAATTATTTTATACCCTTCTAGTGACAGCTAGAATTCTATTTGTAAACTAATATTTATATACATGTGGGGTGTCCATTTGTATGGTACAGCAGAGTATTGTAAAAAAGAAACCTACATACGCTTTACAGTATATTGTGGCTGGATATGCTCTCCATAATCTGCTATTGAAAAATGTAGACACCTGTCCTGGCTGAAAATGCTAATACAATTTGCTGGCACACTTTCCAAAATTGCAATGGTTAAACAGAAGATGACATATGTGATGTGCAACATGCATTTGACCTGCACTGTCATGATTTGTAAAAAATATGTTTTCTTCTAAAAACTAAACCCAAATTATAGAGACAGCAAAAAGACATATGAAAGGTTCATATTGTATTGCTGCATTAATTCACAAACAAACATACATATAGGCCATTTTAAACCATAGAGAGAAGGCAAAGGAGTTTTATTTGTTTTCCTCACATTCAGTTCTGTTTTTGGTCTGTTTACATATTAATGAATCGAGGACAGAGATGCACATGCACACTCACACACCACGCACAATCGTGGGCAACTTGTGTTGAAAAAATAATTTTCTTTAATAAATCATTCTAATATTGTGTTAATGAAGTGTTAAATTTTAATGACCCATTCTCATTTGGATTCCAGTGGCCCTGTGGGTTCATCCCACCTCCCAGAATTTAAATGAATACACAAAAAATGACTTCTTTTAATTTTAGTCTTATCATTTGTTGTGATTCTTGTGACCTGCGGAAATATGCTGTTCACTGAAAGTATCATTTCGACCAGTGGATCAAATGAATAATTCTGTCTTCAGGGGACTTACATATCGAGGCTATATTTGACCCTTTGTTGAGAAGTGCTGAGATGCTGGTAATTATGTGTGTCTATGTGTTTGGTTAAACAGTTACGTTTTGATTGAGGGTTGTGTGTGTGTGTGTGTGTGTGTGTGTGTGTGTGTGTGTGTGTGTCTGTGTGTGCAGATGAGACAGCCTTCACTCATTAATCACTGTGAGACTGAAACCTGCCAATCACACATATGGGAAAGGTACAGACTTCCTAGTTCATGTTTAGTCTAGTTTAAGAGGACCCCTGCTGAGAAGCTGCTTAATTTAGTCAGAAAAGACACATGGTGATTGGACCTCACTGCAATCTGTAGAGTTCAATGGATTCATTCAGAATTTGGTGTATTCTGAGGCTTCTGTGAGCAAATGTCTGTAGAGTCACTGTGACTCCAGGTCAGTTAATGCCATCCATGCCAGATGGAGAAGCTTGTACCAACAAATGTAGTGTTGACAGTACTTGATTGGAGTGCTGCTTTTGAAACAGTTGATCATCAGTGCGTTTTAAATACTGAAGACTGAGTCTCCTACATATCTCTCTGCCAGAGAAATCTTTTTTCCAATAGATGATTACTGACTGAGCATTTCTTTCCATAGGCCGATGACACACTACTTTAAGAGGCTGTGTCTCCTGATGACACAGGACCAATTGATGGTCTCTCCAGATGTATTTTACCTGGATGTCAAAAAACTTTTACAGCTCAACCAGATCCAGGGCTTGTGTCAATATGGTGTTTTTTCGGGGCGCCACCATCTTTTTTCAATTGTTTCCAAGCACCAGCATCAATTGTTTCCAATGAGGAGAGAGCCTAGTCAAACCTCTGCTAACGCAGCATTTTTTTCTCTCACCCCACAAGCACTTCAACCCAGCGCTCCTCAGCGCTTTTCAGCCAGAAAAAAACTTGCAAGAGAGGAACTCGCCATGAAATTGAATTCTTTCAGACTTACCCCTAGCCAACAGGCAAGAGACCTTAGTATTATCTTTGACTATAGGAACTAAACCTCAAGACTCGTGTGGGGAATGTCACCAAATCAGCTTTTTTCATAATTCAAAAAAACTAAACAAATTCACGCATTTATAGCAGACTTGACCATTGCAATGCTCTCCCATCTGGTGTACCCTACAAGTAAATACAAATTAAGCTGTTAGTGCAAGTTCAAGCAGGAAGACAATTCTAATTCTAATTTTGCTATCACTCTACTGTAAGTCTACACCGCTCCATTATCCAGTAATTTCATCAGGACCAAAGAGCATCTTAGCTGTAGAATATTTAAACGACCGTACCTGTTTCGTTTCTCTGCTGTCATTGCAGTCTTGTTTTGTTGCCTTGCCGCTTCGCTCTTTTAACACCCTACCACCACCACTGCCAATGCCTGGTCTATAGTTCCCCAGGGGGTTCTGATTGGATACTATTTACTGAGTTCCACTCCTAAAAATCAATATACGGATGGAGTCAACATCAGCACAAAGTTATATTGATTGATTGTGAGTAATGGTTAAAGTAGAGATGACTTCTGAAAACAAGAAGCAAACAAACAAGAAGTAGTATAACTTGATGGGCGTCAATCAAAGATTCAAGGCTCAAAGGGTTTAACATAAAAAAATGCAACCAATCACATGACATTGAGGATGAGTTCAGAATCATAGAGGCTGTGTAAACAAGGTCGGCTGGCCAGCCTTTGCACACTGCAGCGATTAAAGCCAAAGGCAGCGTATCTTTTTCGTCACAAGCCTGCCTTTTTGCCTATGTACACATGCCAAATTCAGTTTTGTTTGTCATTTGCTGTATTCGTGGGATATATGGGATTTTTTCCAAACTCTGTGCAGTAAAAGCCTTGCCATGCCTACTTTGTGTAATTGACCAAAGGTATACCACAGGATGGGTGGAACTTCTTTCATGCAAAAGTTATCAGAAGACAAATCCAAGCAAAAACTAGAATGATTTTATTTTCACCAGAAAGTTCCTCTTCTTTTTTTTTTTTCTGGAACTGGAGAGTTGGTTTTCAGTGCCAAGCGATGTTTTCTACACTGTTCCACCAAACCAGCAGAGAGTCTCATTCACATCTGTGTAATTATAATCAGTGCAAGAGTGTCTCTGAATAAGACCCACCAGTAGCACGAGAAGAGGACTGCCTTGACAAAGCATTGACAACTGTGGAACAGGCAAAATTAAGCCCTCTCCATTCATACCCCCTAGTTCTTATTATGCACAAGCTATTTCACTGAGCTTGCTTTTGTGCTGGTATAATTACTTAATCTGACTACTCCTAGGGTGAATTACTTTGTGTGCGGCAAGCAGGCAGCATTGCTTTGACTCAAGCTCCCAAAGGGGAACTGAGGCTAGCTTTAATTTTACTGTTTAAAAGCTGCAAACGTCATAATGGCCACTGTCAAAAGGGATTCGTATGCTTGTGTTTCTGTCAGGGCTGCAGTTTTGTTTTATTTTTTAGGCATTATTATAAGAGTTTTGAGTAAGATTTTGTCGCCCCTTTGTTTGCTTACTTATTTAAAGCATTTCATGGACGGTGTAGAGAATGATCCACAGTGCATTAGTGAGTGTGTGGTGCGCTATTTTGTGTTGTTTGCTGTTTATAATGGGCCTGGGCAACACTTAACTCGAATGGAGGCCCATCAAGGCAGACGGATAAGGACCTAGGGATCCACTCTAGTCAATTACTGCAAAGTGCCAAGTTCAACTCTGTGGGCCTTTTATGAAGTACACCAGCTGAGTAAACAAATTAATCGTACATCCATGGTTCCCCAACACAACCATGCGGCCCAGGGCAATCATACATCAGGCAGAGTGATAGCGGCTGTCTCCACCAGGAAATAGAAGGGTTACATTATTAAAGATAGGCAACCACATAGGACTCATAAGCTAGTGGCCATCACACTTATTCTGCCTCTCAACTGCACGGTTCTGTCTGTATTGTCTTTTTACACCTTGTAAAAAGGCTGTGTAAAGAAGGTTATATTTTGGAATTTTCCAAATGCTCCAAAGTATTGTTGTAGGGTGATACAGTGGATCAGATGGAATAATATTAACAGTTCTTCTTATTGAGCCTCAGAGACGTTGCTGTTGTAAGAAAACCATGTATAAACCATTCAAAAAACCATTAGATTAGTGGAAATTGTATCAAAGCAGGAAACAGGGCAGTTCTTCTTAGCCCACGATGGTTTCATGGTTTGCCCAGGACCACCAAGATATATGGGGTTACAATGACAAATGTGCACGTTCAAACATGCATGTGCATCCATGTATTTTGTGCCCTGTGTTAAGAACTAAGAAATCTTGTATTGTTAGTAGTTTTGTGTTCACATAAGTGTGTGTGTATTTATATGCGTTCATTTGTGTGTCCCTTTTCGTGATTTAACCTTGAAGTAGTCCCGATATACAACACCCTGTATTTGTGTCATCTTCAGCTGGTGGATGGGCCAGACTGTGGTCGAGTAATCAATACAATGTACACTAATCTTCTGCACCAAAGAGAGAGAGACAGAGGTTGTGTGTGCGTGTGTGTGTGTGTGTGTGTGTGCGTGTGTGTGTGTGTGCGTGTGTGTGTGTGTGTGTGTACGTGTGTGTGAGTGTGCGAGTGTGCGTTCACATTGTGTGGCAAGAAAGAGACACGGACTGTGCGCTCCACAGCCTTTCATAAATGGAAGCACATTACTCCAGGTTGAAACTAAGTTATAAAGTTGTTAAGCTCGTACAGCAGAGTGCAGTTTGTTCAAAGCTCTCGGGAACACAAGTTATTTGGTGAATTTGAAATGTTTTGAACACTTTCTCTAATTTCAATTCTGGAACAATATTTGTGTGTATATGTGCGTATATACTGAAATACATTTTAATGCATGCAGTTGCAACCCATATCTGCCCCATCGATAATAAATATAGTGAATTCACTGAGGGAAAAAATTCATACATTAATGACTGAATTAATAAAATATACAGAATTTGGGGTATTAATTAATAACTAAAAAAATCTGTAAATAAATCAAAAGTTTTTTTACTAACCTACATTCCTTCCTAGCAAAATATTTTGACAAATTAAATTTCTATTCCCCTCATGTACTTTAAATTTTTTATGTTCCTAACGCATATGCTCTAAGGCAGTTTTGGTGGGTGTGGCTTTAAGTTTTAAGATTCAGGATGCTGGTGAGGATTTTGCTATTGACACTTTTAGGAAATTAAACCAAATTCTCAGCAAATAACCCCTCCATGCAAAAAAAACAAAACATTAAGTGGTGAGAGACTGCATCTGCTTTGTTTGGATTCAGTGTAAGGCATGCTGGCTATTGCTTTACCTTGCATGTGAGATATTCATTTGTCCCTCTGTCAAACATAACAGCTTGAATGTTCCTTAAAGTCCCAGTCCGCCATCACTCTCAGTAACGTGGATCATTCAGGCTAAACCACTAGTATATGAAGTGTGGTGGTGTACAATGTTGGATTCACTACTTTGCTGTGCAATATTTTGAAATGTTGGTTATGATAGCATATTTGTGATAGCATTTTAACTGTCAATTTATCTTTGTAAATCCATCATTGCCATACAGTTAGCTAGGTAGACCTGTTAGGCCTTGTTCAGAGTGAGAATTAAAGCTAGCCCTGTGTTCAAAAAAGTAGTTGAACCAGGCTCAACGTTTGTCCCAGTGCAATGGAACGTCATCTGACAAGGTGCTGCATTAGACAATCAAATACGTGCAAGTGCCCCCTTAGTGTCTCTCCATGATATCCTACTTGTTTCATTGGCCTCTCAAGCCATTCAAAATATCCTGTATGTGCCTTGGAAAATTATTTCTGAGAACCCAACTAACGTCAACATAAACACACAACCAATGAAGTGTTTTCCCTAATCCTTCATTTCGTCAAAGTCATTTGTTAGGAGACTGAGAATAACAGAGCCTTTAATGTACTATATTAGATGCAATGTCTTAATGTCCTGTGAGCTCATAATAAGTAATTGGAGTAGCCATTGACCAAAATGAAAGCATTTACTCAAGTCCTAAAACTCTGACAATGCACAGCTGTCACTGACAGACCAGTGTATTATCTAAATGCATTAAAAATGCATTAATAATGAGACTATAACATTTGATTGAGATACACTCCAAAAAATGTATTTTCAGAGGTATTTTATTCATGAGGCGTAATGGTTTCATTTCCTTCCCCAAGTCTTTTGTTTGGTGCTTTTACTCTCATCTTGACATCAGCTTGCTTAAGTATATAATAGAGGGAGGGAATCAGTTTTATGTACTTTATGTCACAGCTTTCCTGTGGTAAACGACATAAATGAACCCTGAGGCCAATCTATATTTTGATCAATGGAAAAACATTCACAGCTACTTTAAAGTGCTCAGTTGCTTTGATGTATGGACATTTTGCTGAGGTGGATTTTAGTGGTTAATAGTAAGCTTGATTTCTAGGATGGTAGCTGGCATTGATTTCTCTGCTCTGAGTTGATTTTGCTGTCCTGTTAATATGGTGTGAGGTTGAGTTCTCCTGGGCAGTCAGTTTGTGTTTTACTGTAGTCTATCTCCAGTTAATGTATGTCTTTGCTCAGGGAGAGTTGTGTTTCAGTAATGTTGTGTTTCATCGTTCTCTGTTGTCAGATCTTCCGGAGGTGTTGGCTGGTGTTCAAGAAGGCCTCCAGTAAAGGACCCCGACGGTTAGAGAAGTACCCAGACGAGAAGGCAGCGTACTTCAGGAGCTTCCACAAGGTCAACAAACATGACTGAAAGACATTATAAATTACATTCTGATCATTCTGATATTGATTCAATTTGTTTTAATCTATTGATTTACCAATTTGAATACTGTACAGCATTGGAGTCACAACAATATTAGAGCTGATCAGTCAAATACTCAATTAGTCAATAAATATCCCAGTTATATTAGATTTATCGATCTATAAAATGTCAGAAAATAGTGAGAAATCACATTTTCCCGAGGTGACAGCTAAAACTAAAAAACAAATTTAAGAAAAATCTTATAAACATCTTAACAAACATATTTTGAAATCATTTTCACAGTTTTTTTTAATTTTGGACCAAACAATAATTGATTATTCAAGAAACTAATGGGCACGTGAATAGATTATTTAAATAGTAATTTTTTGCAGTCCTAAGCAATATGTTATATTGCAAAGCACTTTTCTAAAATCAAAACTCGCACCGTGCTTCACAATGAAAGCACAAAATATAGGGAAATTGTAGTGCCTGGAGCTTTAAGTGCCTTTATGGATATTTATTTCTGTTTGGTATACAAGCCATGTTTCACTAAGCAAAGGGCTTAAATTTACATTTTTGTTGTTAGCGGTGATGCCTAAGATTAATGATGTCAGTCAGTCTTTTGTTTGAACAAGATAATGCAACATGTTGTGACCAGATTTCCATGAAATTAGGAATCAATATTCATAATCTTCGTAGTATGTTTCCTAATGATTTGGTAGGACCTGACCTTCTGTCTAACACCACCATCGGACAAAAAATTCCAGTCTCTAAAGTCTGATAGTGTAACTAATATAACACCATATATGGCATTCAGTCTCTTGTAGGTATTCATGGTCCCCAGAGGATGTGTCTTTGTCTTCTTGAATACCGAAAGGGGAGATTTAAACCTGGTGTGTCACTCCCCAGGGAAGTCTCTGGCCGAGTCTAAATGCTACTGCTACATCGGCATGCAAAGCACATTCATCAGACAACAGCCAAGGGTTTCATTTTGCAGTTTGGCCAACTGGTGGAATTAATTAGCTTTAGCTGATAAAATCTGACGCCAATGGTCGCCCACCAGAAATGAAGAGCCAGGAATTGTATTTAGGAATTAAATGTGTTCTCTGAAATCAAGAGAATATTTTCTTTTAAGTACTTAATGTATAAGATTAAGTTGCTCAAGGTGGGTTTTTACATTGTATTAAAAAATAAAGAACATTAAAGCGATGGAATAAATGCTATCACTGAGCACTAAGCTGTATTACATATACTCCTACCAAGAACCTTGTTTTCATCTTCATATTAAAGGTTCTGTCCATTGGCCACAGATAATGGAGTTAAGGATCCATTAAAGTAACTTTATCTTCTCCTCTGGGGCTTTTGGCCTTTTCCCTCTCTTTTAAAAGTAATAATCCAGTATATAATATGTCTCCCCCCGCCTCTTAAGCCATTTGAAATACTCCAATTATGGCTCATTAGCATGGTGAGGGGAGATGATGGTAAAGGAGTGGCACCAGGAACAATGTTTTATAGTAACGAGAGGAGATAACAGCAGATAATAGGGGACTTGACACCTGGTTTCCTACGTGGCTGCAGTTTGAGATCTGATTTAGTAACAGGCTGTCTTCTACCATCTAATAGTGAATTACATTGGGGTTTTGTCAAACATGGTGGAAATTTTGCATTTTTGTAGTTTCCTCAATTTGCCAGAATGTATACGAGCACAAGCCAGGTTGATGTTTTGATCCACTTTGTCAGCATCCCCTACTGCTACAGTATCAGACATGTGTTGTGAATGAAGCGTCTCTCTGCCTACTGCATCATGCTGTCACTCGGGGCGTCCTGTGGGGCTGTAACCCGCCCCTCCCAGAGGCATCTCATACACCCGGCGCTGGAGTGAGCGATGAGCGCACACATGCACCAGTGCACCTGGTAATGCATCGCCACAAAGATCAAGAAAGGTCCCGTCTGAGGGCTTCATTCAACGCTGCAGTGCTTTGGGAGGAAATAGGCTGCACTTGTGGCTGATTTAAAGAATCAACAGAAAGGGGATTGGCTTTCTTTCCCACTTTTTTCTTTCTCTCTCCAGTGTTTCTCTCTCTCTTCTGAGAAACACTGGTCCACACAGTAAAACAATCCCTGAATAGTTTTAGCTATATTTTTAGCCCTGTGAAAAGTTGTTCTTGAGCTCTCCTGAGCTCCTGACAGAGGCAGCTCAAGTGGAAAGATGGAGCTGTATTTAAATGCCTAAATACAGTATGTGCATATGGAAGTGGAAATAACCACTGAAGCAAAGAGGGGTGATCGGTATACCACTTGGTCAAAAGTGAAATATCTCAACAACTTTTGGAGGCATTGGCATGAAATTTGGTACAGACATTCATATCCCCCTCAGAATGTATTGTAATCACTCTGTGGATCCCTTAACTTTCATCTAGCGCCATCATCAGGTCAAAATTTCAATTTGCCCAATGCTTTGGTTTATGACTAAATACTTGCTAAACTAATTACATTTCCATCAGCCTCAGTTGTACTTTGCTCTTTGTGCTAATTAGTGAATGTTAGCATGCTAACACAATAAACTAAGAGAGTGAACATGGTAAGAATTATACCTGCTAAACATCAGCATGTTAGCATTGTCATTGTGAGCGTGTTAGCATAGAACTAAACTGCACTGTCCAAGTACAGCCTTACAGAGCTGCTACTGCGGCTGTAGACTCTTAAGAGATTTCACTTACACCTTTGAATAAATGAGAAGAAAGAAGAGGAGAGGAGATGAGGAATAGGTCCCATCACAAATGATTCACTTTGCTCGGACTCTTGCGCCTTAGGCTAGGAATGCACCCATACCCCTTTCTTAGACACAAAGCTTCACACACACACACACACACACACACACACACACACACAGAGACTAAAACATGCAGAGTTACACACTAAACACAAACAGAGAAAGGGACGAGATGCTGGTGGAATTTACGGCTCAGAAATTCCCACTGTTGATGCTTGCTTTGTGTCAGTTATATGTATGAATAGCCTGCCTGAGGACAAATACATACTGTATCTTCACAGGGGGAAAGAAATCGCATCATCTCATATAAAATATTTAGATACTATCTTTGAGGGGGATAAAAAATAACAAATGAAAAATATCTGCTATCTTTCAATATCCATAGCCTCCTCTCCCTGTTGTTGAAATATGTTTTAAAATCTATCTGACAAGAGAAGGGAAGTTTAGTGTACTGTTATTTTACAAAGAGATCCGAGGTCTGCATATGTTGTGTGTGTTATTAGGTCTGGTCTTTTAACCTTAAACAGTCAAGCTTTACTATACGGGCAATGAGCCCAGCTAATTCATTCCCAACAGTCTGGCAAAGGGCCCACAGTTAGCACACAATGGACTACAATAATGTAATGGGCCTTATCTCCCAGGCAGAGTGAACACAGCGAAGACTGTTGAACAAAATGGCCTGTAAATGCGGGTGATATTCAATTAAATGTAATCTTTTTTTTCATTTGCGATCAATCTCCTGGTAAAGTGATTTAGATGCTTTTGATCGTACTGCCCCCCTATTGACTGGAAGAATCAGTTTCAAGGCGAGGCACTTGAACGGGTGGATGCACAGTGTATACAGAGTGAGCATCAGGTCGCATTTAAATACATAAAGTTCTTATAAAATAAATAGCAATACATTACATACTACACGCTGTACTGCAGCTACCACCACGCCACAAGGAGCTCACATTGTGGATGATTTCTTACTTTTTGAAAAGAGCTTTTCGTAATCAGTGGAAAAACTGCTATTATTTATTTATCCCTTAAGATCCACTCACATTTCTGTTTTACTTCGCCATCCTTATATGCTAAGCCTCTATTGCACTTTCAGCAAAGCAGTGCAAGATGGCAATTAAGCCTTGCTGCCGCTGCTTCAGCTGCCGGCTGTGTTCATTCAATGTAATGTGGCCCTGCCACTCTCTCCTTCTTCTTTAGATCACTGAGCTCCATAACATCAAGAACATTACCCGGATGCCGCGGGAGACAAAAAAGCATGCTGTGGCGATCATCTTCTGTGACGACACATCCAAGACTTTTTCCTGTGAATCAGGTAAGTGCCCCCCCCGTTCAAAATTCGTCTTCCTCAACTTGAGTGGAGCAGGAGAAGGAGGAAAGCATTGGCTTCTAGGGTGTTTGTTTTTTTATTTTTTGCATGCAAAGAGATGAATGTGTGTTGGCAGATTTTGCATGACACGTGGCGGGTTGATTTGCGAAAAGTTTGGCAAGAAGCGGAGGAAGAATCTGAAGTGAGTGGCAGAAAGAGAAAGAAAGAGGTGAACGAGGCAATGGAGAATTGGAGTTTAGCCAAGTGATGCTCATTTGCCGCTATATTAAGAAGTGGGAGGATCTGTTCCGAAATATTGATTTTCATATAGCAGGTATGAAAAACGATATTGGGCATCGTTTGCAGTGTGTTTCAACCCAATTATGGACTGTAACAATAGAGATTGCCTCTAATACGTGGACAGGAAGCCAAAGAGGCACATCATCTGGTTGGTTGGGATTCAACAGTCTGTTCTTTAGGTGCAAATAAATGGAGCTGGATGTAGAGGAAGCCAGGGGCTAGGTAAGGATGAACAACTCAATCTTCACTCCGGTCTTGTGGATGTGTGCGCACATGTAATGATCAAATATCTGTTGATGGAGAGTAGCAGTAAACCTCGGGGGAAATATTATTGAACTTAGAGTAAAGGCAAGAGAGAGTTCAGTGCTCTGTTTCCCATGATCACTCAATCTTTCTCCCTCTCTCTCTCTCTCTTGGCTCGTTTCCATGCCCAGAGCCTTCCCCCTCACACCACCATATGGATGTCTCTATCACCGCATGTCCACTGACCTCTCATAGTCCTTCACTTCCTGGAACCCCCTTACATTTACACCCCTCACTCCCCAGTACATTGTGTGAGCATTCACGTGAGGACCCCATATACAGTATGAAGAAATACATATTATTGATTTTTATATGTGACTTTCTTTTATTTGAGTTACTTTTTTTCAAATCATCGAAGTACAGGAAATAAATTGCCATCCATATTTTCTGCTTTTTAAGGCGTTATGTGATTATAGTAAAAAACAGTAAAAATGTTTTCCAGAGCTGAATTTCCCAGGACCAGCTGGGACAATTTACATGAGCTCTTACCTACATCAGATGCTAATTTGGCATACAGCCTTTCCACTACAGTGCGATGTCAATGGGTGTTTGGATTTGAAAACTGAACCTGGCAGTTGGAAAGCAAACCTCAAACTTACTTGATGGCCCCCATCCAAAGAAGCCAAATCATTTTGAAGACTGTTTTTTAAAAGAAAAAAAAAAGTTATTAGGCCTCATGATGATCGCCTGATATTTTATTTTAAAAATATAACCCTTTGATGCCTCAACCCAAGCAGCGCCATGTTGTTAGTGTGCTGTCAGTGAAGCAAGGAACTGAACAAAAGATGGTAACAGACATTTTTTGACAGTTGTGCGCTTTGAGTGCATCTGTCAAATATGCATCATAAAAAAATAAAGACAGAGTGTGACCTGCAGATGGATAATGTGCCAACTCCTGATATTCCACAGCTGAATAAGGTCCAAGGAAATTGTGCATACAATATTATCTATTGTATTCATCTGTATAACAACAGCCCACTGCTGAAATCAGGAAGGACAAAGGATCCTGACTGTCTCCTGATACGATTCTCACGTTATTCTCTCACTCCAACCTTCTTGCATCCTCACACACTCTTCGCCAATGCAAAACACTATGCCATCCTATTCCATCACACACCTCCACCTCCACACAAACAGAGATGTCCTCCTACCATATTTCATCATGCATGGCACATAGACTAGCAAGGCTGGCTCTTTGCTGATGAAGTGTTTGTTTAGCCGATTTTCCACTCAGTGGCCTTAAAAGTGTGGGAGTTTAGAGGCTCTTATAGGCCATAGTAACTCTGAATGAGAAAAGCTGAATCTGCGGAGGCATGAGCAGTGCAGAGCTGCTGCTGCTTATGTATGTGTGTGTGCATCTGTATTTCTGCTTTCTGTCGTGTGTGAATTAAGTGCTTCAGGCAGCCGCAGACCTTTCCTTCACCCTGCATAGTTGTATAGATCTGTCCCATTGGACACCAGAGTTGATCTGACAAATAGGCTGTCAGCTATTACGCAAGCTAGTTTGAAGTGAATGAAGTGAAATTACCTCCAAACATATTACACAAGACTTCATGGACACAGAAACATTGTGCCGTTCCTGCACTTCCACATTTGTCTTACACATCGCTGGCCATAGTAACATATCACAGAATTCCACAGGGCCTGGAGTTAAGGAGCTTCAGAAAGATAACCAACTCTGGCATTTGCCTCATTTCATACTTCAGTAACTCTCCCCAAAAGCTCACATACGACAATTGGAAATCTTCTGCATTGTAAACACAATTTTTTCCAGACTTAACAGGAAGGAAAATTGGTATTTCACAAACAACACATTTCCATGCAGACTCCCAGATTTGATTCATGAAATAATTTGTCTCCACTTAGTCTCCAATTAAAAAATTCAGTCTTACAATGAATGCCCTCCCCCCTTTAAGTGCCAGCTGTCACATGGTGTAGATAATACTCCCTACACAGAGCTCAGTTCCTAAAACCAAGACTGTTGCTTTAAAAAGAGTCAATAATCATAATTCCCCAAATTTATTCCAAAGTTCCATAAAAGTACTATTGCAGTGAACCATTAAAGGAATAGTTCAGTATTGCTTTGTTTGCTTTCTTGCCGAGATGTAGTTGAGAAGATTGATACCATTCTCATGTCTGTATGCTGAATATGTAGCTAACAGCCAGTTAGCTTAATAACCCTCCTTAAAATCCCAACGTGTTGTGCTTTTAGTTTTAGTATTGATTAAACAAACGATAAATAACGTGTTAATTAGTGAGCTAGTGGTGGTAGGCAGGTTTGATGCCGCTGTCCAGTCTTTGTGCTAAGATAACTGGCTGGTGGTGCTACCTTCATATTTAACCTACAGACATGAGCGTGGTCTCAATTTTCTCATCTAACTTTCGACAAGTAGCTTGTACTTATTCCTTTAACCATCTCATTCTGTAAAATATTCTTTGTTTAGCTTCATGCATACATGTCCTTTCCAATTAACATGCTACAGATAAGTTGCTGAACCCACCTCCTCTTCTGCACCACATCAATCACATAGATTTTTCTTATGACTCATGTCCTGTACATGCAGCATTTTATTCTGAAATTTCTTGGGTGATGTATGGGCATTTGCATGTGTAAATACACTAAAGGCAGAACAGTAATGGTAGTGGACAGTGTTTTATTATGTCTGCAGTGTTGGATATGGAGGAAGTGTGTGTGTGTGTGTGTGTGTGTGTTTGATGGTAGACATGCTTTAACGCTGTGCCGCTGTGTGGCTTTGTGCAGAGCTGGATGCAGAGGAATGGTGTAAGCTGCTGTGCGTGGAGTGCCTGGGCAGCCGTCTCAACGACATCAGCCTGGGAGAGCCAGACCTGTTAGCAGCAGGGGTACAGCGGGAGCAGAACGGTGAGTTCCCAATTAGTCCCTGCTAACACAGACAGCCATTCAGGGTCAATCTGTCTCACTCAGCCCACCACCAAGCAGTTACCAGTTGCAGTCCGGTCCCGTATGTGTTAATGCAACTGAGCCCTCAGAGGGTTAGGGGAGCAGAACAGCCACTGTCCAATTAGGCCTGGCTAATAAGGACCATTTTTTGTCAATACCTCATCTGAAATCCCCTGTAACAGTCTTTAGTTGCATTAGTACATGTTGCTTCAACTTCAGATGTACATTTGGATGTGTGTGTGTTGAAGGAAACCTGTGTGTGTGTGAGTTAGAGCACAGGTCACAGGCTGTGGTCGGGGCTCTGTTCCAGGCCTAATGAGAAGTGCTGTGCATCACTGGCTTCCCTCATAATGAAGCTTGTCACAGAGATGGATGAGATTATGGCTCCTAAAGCCATGTGAAATAAATGTGCTTCCCCACATATCCCACTCGCAGGAAATGGAAATGGAAAAGAGAGGAGACAACAGGGCGCTGCTATCACAGTGGAGCTCATTCTCTGTGTAATTTGTAAACTCGCGGAGGAAATTGAAAAGGCAACAGGCAAAGAAGAGCAGTTTAAAGTTGTAAAAGGGCGAGTAATTGAAAAGAATCCGCCGTCATTTCAGCCCATTTCATTTCACTGCAGCTGTAAAGTGAAATTGTATTCTTCAACATAACTTGGCCCCATTTATATAAGATATCAACACACAGGTTTTTGACTGTGCTACGGTGAGCCAACTGAACTGTAACAACACAATTCCTCTCCCTTCTCTTGTGGCAGAGGTCCTGCTGCTTGGTGCTCATACAAAAGTTGCAGCAGTGTACTATGGTGACAAGCTGAGCCAGAGCCTCTCTGCTGCTGTATGAGTGAACGGAACAAGAGGCCTGGGCCTGCAACCATGTTTCAATTAGTAGCCCTCCCCAAACAGCAGGGGCCAATAATTAGATCAGAGTTCATTTTCACTGTCCCTAAAAATACGCCACACTATGACATTGCCATTTTCTATCCACAGCAGACACATCTTATTTTGAATCATTAAGTGTAATTAGTAAGAACTAATTTAGATTATGGAGAGCTCTCTCCCTCTCTGTCTCTCGTCCTCTCTCTGTCTGCCTCAGAGATTCAGTTTAATGTGAACGGGGAGATTTGGCTCCATGATCCTAGTGCAGTTCACTGGAAGGCTAGTTAGACCCACTAGGTGAACACCATTTTTAAGGGTTGTTTTGCTCTCTATTTTTGCCACAGTGGATAAAAAAAGTAAAGTAGGTAAAAGTTAATTTTGTATATTGTTATAATGTATTATTATGCTTTACTGATCTAATAATTGCATACAAAATATGACTATCCAAAATGGTGAGGCAAACCCCACTCATGTGTTTCCGCATGCACAATGCTCATATTGTATAAAAAATATATTTTGTTGTAATCTCTTAGTAGCCACGTGTTTCATGCTCCCAGCCTCAGAAACTAAGTAAAAACTAACCTTGTCATCCGTCCAACACTCCATATATTAGATTTCCATAGCAGAGAGGGAAGAATAATCCATCACTTGATGAGAACTGATCCTGTATCCAAATTTGGCTCTCCTGCAACCCCTTTTAATATATATACGATATAAAATTTTTATTTGTTTTCACACATCACTCACGCATCTCTCTCTTATTCTCTTCTTTTTTTTTTTTAGCGACAGGAGCTGGA
>CM022493.1:16032724-16090262 GCA_011952105.1 Coreoperca whiteheadi
GAGGGAAGTTAGAGGCCAGGGGTGTTTTGGTAGCTCAGCAGGTTAAGGCACATGATATTTACTCACCAGGACTCGGGCCAATTTAAATCAATCGATTCTTAAGTTGATTTAATAGAAAACTATATATAAATATACGTATTTTGACACCCTCAAAAATCAGTTTGACATTTAGGGGAAGCACGCTATTCGATTTCTTGCCGAGAGTTAGATGAGAAGATTGATACCACTGTCATGTCTGTAGGAAAAATACGACTCTACTGCCAGAAGACGGTAAGCTAAGCTTAGCTTAGCACAAAGATTGCAAGCGGGGGAAAGAGCTACCCTGGCTTTGTCCAAAGGTAAAATAAGCAAAAGGTAATTAAGCCTTTAAATTAAACTAATGAGGTATGAACTATTAATTTGTGAGTTTTACAAGTGGTGTTAGGCAGATTTTATTATGTTCGTACAGAGCCAGACTAGCAGTTTCCCCGTTCCTAGTCTCTGTGCTAAGCTAAGCTAACCGTCTCCTGTCTCTAGCTCCATATTTAGCGTACAGATATGAGACTGTTTTTTTCTCATCTAACTCTCTCTCTATATATAGAAAATATAAAATTAATATTTATTTTCACACATCACTCACGCATCGTTTTATTTTCTTTGCCCTCTGCCCTAAAATCATTGAAACTACTATACTGAAAGAATATCCCATTAAAACAAATCAGCGTGGCCTGTGGATTATCCAGGGTAACAAGTGTCTGAAAAGAGAAGTTTTAAATCTTTTAAATGTCGAACTTTTAATGCTGTGATGAATGAAATTCGGGATAGAGGCAGACAATCTCGAAAGTGGTCAAATCTATCCTCATGGCTACTGTAGATACCAGAAGATGTAAGTGAGAAAATGTGTTTTTGTGATAATTTAAACAAACTGACCCTTTAACACTAGATGTAAATAGTTTATGGTCAGTTTTAAAGTGTCCCATCTCAGAGTTCTCCACGGTTGTACCATTGGGATCCTTATTTTGTTATTTTTTTTGAATAAGCTTATTGTGAATCTTTTCAGAACGTTTCAACGTGTACCTAATGCCCACCCCTAACCTGGACATCTACGGCGAGTGCACCATGCAGATCACCCATGAAAACATCTACCTGTGGGACATTCACAACGCTCGCCTCAAGCTCGTCATGTGGCCTCTCAGCTCCCTGCGCAGATACGGACGAGACTCCACCTGGTTCACTTTTGAGTCCGGAAGGTGTGTGTGCATGAATGAAATGTGCTTGTGTTGTCATGTGCGTGTGTGTGATTGAAATGTTGGCGGTGGGAAGGAAAAAAAGCTAACTTTTGGAAATGTCATGAAAACTTCAACAAAGCAACTCTGGATATCCAAAACATCCCAGGATATCAACATTTGCCGCAGAGCCCTTCAAGCATTGATGTGACAGGTGCCTCTGTGAATGTGTGTCTTTGTTCGTGTACTGTACCTACTCACGCATGTGTGTGTGTGTTTGACTTCAGTGGGATATTATATCAATGCGCCTCTCTGTAAGTGCACATTCAACCATGCATATTTGTAAATCAGCAATCCAAGAGTGAGCACGATCAAAGTGTGTGCACTTCTCTCTGTCTCTGTGTGTGTGTTCCTGGCGCAGGATGTGTGACACAGGAGAGGGTTTGTTCACGTTCCAGACGCGGGAGGGGGAGATGATCTACCAGCGGGTCCACTCGGCCACGCTGGCCATTGCCCAGCAGCATGAAAGGATGATGGAGGAGATGGAGAAGAGTTCCCAGGTACATTTTTTACATTTTTGGTTGTTTATCTGATACCAACAGCAGCTCAAAATGAGGCCAGCCGTTTTATTCTAGTACTGCCAACGTTACAAACAGCTGGTAATGATTGCAAGTGTCAACATGCTGTTGTTCCAGGAATAATTATTGAATGCATGCATAGTGTGCCTCACTTTCACACAGTCGCTAATATACGTGTATATTAGCACCTAATGCGAGAAGAAAAGAATCGGTTGTACAAAGCCTGCATCCGCACACACGAACAAAATAAAACATAGAAAATATGTTTGAATTTATTTTAAAAAAGCCTTGTTTCTCTATTATTTCAATGGTTTCTTTACTGTCACTGGCTGATCAAACAAGCATGGCATTGAGGCTGTTCACAGAATTAATTTTAGAAAGCAATGAACACAAAAGCAATAAATCATGATTTTTACACACGGTGTTCACACACACACACACACACACACACAAGAATACACATTTCTCTCTAGATATTAATGCCTGGTCTCTCCCCAAAGTGCTGCCTTGGACGAGGAGCCCTCTGACACCCCACTGTCTTGGCCTCCACTCCCTCCTTCCATCACAACACCCGTCCTTCCTTTCTCCTTTCTTCCTCCCTTCCTTCCTCCCCTCCTCCCTGCTATCATCTGCATTCTTTATTTATGTAGGCCTGCCTTGTGTTTGATGAGCCTTGACCATATGGCCATGCTCTTGGACCCCACTATTTGGGAACATTTCCAAATGCAGCATTTACCCTCAGCTCAATAAATCACACAGATAGCTACACAAAACTGACCAGTCGCAGTTGCAGAATGGGTGAAACAGCATGTTTAATAGTAACTGCACAATATTGACTATTTCAAATATTTCAAGACGTAGTCTGTCTCCCATGATGAAGCCTTTAGTGTCACACTGTAAAAAAAAAATCCAAAACACATCATCCAGTGGCACAATGATATCATAATCCCAAATCCTCATCTCACCGCCAAACTGCCATTCAGAGTGGAAACATGCCACCCAACCAGCAATATACCGTACTACGCACGCTCTTTGAATGCTGACATACCCAGAGCAGAGAGTGACTGAGAGTGACGGAAAGTGAGAGACACTGTAAGCTTTCTCTTTCTGTTTCAGATCCACTCCAGAGAGACGCTAACCAAGTCCATCTCCCTGCCACGCAGCGCCTACTGGCAGCACATCACGCGTCAGAACAGCGTGGGAGATCTCTACAGTTACCAAGGTACAGGCATGGAGTTTCTAATTATCATATGCACGACATTGCTATTTCTTTACCTGCTTGTGTCAGTGGTAATGTGTGGAGCACTCTGGATGAGGTGAAGGAAAGACAGGTGGAGAAACAAGAAGACAGAGGCGGAGGGAATCTTGTACCCAGCGACGGCAGAATTGTCACTTTGCATGCCTGAAAATATCACTACATTTATTTAGGAAACAAAGGGTTTGGTTGTCATGGGTGACAGGAATTATGAAATTAAGCAAATTATCCATTTTTATTTCTTCCTTTTTTTCAATTTTATACAAAATATATACAATATTATATACAAAACAATAAATACAGGACACAGACACGACATCATTTAGCATAAAACATACTTGATGTCAATGTCAGAGACTTCTTTCCCATTAATAATGATGACTTGATGATGATCGAGACATTAAACTGACTCCAGATTTCGAGATTTCCAACAAACAACAAATGTTCCACCTCCAAACAAAAGGAGTCACTGACTAATAGTTAAGACTTTTTTCATGTTTGGCCTCCAAACTAAGTCTTGTGTAATGCAAACAAGACAGGTGTCTGGGTAAATGAAATCACCCAGAAGAAATTGTCAGCACTAATTTTATTAGCCACAAGTCCAACAAAGAGAGACTAGGAAAAGCTTCTTCACTGAGGCTAATCGGGATGGTGAGCTCTGACATCTGAAGCACATTGTCTTCAGCAAATCTTTCGCACTGCCCTGCACGTTTGCATATTTTGTACTCGTGAAAAATTTACATTTTACTTTTTTTACATGTGTTTAGAATTTTTAATCTCGGATTTTTGTCTTTTATATTTATTTTTTTCTAATCCTTATTTTTCACACTATACTTACAAGCACGCCGCATTGCATTTCACTACACAGTGTAATAAATTAACCTTGGAATCCTTGACCTTCGTCAGGCATCTGATTCACATCATGATACAGCATCTTTGTACTAGAGCCACAGGCTGCAACAACCAATAATCAAAAAGGCAAGCAAAATCTTGATAATTGATATTGGACTTGGACAGGTTTTTGCTCAGTCTGCCTTCACTTATCCCTAATTTGAACTGCTTTTGTTGATTAAAAAAAAATCACTTATTTATTAGCATTGCCTATTTATCTTTATTTTCATTTTTATTCTATGGATCTTGACTATATGTTTTTATCAGTTGTTGATTGCTCCAGGTGTTAGTAACTGACTCCTCTTTTGAAAAGGCTCAAAAGTATATATTACCATTACAATAAAGCACGGTCTTAAACAACTAATAAAAGAGCACTAGAGCTGGTAACATGCACAGATCAGTTTTAAACTTTACATCTACAAATAAACCTTCCAAATACATTCATTCATATAAGAATGACAAGGAAACCTCTGCATGCCAATTTATATACTGAAGTCTAGACTCAACCTATAAGAGACAAATCCAGATTCTTAGTTTCAGTCTTCAGTTTAATCATAAAATAACTTTCCGGTAAATAGTTTTGAACTGAGTCAGACCAGTGTTTTTTATATTTTCAACATTTATTTTCTATGATGAAATAGAGAGACGCAGACAGACAGACCCATAATAATAATCTAAATTAAATTATGAGAGAGAGAGAAATAATTTGAGTAAATCAGTTTGTCTATTTGTATGTGTGCGAGAGAGACAGGGAAAGACCAATAAATGTCACCCAATATACATTACAGCAGGTGTCTTACAGCGCTCAGACTCAGGACTGTATGTCCTCTGTGTGCACGTAAAGTACATATAGAAAGGGTGTTTGTGTGTTCTAGATGTAGACCAAAGGCAGAAAGGTGATTAGTGGGCTGATGAGATTACGCTCTGTCTATGGTATTAGTTGATTAGTAGACTTATCTGAGGATTATGGGCCTTTTGGCTTTCACTGATAGAGCGAAACAGAAAGCCAGGCAAAGATGAAAGTCGTTCTGACGTCACCATTTTCTTTTGAAAAGCTGAGGCTGGATTTTGTTTTTTCATTATCATTTAATTGTGGCCTGATAAGCTTAAAAGCAAAATATGAGTCTTCCATTCCAAACACCAACATGTTTTTTTTAACTCACATACACTAAATAGAGAAGCTTTGACCTCAGGGTCATTATTTATAGGCCCAGTCTCTGTAAAACTCTCCTTTTTACACTCTCCTCTCCAAACTCTTGTGAGCAGAGGAGCTTCTCTCTCTCATCCATCACCCTGTCATCTCCACTGCCCCCCCCCTCCCACTTTCTCCACGTGTCTGTCTGATTCAGAACAACCCTCCACCTTCTCCTGCTCATACACATTCAGCGCTACCATTATCTCCCTTCCTTTCCAATGAATAAATTGAATGCATCGTTGTGTTTGAGGATGCTCACGTGAAAAGGTCTCGTTGTGAGACAAGGAGGATGAAAAGGTGATTCTGGGGAGTGACGGGAGTTTAACTCCTGTTGTGAAACGGGATGTTTGGACTGTGAAAGGTGTGTCAGGAGAAGCTCACACATGCCAGGCGCTGGTGTTGCTTTTAACATGGCTGCAAGCCATTCTTAGATGAGGAGAGCCATGTACAGAAATTGCACTGATTCCTCATTGGCAGAAGGTCTCCACCTCCCTGGAGCTCTTTTACATCCTCTAATCTCCGTGCTGTACTCAGCAGAGAGCTCTTAGTATAACCTTATATGCTATAACAATTTGAAAAACACAAAATAAACACAGCATCTTTAGTAGAGATGTAAACGAACATGACTATATTGTTCAGATATGAACAGATCGTGTATTCAGATACAAACAGCATCCACATTTTTCCAGTAATATTTGTCACCAATCCTCCACTCACTGACTTCTTACAGGATTGACACAATTAACAAAGGCTTTCTAGTCTTCACAGAGGATAAATGTCCATATACCTATTTAGAAATCATTAAAAAGGCACAAATAACTTCAGATCTTGGCTCATACTTATCCGATTCAGACTTGGTCTTCAGTATCAACAATAATCCAGGTTATTGTTTTTTGTACAGTGTGAACAGGAAGTAGCCAAAGCAGCTTGACTTTCATGAGGCACATTTGCCAAAATGTAAATAAATAAGCTATAGGCTGAAAACAAGGATTAAGCTGACTGATGTTGCACAGGTGTTATTTTTACCTCATGATCCAATATGAAAGCCTTAGACTTGACAAGTGGACAAAAACAAAAGGTTAGGGACTGTCTTAAAAGTGCATGCAAAATGGCAAGAGAGCTTTGCAGATCTTTGCCAATAGTTTTCTCACTGTTTTCATAGACACTTTAGACCAACTTTCCATTCATGTGAGCCTCCCCGGTTACATACACAACCTCCAGTTTTTAAAGAACAGTCACGTAATATGGCCCAATGCAATTCTGACTTGTAATGTCACACAGCTTTTATTTAGGCTCAGTTTAGACTTACTTTTTTGAAGTTGAGGTTAAAATACGAATAAAGCTATTTTAAGCTATTTCATTAATTATAGTAGGTGTTTAAAATATTATGTCATAAATGATATTTTGTGGGCAAGTAAACTTATAAGAATACATATGAAGAAATAAATGGCAACAACTTCATAGCAAAATCCAAACTAAATACATAAAACAAATATTTTTGTGAAACAAACAGGTACAGATTATAGCTTTGCGTCGCATCCACATCTAGACACATGTACATATTTAGTATACAGTGGTCATCGATGCAGGTTCACTGTTTAAACTAGCCAAAAGTGGTACAGTTCGAGCAAACCTCCTCAAGGAAATAGAACTTGAATGATCACCTCATGTGAAAATATAATGTTTCCAGTTTATAGTAGTGGGTGTTCGCTTCAACAGCAATTCAAAAACGGATGCATCAATTTATTTTTCTGTAATAATGTTAATATTAGCAAAAATGATTGGGAGCAAATAGAGGTAAGAAATCAGGAATTTGGACCATGATGGCTGGCTGCGTTTGCTCCTTGGCTGCATCACTGCGTGCATGATGAATATCCAATCAGCACAGTCAATTTGCTGAGTCATGCTCGGGTTGCTTTCAAATACCCTGCGGATCCGGGGGAATAATTAAGGAACACAGTTTCCTGTCCCGTTGAGGTTTATTCACCTATTTGTTTATTTCCTTACCTCAGTTAACGTGGGACCTGGCAGTGAAGTACAGCACTGTAACTCCTTTATTTTGATACATTTCACATCTGCTTTTTATTATAGCTGGAAATGTTTCAAAAATACATCCCAAAAGCCTTGTTTGCCATAATTGAAAGTAATAATTGTCAAATGTGTGTTGTTTAAAAGAAACTGAGGGATGTGGTGTAGAACAAAAAACAACACTGGGCCTTGATCATCTTGCTATATGAAACTAAATTCTACCCCCAGAAGAATTCACCTTTTCTAAGTAAAACCTAAGATGGATGTTTTAATCTCCAGAAACTATACACTAAGACAATCTATCTACTTTCTACTGCGTCCCACCTCTACTCTCCTAATGTATTCACTCTTTTGCATTTCAGTGATACTGTTGTGTTCTCTGGGTTTGCTGATGCATACAAATAAGTGCACTTTAAAGTTTTCGAGTTGAAAAAGCAAGGCGCCATGCCTGTCGGAAATGGTTCAATTACCAACTCTAATAGTGGAATGGAAAAGGGACAAGAATGCTTTTATTTTTTCTCGGACCCATTTTTATGTAATTTTTTTGCCATTTCACACTCTCACTTTCTCTCTCTGCATTTCATTGTGCTCCACAGTTTAGTGCTGTAGCATTAGCAATTCTAATGGAATGGAGCGCTGTTCTTAGTTTGATCGGCTGGGAGTGATACGAGGGGATTTTACAGAGAGGGAGCAAATATCAAAGGCACAGGGACAAGATGATGGGGGAACAGGAGGATAACACTATCTTATCTGCAACAGGCGACAAGGCATATACTAGATGTAGATGCAAAAACTGAATCCCATGAAAAATTCATCACAGCCAGGTAAAACCGAGTTCAACTGTTTTGGTCTCTTTGTGGTGGATGCTTGGAAAGTTTTTAATTTCAATCATCAGCTTTGCATTATTTGAATCCAGACTGAAATTAACTGACCCAATCTTTAGGCTCCGTTGATCTTTTATCCGTTCCAGTGTGTATTTTTGCTCCTGTGCCTGGTTTACCACACAAAAGCCACAAAGCTGGATGTCAGCAGCCTTGCATAATCCAGAGATTCTGGTACACGCAGCCTCTCTTTCTCTGGTTACAGCTGTTACTAGGATGCCATCTGGGTTATCGCACTGCGAGGAAGGTGCAGACAGGTGTGTGTGTGTGTGTGTGGGTCTACATGTATGCATGAATAGCTGCTTGTGTGTCCAGGGTCCGCCATTGTATCTGTCAGTGTGTGTGTGTGTGTGTATGAGTGCCCTCCCTGCCTGTCTTGTCTGCTCCGGCCCAGCAGCTGCCACCCCAGGCCAGATAGGATGACATGACCTTCTGTGGTAATGAAAAGGCACTGACAAATCACTGTCTGCTTCTCACATGGTTAGGAGAGGAGAAGAGATGCTGACACCATCTTCTCTCTGTGTTTTTATGACTTTTTTTGTGTATTTGTTGTTTTTTTTGTGCGTGAGTGTGTCTACATTCGTTTCTCCTGTCCAAAAGCGTGGCTCTCGTCAGGGGGTCTGGCATCACACAACAAACACCGCTGTTTATGACCGAGCAGATGATGAGATCTGCTTCGCCCTCTCTGTCTGCACCGGGCTCCCTGCTTCTTTTTTTTTCAGCCCAAATTGGCCTTGGTTGAGGAGAGGGATTGTCTTGGAAAAGATGTGAAAAGGATATGCCTGGTTGCGCACCAGTCGTTTCAGCAATCTATTAAGTACAACGGGAAGGGGAGAGAAAGTGTCCCCCTTTTTTTAACCTGCAGTGGGTTTTTTCTAGAACACGGACTGAGCTGCATTTATAACCTTAAGATGGAGCCTTATCTCATTTTCTCTTGATTTCAGGGAGTGGTGGAAGGGAAAGACTAGCGGACAGAGATGTGTGTGTGTGTGGAGGAGTGTGTGTATGACTTACCTGTTACGGCTGGTAGGCTACTGTTTTGGTCTCATCCTCACACCCACACCCTGTGCTTCCTCCTACAAGCGGTTCCCTCAGCTCACACACGAAACTGATCTTTCTTGTGTTTTTCCTTCTCATTGTTTCTTTCTCTACTTGTGCGTCACTCCTCACACACATTTCTGTTTTGAACTAGACTCGTTCTTCTCTCTCTCCGTGGCTCTGACACGCATTCAAGCAGCCACTTGACACTGATTGCCAGGCTGACTGGGGTCATGTTTTATATTCCACGTCGTGGCGAGTTGGCAGCGCGTCTCGCGGCCTGAGCCCGATTCCCTTTGGTGGCAGCATGACTGGCGCTGCTGGCTAAACACACAGAAAAAGGGCTGTGTGTGTATGTGTGGTCGCTATGTTATGAATAATTTGCACAACTTAAAATCATATTTGGTAATCAGCGCTGCAGCAAAACCAGCAGAAGAGAAAATGATCTCTTTGTCGATTTTGTCAATGTGGCCGTGGAAGCTTATAGAAAACAAAGTCAAATTATAATTTGCTAATCAAATTTCAATTAACCTTTGGCAGTAAATTGATTTGAAATGTAATGACATGCAGCAACTTCTCTTAGCCAGCTGGATTAGTAGGTACCATATATGCTATAGGTTAGAGTTGATTACTGTGTTGCACCCCCTGAAATATTAATCAGTGGCCACTTCCTCCTTGTTCGGTGCATGATCAGCAACCTGCCAGCCACTATATCCTCAACCTACCTTGCCGTGCAAGTCCCCAAACAGAATTCTAATATATTATTAATGGTCTCACAGTTGCACGGAACAGTCGTCCACCCACAAGTATCCATTACTCCCTCTCAGTGCAGTTAACCAATATGAACTGCAGAACAAATTGGTCCAAATTAATTTAAATTAAGGTGGAGAGGGAGAGAGCGAGGGAAAGAGAGCAGACAGTCCAACAAGATGAGAGTGTAGATCACTCTGAAATGAAAGGTTGATTTTCCACCACAACTGTTAATATTCTACAACTTAGGGTTTATATTTTTTCAGATAACCACCTACGTCAGAGGGCTTTAAAAGATAATTGTACCTAGATGAAGAATGCCAGGATTATTCTTGTAATCTTCATTTGTATAAAAAGATATCAGCATGGACAGTAGCTAAGCAACAGTTGTACCATGAATATATATGTCTAAGAAAACAGGACATAATGTTTTGATGTGAGGTCCAGTTAAATTAAATGGAAAAGAAGTGCTCTACTGACTCTTTCTCTACTCCCCCCCCCCCCCAACAGGCAGCGGCCTGACAATGACTTTCATCCCTCGAGCACAGACGTTCCCCAGCTTTCTGTCTGATGAGCCAGAACGGGAGGAGAGCCAGCACCAGGAAGAGGCACCATCGCCCTCTAGTGGCTGTGAATCCAGTTGCAGCCTGAGACCCCTTCAATGACAGAGAACTGCTCCACCCAAACTGGACACTTTACCCACTACTGTAGAAAGGATGTAGAAATATGTATAGTGACATGTGTAATATATCGTTTCCTGGTGATACTGAAACAATAGTGTCAACTGTAGACTGAGTGGTAAATGGAAAAGGAAAATGTACTTTTTTTGTGTGACAGCAGCAGTAGCTTCAAAGATTGCACCAAAAATCCTGTAAGTGTAATTTTAAAAATTTTTATGTTGTCATTATGCTGTTAAAGCCAGCAGGACCCCCTTTTTTTTAAATCACTGCACTACACCTTATAAGAAATTAGAGGTACTATCAGACAAAGGTCCACTGTAAAAAAAATGTTAAAAAAGGCTTTTGTTCCGAAATCAGGCTCATTCCAACAATGTGCCGCCTCAGCAACCATTTCAATTGAAACTCCACCATTTTTGACACACAATCCTCCCATACTTACTGTACTTCGCTCCCTCTCAAGAATGTGAAAGTGATCAATGCCTTACACAGAAACAGCTTGACTTTGATGGCAGTGATGAATCAGCTAAAGCCTTTAATCGGTTACAACCAGCAAAGGGAAAAAGTCATTTAGAAATGTGCTTCAAGGATATAGGAGTGGACTGTCATGTCAGAAATGATAGAATGCAACCTTCTCACAGCCTCTACTTTAAACTACATTACACTAGCAGAGCAATTTGATTTTTAATAGCTTCCTAGCTCTTCTTCAGCCTCATATACGGTATATGATAAATGGTTCATTAGCAGAAGGGGAGAAGCGAGATGTTGGTGACCTGATGGGGCGAGTTACGCAAGGAAGTAAATCATGGCATCATGGCACCCAGATGTGACACAAAAAACCCTAGCATTTGCCCTGCTGGTATATGTTCATACAAGATAAACATTTTGAAAGCAAATAGATTTCACTCAGAAAATCTGTACTCAGTAAAATACACAAAAACAGGCTAAAGTCATTGAAGGAATTGTTTGATATTTTTGGGAAATGCGCTTATTTGCTTTCTTTTTTGGGAGTTAGATGAGGAGATATATACCACTCTCATGTCTGTATAATATGACGCTACAGCCAGCAGTTAGCTCAGCTTTGCACAAACGTTTGAAACGGGGGAAAGAGCTAGTCTGGCCCTGTCCGAAGGGAACAAATTCTGCCTGCTGCCCCTTGCAAAACCTGATGTGACATAAAACGTGTTGTTTTTACAGTTCAGGTTTTGCATGGAACAAACAAATGAGATATATAGCGTTAATTTGTTAGTAGCGTCACATTTAGCACGCAGACATGGGAGTGGTATCGGTCTTCTCATCTAACTCTTGTCAATGTCGAAATACTGATCCTTTAAAAATGGCTGATCATAAGGATACACAATGTGACTAAAAACACACAATTAACTATCTTCTTTTTAAGCGTGTCAGATACCTTATACCGTCTGGTTTTCCATCCATTAGCAACAGTATGAACTGGAAAGAAATTATATTAGTGGTCAGTGTCACTAAAATACCCCAAATCAGCAGAAAATCTATAAAATGTTTTCAGTGAATCCTTTCTATAGCATGTGAGTACACGACTGCAGTGACGATGATGTGCTTTGCATTGTCCTCCTCGAGTAAGAAGTGCCTTCCGATGCAGACCGCAGAGTGTGAGACCTAACCAAAGCATCATCGCTGGGCTTTGAGTTTACCATTGTGGACAGAATTGAGCTGTGTACCTTCAAAACATTTTGAAGTCTTAAGTTTCTCTGAAATACTGTAGACCCAGCTGTGAAATGCCATGTCACACCCGAAACCAACCAACCTAACCAGAGTGCTTTTAGAAAGTTGAGCATAACACTTCGTCTCTTATATCAATATTTGTTTAAAGAGATTGCTTTTTATGTCAAAGGCAGGCACGAATCCAGAAATCGCAGCAACAACTCTGAAATCAAAAATAATTCAAATGACAATCAGTTTAAGGAGGCAAAGCAGTCCTTTAATGTCAACCTAATCCCTCATTTTAATGTTTTTTCTTAATACTTAGAAAATAGTTTCCTGTAGAACTGGAGATATAAGTACAAGCACTTATTTTGTGTTGAAGTTAGGTTTTGGAGTCAGTCACTTTATTTTGTGTATCAGTATTTAAAAGAGCTCAACCTTCATATTCATTTGAGCCTCAAAGTGCTCGTCTACAAATGTGTCTGCGTCACAGAGCCCATAGTGACAGTGTGTAGAAAGACAGTTGGCCAGATCTCTGCCCTACAGTTGTCTTGAGTCTTAGCTCAAGTGTGGTTAATAAATGTATGTAAAATAGTTCCACCATTCGAGCCTGGAGAAAGTTCTAGTTGAGTGTGTATATCATTTGCAATTTTTGTTGTTTATTGTAGGCATGACATGTCATTATGATTTCTGTTATTGTTACTAAATGATTGTGTTTGTGTCCACCGCGTTTTGTGTTCTGTTGCTGTCAGATTATATGTTAATAGCACTTTGAACACATTGAGTGTAGGACTACAGTTTTCACTAAATGTACATATGTAATGTTTTTGATTATAAAAAGGTAATAAATTGAATGTTCTATCATGTATCAGATTACTTTTTTTATGCCAACAGGAATGTAGAATTCAAGGTAAATAACATTCATTTAAAAGACTTGTTTGACATTTTGGGAAACAAGCTTATTCATCGTCTTGCCCAGAGTTACATACGATTTATGTAAATACGAAGCAGGAGCCAGGCCAGCAGCAGATTAGCTTATCTTTAAGACAAAGTCTGAAATCGGGGCAAAACAGCCAGCCTAGCTCTTTCCAAAGGTAACAAAATCCACCTACCAGTACCTCTAAATTAAGACAGAAAAAAGTGTAAAACTGACAATCAGTGGTGTTACGGAGGGTTAGATTTTGTTATGTTTTTCTTGGACAGGCACGGTAACTTCCTGTAGTATCTGCTGTTTGCATGACAACCTCACGATGGCAAAAAGTTTCCTGGAAATTACTGCTCCTAGCCAAGAGTCAAGACGGTCTGGTACAAAACAATTGGTGAAACCACAAATTGTTATTTTTACACTTTGTTCTGTTCTGTTTAGTTTCCTCTTATCACACTCCCACATCACAGGAAATCAATGAGGTAGTGGTTATGAACGGTTTTATTTGTATACATGGAGTCATTCACAGTCACTGACAACAGTTTCAGTATTGCTGGTCACCCACACTTTATCACAAGTATCACGGTCAAATGTAGCCCACAGTTGCAGCTTCTACTGTTTGCCAGGAACAGCAAGATGAGAGAACGAAGGCAAAAACTTGTGGTTCCAAACTATATTGTCCCTTTATGTTCCACATTTCTACTTTGTCCACATTTGTCTTGTTTCCTAGCAGGATTGTTTCCTATCCATTACTGTCTCTGCCACTGCCTCCATTTCTATGGAGATAAATGAGATTACACATAAACAACCCACAGTAATTGTACTACCATATACCAGTTTAAGCATAATAGGCAAGCTTAGAAGTCATAAAAAAAAATTAAAAAAAAAACAACACAGAAAATGATAGTTTATCATAAAAAAAGGCCCAAAACATTCATCAATAAACAGTACAGTATAAGGAGTTACAAACTAAAGCACAGGATGAGCTAATTAGAGTTTAGCTTTCATAATAAGAGCGTGCTGTAACTAGAATGCAGCCATCCTCGACGGAGAGCCCTTTGGGGAAAGCAACGGTCTCAAGTGATGGTACAGTGCTGAGTGACTGCTTTTCTTTTCCGTTAGATGATTAGCCACCATTGTCAAGCTTTGAATGGAAACCAGGAGGGATGAAAGTAAAAGGAGAGCAATTACACAGGCTTTTGTCAATCGTTTTACTCGGGGGTTAGGGAAGTGAAAAGAATGATTATACAGGCCTTTGTCTGCTCTTCTTGCATGACGGTTCCTGTCAAATATTGTTTTGCCCAAAACAAATATTTCCTCAACAGTAATTATGAAGTACATAGTACATTTAATTAGTGGGAGCAGGGCTTGACTCAAACAAACCTGTCAGCTTCCTGAGACTTACATGAGCACCAGCTTGTCACCTCATTTCAAACCACAGTATGAATATTAATCAGTGTCAGTGTGATCCCTGCGTCTCATTAAGAAACTCAGCGATGATCAGCGCGCGTCAATATATGTTTTGCTCCCATGTACACAAATCTGTTTTTGTTTGTGAAAAGTTGAGGGCACACTGACAGATAAAAACTACACATCCCCATTATGCAGCACATCATATTTATATATGCTCATTTATCATGAAGCTAACATTTGGTTTTGTGTGATCGTGCAGTCTGTAGGTTGGCATAGACCGGGCAATTTCTTATCTGCCTGGAATTCTTCTGTCTGGGATACGCAGAGATGTTCTCATAGAAGTTTGGCTGTGAATATGTTGTAGATATTATCAGTATATGAGGTGTTAGACATGTGACAGCTGATAATGTAATGACTGAATCAGTAGCTTGGCAAAAAGTAATAAAATGTCCCTCTAAATGGGCTCAATCTGAAATGTGCTTTTTATAATGATACACAATTACATCACACGGCGGTTATTACATTAAACATTTGAAAATGATGTATTCTTAAACTATTTAATATAATTTTTTTCAAACAGAGTGGCCTATAAGGAAATAAGAATTTAACTTGATTGAAGTAATCAGTAGCTACTGTTACAATGTTAATTTATAAGATTAAATATTACATCTTCAACCAATTCCACATTTTGACAAGCTGCTCTTATAAATTATCCAAAAGCCATTAAACGTTCAGTTATGGTAAAGCAGCATTAGTTAAGTATCAGGGTATACAATGTATCAGGGTACATGATGACATGATGTGCTGAAGCAAACAAGGTTAATAGTAAAGTGCCACAGGTTTATAATTAAGTGCATGTCTGCAGAGTAGGCAAGGGAGTGCCCTAAAAGTGTCAAGTGTAAAGACAAGAGTAGATATGATGAATAATGTGAGACTCACCTGTCTCTGAGATGGGTGCAGTTTGACTCTGTACTCCTCTCTCCTGTTCTTCTTCCTGTGGTGATGATTGGAAAAAAGTGAACACATGTCGTCCCTCCAGTCTTTTTTTTTTTTTTAATGAATTACTCATTTTTGACATTTGTTTTTTTGTAAAAATGTCTCTACAACTATTGGATGGATTGGCATTACATTTGATACAGATATCATAGTGACTTTTCATCTAGCACCACCAGCAGGTCAAAGCTGTCACTTGTCAGCTGAAATACCTCCGCATCTACTTGATAGATTGGCACAACATTTTGGGCAGATATTCGTGTCCCCCCTCAGGATGAATTGTAATAACTTTGCTGGCCCCCTGACATTTCCTCCTGCACCACCATCAGGTCAGAATTTAAATTTGTCAAATACTTTGGGTTTATGACCAAATACTTGCTCAGCTATAATGACGTTCCCATCAGCCTCCGCTGTACTTTGTTTTTGGTGTCAATTAGAAAATGTTAATATGCTAAATTAAGATGGTGACCACGGAAAACATTACAATCTGCTAAACATCAGCATGTTAGCTTTGTCAATGTGAGCATGTTAATATGCTGATGTTAGCATTCAGCTCAAAGCAGACTCTTAATTTTGTTGATGTTAAGATACTCACTCATGTCCTATTTGATTATGTCACTCAGCCCTTAGTTTCAAACTGCAAAGATCCAAGCACTTTGTTTCAATGAATAGACGGACCGTATTTCACAATCAAGATTAGTTTTGTTTCATAAAGATATGAAAACACACTGTGGGATCTTACCTGCGCCTCACTGCTAGTATGAGGATGACAATGAGTAGAACAAGCCCAGCAGATCCAGCCCCGATGTAAATGTACATCATGTACATGGATAGGCTAAATCCATCTGGTTTAAAAAGTATAGAAAATTTACGAAAAAATTAGACCAAATCACCCAGAAACTACTAATTTTCTATTCATCAGAATAGTGTGGTGATTGACAAATGTGTTCACGACTCATTGTTTTCTCATGACAGATACAGATAGATCACATTAAAGCGTTAGCGCGCAGACACAAACACTCACACACAGCTAGTAACCGTATTCACAGACGTGCCACAGGATGTTGTGATTTCAGCAATGTGAGTCTGCTGAATTGCTTGACATGAGCATAACAAGCATTGTTTTATTGTATTCATTATATGTCATCAATCGCTGAACTCTCTGTGAGACATATTTGAATCCATAAATCATTTTTGGAGTATGAGAAACGATTTATCATCCAGTCATGAGGCCACACAGTATATGTGTATGCACCATGTCTGTCTTTTTACCTGGAGTGGGCACAGTGAGCAGCACGATGGTGGTCTGCTCCCCCGCATCTGTGCTGAAGGTACAGCGGTAGAAACCGCCATCGTCCTGGACCACACCTGTCAGGTGCAGACTGACATCCAGGCTGTCTGTGCAGCTGACCCGGCCCCTGTCGCTGTAGTCTTCGCCCACCAGGCCCCCTTCCACCGTCTTACACACTCCAATAATGCCCCAGGGCTGGCCGTGCGGCATCTTCTCCAGAATGACCTGGTATACGGTGCCATTGTGCTTGTGGTTACAGCTGATGTTCAGGTTGTTGTTCTGCTCTGCTACCAACTCTGTGTCCGTCTTGATGACCTCTGGGGTGGGGGGCTCTGTGTCGTCTTCTTCTTCTGGGGGCTCATCTGTAAACACAGGAAGGTGGAGGGCCCACAGGAAAGAGCTCGTCAAAGAAAGAAATCTAAATGCGTGATGGAGAGAATGGTAATCTAGTTTTATTTCCAACATCATCATTTTATTTTTTTGTCATTTAGCGGGGGCACGGCGATCAAAATTTCCACCTTAGTATTTATTTTCTGCCATATATTTTACCTAAATCTTCAACCTGAATGTTCCTTGTCCAGGGGCCTTGAGGGAAGGTTTGAACAGAGCAGTGGTAACGGCCAATATCCTGGTGAGTGACGTTCCTCATGGAAATACTTCCATCCAGATGGGTGGTCCTCAGGAACTCTATCCTCTCCCGGTAATGGTGAGAAAAGGCCACTCCATACTCTGGATGGAAAACAGCTACCGGGTCCTTGTCTGGTATTTTGGTCCAGGACACCATGCTGAGGTTGCCGTCCCAGGGGCACAAACAGTCTAGAACCATCCCTTCCTCCAGACGAACTATAACAGCCTCTTTCTGCTGGACAGCAACTGGATAGAGTGCATTTGTCTGTTTATTCAACTCAACAGAATCTGGAAACCATGACAAGACACTGCAGGGCACTGGTCAAATGAAATGAAATGAAATGCCCAAAATACACATTTAGGTGTTTTAATTTTTATGCGAGTCTGTAGATTTCTCCTACATTTACCAAAGTTCATCATTAGAAAATGCCTCATTTGAACATAAAATTCCACAAAATGTGAAGTAGCCTACTGAAAATAATTTAATTGATGCAAATAATCAACTGGGGAAGTTAAAAATGTTTTACCCTACTCACCTGTAGTGTCTTGTAGCCTATAGAATTTTATATCTTTTAAAGCAGTTTTCTCAAAATGAGTTTTTTCTCATACTCTGAACCAGAAATCTCTACTTCAGTAGCACTTAGATACACCAACTTTCCAGGTTTATTCCTACAGATAGGTTTGTTCATATATCATACATAGCCTGATAACATAAAACATTTTCTTCCTAAAATGTAAAAAAATGTAATTTCAGAAAACTTGTAATACAAAAAGTAATTGTCTTACTGTAAGTAATCAACTGGGGAAGTTTCATGGTGATATTCATTAGTTAAAGTGTTGCCCTATACGCCAGTAGTGTCTGGCCTTCTATAAAGGTGCTAACTGATAAATCATACAAGAATAACTAGTTTTTTGTAGGATTACATTTAAAAAAAAATTGTTGTTTTTTTTTTGATGTATCAGTTCAGAATCATACATTTCTAAGAAATGATGTTTACACCTATGCAATGTGGTTAAATAAAAAGCCATGTTTTCCCCCCTAAATTTCCCCTACTTGAAGATTACCACAGCTATTCACAGCTGTGAGGCCATCCCTAGGGTAATGGTAATTAGGCTAATTTGAACCAGTACACATAAACACAACTGACAATAGCTGGTGATCAAGCTTCCAAGTTTTCAAAGCCTTTTATCCGAGCTGAATGACAACTGATTTCAAGTCCAGTGATGCCCTTGGGAGAGTTCTATTTAGAATAATAATGTCTTCCAAAACATACAAAAACAAGCTTTCCCACCATCTTCGCAGCCAATTTAACTAAAAATAAGTTCTGGAATAAGGAAATGTTTAGTTTTAATTACAGACTAGGAATAAAGATTAAAAAACTGATGAACCTAAATCTAAAATGTTTAGATAAATTAGAAATTAGTTTTCAGAGAATTCTGAACGTCAAGTGGATGCCACTTCCAACACTGTCAATAAGCGTTATATGACACATTGCCATTCATGAAAATCAATCTATAAAAAAAAACTTTAAATATATTATATCAACTCCATACCTTTAAGAAAGGGAAGAAAGATGAGTACCACGAAGTACCAGTGGTCCTTTTGTACAGCTTCCATCTTGCCCCACCGAGGGAGAATGAAAGCTGCATTGATGAGACGAGTGGAGAAGCACCCGAGTTGCACTTCCTGCTAGCTCTCTTGCTGCAGAGAAACACTTGAGCTACTGGGTCACACTTCATGGTAGCCCACTGTTAGCTCATTCCACACAGAGGGGCACTTTATCACCAGGGCTGGGAATGGGAGGCAAGCTTATGGCATAATGCTGCATGGTGGGATCCATACTGAAGTTTTCTAAATTGTACTGACATTGCCCTCAGCTACCTGAAATTCTGCAAACTATAATTGGTCTTCATCTTGTATACAGCAATTTTTATACCTCAGTTAGACTTTGGAGTACTTTTTTGGCATCTTAAAACATATATTTATTATTACAGAATGTAAATCTTGAATTTGGATATATTTTGGTTTATGAGAAGGTTTTTAGTCACACTGAAATATCGCTGCAACTACATCATGGATTGGGAATCACCAAAGTCAGGACTCGTTTGGTGATTCCCTAGCTTTTCCTCTAGTGCCACCATGTGGTCCACATTTGTGGTTTTAATTGAAATGTCACAACTGTAGATTGCCACGAAGTTTTGGTACAGACTTTCATGATTTGTTTATATTCCCTGACCATTCATCATCATAACTTGCTAAACTAAGATGGTGAACATGGTAAACGTTATACCTGCTAAACGTCGACACACTAGCATTTTCATTGCGCATGTTAGCATGCTGATGATAGCAATTAGTGTAAAGCACAGCTGTGCTTCAGTACAGCCTCACAGGCTAGCATGGCTGTAAACTCTTAGTCTTCTTGTTTTCTGTAAACACAAGGTTTTCAATGTCTGTGAAAGTTTTGATGGTTATCGACAAACCAACCCAAGGTGGTATGGTGTGGAACAGCAGCCTAACACCACCACAACCACAATGTCTGTGTCTAAAGCCACAACTGGTGTACTCCTTACAGTGACAAAGTATGGTAACAGTTTGGTCCAATTTGTTCAAGTGAAATCAGACAATACAAGACAGAAGCTAAATTCTGCCACTTGGCACTTTAATATCAAAATTAATTATTATTGATAAGTATAAAACATGATGCAAAGCAAACAATATAAATACAATCAGTTATTTAGCAGCTGAGAGAGGTTTTCAAGGCACTTCAACAGATGGGTACTCATAGGCTCGTGCTTGTTCTCTGCATCTGCAGTTTATGGAAAAAAAGCACAATTGTAAACAACTTGCAAAACCTAATGTTCAGATTCAGCGCCAGGGTAGGTAGATATGTCTTCATCAAAGTGAACAAATACATACCCTTCTTAGAGATGGTATGTGCCTCCTCAATTCTCAATCGAACAGAGGGACACTTCAAAGTAGTCTTAGCCTTTGAGGAGAAATTAGAAAGACATATTGGAAAGAGTTGTGTTGATGAGCCTGAAATCAGGGGAGTTAATTTTTTCTCAGATTATAATTTGGAGATAAAAAAGGCTGGTCATCTCTTCTGTATGGGAGAAGACAATGAAGCTTTCAAGCAGCTGTATTTATATGAATAGACAGAGGGAAGACACGCCAGGATTTAATTTGATATAGATCACTAGCCTGTAAATGCACCATCACAAAAAGAAAAGTTTGAATGCATGTGTGTATTTGTGCGTGTGTGTACCCTCTGATTGTTATGGAGCAACGCCCAAAGTGCAGAAGCTCCCATGCAGCGGATTTCCATCTCTTTACTGTCCAGACAGCATAGCAATACCTTCATGGCTTTGTCTGGAAGAAAGATATGCAGATAATCAGAAGCGTTCATAAACTGTAAAATAGCCATCAATATGCTGGAAAAATGCTGGGGAAAAAAATCTAAATGAAAATAACAGTACCCTTTTAAAAAGGATTCTAGTTATCAAAAGACAGATAAGATATTATAATGCATATAGAAAACTGTTGACCTCGATAACGCAACATATTGATATTTTAAGGTGCAAATAGCTGATGAACTTAAAGAGAAAAAGACGTTTTACAAAGTTTCACCAAACTTCCATTGTCTGGGTCATTTCCTCATGTCTCAGCAACATTTCTTTCAATTTCTTTAACCTATTCATGTGGAAATCTGACAGTGGCAACGTGGTCACATTCATTTTGATTGAGATCATATTGCATGCACAACACGCACACACACACACAGGAAATGTGATCTTTCCACAGGAAATAATAATGTCACACGACAGGTACCACCCACCTGGTTCTACAACTCCCACCTAAAGCTCGCATGCATGGGGGGTACACTCTGTCTTTTAGTTTCCTTTTTAGTCTCCATGACTTCCTGTCATTTCTTCATCGACGTGTGAGTCATTCATCTTCATACACCTGCTGCATTCTTCCCCTAAATTTAAATGCTACTTGCTCTAAAACATAAACGATACTAAACTTAAACTGTCCTCAAATTTCTATCAGTAGCTTCAATTAGGATTGTCCGACATATCACTGATAACACTGATTAGTTCCTGTTCTGATACCGACAACTCGTCTGAGCTTGTGTGCTGCCCACAGTTTAATATGGATGGATTTTTGAGAGCCATTAGAAGGAAACCACATAGTCTACTTCTAGACCAGGAAAGCAACATGAGGTAAAAGTGCCTAAAACTGTTAATTCTCAATGTTAATTTTCCTTGAGGTACTGGCAACCCTTTGACATGACATGGAATCCTCTGTTTTAATGTTAAAGGAATAGTTCCACATTTTGGAAAATACTCCTATTTGCTTGCTTATCCAAGAGCAAAATGAGACGATTGATACCACTCTTACATCAGCGAGGGGCTGGAGCCAGTGGGCGATTATCTTAGCATACAGACTGGAAGCAGGTGGAAACAGCTAGCCTGGCTCTCTCCCTGCTTCCAGTCTTTATGGTAAGATAAATTAGCCACCTCCTGGCTCCAGCACACACGAGCAGCATCGATCTTCATATCTGACTCAAGGTGAGAAAGCAAACGTGTTTCCCAAACCCAACTATTTTCTTTTCCTGCCTTCAATCTGATCGATTGTAGAGCAGCTTAAACAATCAGATGATACAAATACCATTTCATATATGATAAAATGATTGAGTGGCTGCTAATGCCACCAATTTGTCTGGACTTTCAACAGAAATCCAGCCACACATTTGGTGAAAAATGACAGAAGGTGTGAGGCATAGGTTTTTGCAGCTGAATCTTGCCATACTTACTTGTTTATACTGTGGACATATGAAACGCTGATACATCCAAAAAACAAATCAGCTTTTTTGTACTTCTCCTCTTATACTTGGTTGTTTTAACACCCCAGCGTGAGATCAATAACTGTAACCCTTGTTTTCCTTCCATACCATTGGCAATGACGTGTGGCTTGTTGGCAGGACAGAAGCAGAGGTTGTGAAGGGTGAGCAGTGCGTGGCGCCGGTGCTGTGCCAGGTCTGCCAGCAGTTCCAAGGATCCGGTCACCCTGAGGATACTCTGCTGGCCGTCCTCCGCAAACGAGAGATTGACCAGCAGCCTCAGCCACAGGCCCAGTAGGCTCCCACCGCCACCACCTACAGACGTGGCCTTAACACCAGCCGCCTTTGGCATTGGCACTGACCGAAAGGCTTGCAGGAAATTATTCTGAGAATGGCAGAAAATGAAGCAGACAAGAGATTTAATACAAGAGTTTTAGAGTCATGTGAACAGATCATTAAGACCTGCTCCCCAGTTTAGAACATGTTTCCCCAGGCAACATAGTGTAAGTGTGAGGGCAAGATTTTGGACAAGAGAAGCTTAAGTCATTTATAGCCAGTGACATGCATTTTTTTAATCTTGTAACACTGCATATCTCACTTAAGTTACATTTATTCAACTTGTAAATTTGTTTTTCTCTGCCAGTTAAAAAAGTGTTAAATTGGCTCAACTGAACAGGTTTATTCTAGAACAAGTTATAATACATTTATGGAAAATCTTCATATCTCACTCTGACAAAACAAATCATCACCAAGATATATAATAATGTCTACATCTTATTTATTTGACTTAGAAATTAGGCACTTTCTAGTACACTACGTTTTTGTACACTATATTTAGTCCACAATGTTGTGTACACGGTGCACCAGGCTTGTACCTTTTGCAGGAGGCCTCTGCAGTCGCGGGACATGGCGAGGTTCGCCAAGAGAGAGAAGGCGAGCTTCTGGATAGGGCTGTTATCCGGGGCGACACCTGAGGCGAGCTTCATGACAGAGTGCATCAGAGAGTTACTAAGTGTGCCTTTAGATCCTGATGCAACACCAGGGCCACCGCCACAAAGAGAACTGCATGCTGAAAGAAGAAAAACAAAAAAACCATGACCAAAATTGTAAGTAACAAAGCTAAAACAGGTTTCACTAATATTGTGGGTGTGTGTAAGTCATTTAACCATCTACATCTCCCACACATGCATACACTGTGAAATGTGTGTAGGCAAGAGCACATTATGCACAGTAATTACAAAGCACAGCAGACCAAGGCTGGAGTTCTATTTTAAAAGGAACATTATGTTTTATTATATATAGAGAGAAAAGATATATACCGGTGTCTTTAATGGTAAGAGCAATAATCGATACATGATGCCAAGTCCACAAGCATGCTCCCTGTCCCTGAGGCAGCCAATCAAGAGTACTGCTGATTGACACGGTTTGGCAGACATCAAAAACCACAACTAGTCTATCCTTTTTCACTAAGGGCAATGGCCATACCCAGAGGATGGTGGGTGTAACTAATATGATGTAACACAACAAATGTGCAAACATAATATTACATGAGGCCTACAGTTAAAATTACCAACAACCCAGCAGTGGCTTTAGTCCATTTAGTTCAAAACAGTAAACATTCTTATAATTTCTCTGGTAGCTCTGTATCATACTGTAGTTTTGTGGTTTGGTAGCCACTTTTATCACCAAGAAGAGTCCAGTACAAACACAGTGTAACTCAGCAAAATGCTCTCTTCTTCTTGTTGGAACTGGTTGCTTTTTTCTGTTTATCTTAAAGCTAGCTAAATGTTTGGCCAGCAACATCCAGTAGCTGCAAAAATAAAGACTGACCCTTGGGCGGAACGGCTGTCTGCCCATTATACCAAAACATCTCTGCACGGCTGCATGCGTGCCAAAGAAGAGTGGAACTCTTGCACAAAGACACAATTAACTGCACCTTAGTGGGAACGATAAAGACTGGTTAGCTGAGAGAGACCAGTTATAATTAACAGAAAGTTGCTGAAAGCTTCTTTTTTTTAATCTTTTTATCTAACTGGCATTTAATCTTTATTCACCATGAAAGCACTCTGACTAATGATGAAAATCTTCTGACTCTGGAAGGGAGGGACTTTTTTTTGCCCTAGGCTATGGCTACAGTTCATTCTACTACTAGGCCATTCAGAAATATAAACACAAATAGATAACACAGAAGTAAGTGATACAAATAAAAAAACAAATCTCTCTTGTGGCATCACATTCACGTCAGTATAACTGACATGACTAATTGCTGCAGATTACATACAAAATACAGAAATGAACGAGCTTAAGACAGAGCGTATTGACAAGACATAGTCTAACCCTGACTGATGTTGCTTATTGGAGAACATGACAGCTTGTTGGTTATACTAATCCTGGAATGGTAAGAAACAGCAACAGGCATATGCTGATATGCCTGAGGTTATCTTAATACCTGTCAAGAAAGCTGGTCCATCAAAGAATTGACAAGGGAGCTCTGCTTTGTAATGGATCTACTTCACTGATGCGAGTCAAAGGCATTCCCACGGCTGCTACAAATCTCATACATTTTTTTGCATCCATATTGGCCTGATCATTCCATAGAAGTGTAGGAAAAAGAGATGTGTTTTCTTTTTTTTTCTTTTTTTTACTTTCTGGCTGTCTGTGGGAGCAAGTTTTGGGGCTGCTACAAAAATATCTGTGAAAATGTGTGTGGCAAAGATGAAAACAACAATCTGACTTGAACTAGCAGTGCAAACAAAGCCTTGGATGAAGGAGGTAGACTGGAGATGAAACATTCAGTAGAAATGTAGCAGACTCAGGAGACGAAACGGTAGCCTGAGGGTGGATGGTGTAATACTAAGCCTGGCTGCATGCAGCCTGAACACAACCTGCTGTTCAGTTAACCTTTAGGGAAATACTGTGCCTGACTTCACTGAGTTATGGTGCTTCACAGCTTGAGCTTATGAGGGGTCTAAAGCGAGTGAGTTTAGATCAGAGCATACGCACCCACTGAGGAACTGGTGCCAATCAAACAGATACACATAACACACACAAACCCACACTCAGAAACGTTCATAAGTGTTACACATGAAACATCCTTTCCTTCACTGATGAAACTGATTTCCATTGCACCACTACACCAGTCACACACACACACACATGCATTCACACACACAAACAGATCAAAGGGACCACGAGCCGTTTATCAAAGTAAATTTCCCCACTGTTTCCTCCCCATGAATCTTGCCTTTTCTCTACTCCAAAAGCTTTTTCTACAAGTCTTATGCTGTTCTGATTTCCACATATGCAGCTCTTACGTTTGCATGATGGAATACCAATATCTCAGGCAATACAGAGATGCTCTGTGCTTCCCCACATCATCTCCCCCTCGTCTGAAACCCGTTGCCATACATACAGTGAGACAGCCATGCAGCCTTATCCCTGGATCCTGACACTGTGCCCATTGTGACTGGTAGGCAAGCAGGCACTGGTCTTATACAGTGAGACACAATGTTGTTCAGTGGACATTGGAGAGGACAATGGGGTTCTTAGTGTGAAGTGTGTGTGACTCAGTCAGATTGCTGACTGCAGACAGAGGCGACGGGCAGGCACAGGCCAGGCACAGTGCCTGCACAAACACATAAGATGCACACGCACACACACAAGTAGACCTGTGGTGCAGTTGGCCGTATAGACACACAACAGCTCCAGCACCGCCTCCATGGTAGGATTGTCCAATAGGAGCCAAGGCCAAAGAGCATAGAGTGCCAGTGTTAGGCGAGCATCTGTCGCCACCACCTACACACAAATACAAAAGGATTATACACACACACAACACATACAGTTGTACAAGAAAAGGCCCACATACAGGCATGTGCAGGATTACAGATGCATACTTGGTAAAAGTAATAACACACATTAGGGAAATCCTGATATATATAACAGCACAAACACAGATGGCAGTAATCAACATAAAATGTTTCAATATTTTCCTAAGTGTGCAGGAAAAACACACGAGGAGGAGAATAATGGCAGGGTAAACACTGCAGTAGAGCCTCCCTGGCTATTTAGTTCAAGGTAACCACTAGTGACTGAAAGGCCACTTAGAAAATGAAAATCAGCTGATATGCACCATAAGTAATGCCATTACGGGGTTTAAGAAGCTAAACTTGCTGAGATGTTAGCAGGGCCATGCACATTTAGGTGAAGCTCATTTACAGGCACAGCATTGATACTCTCAGGTTCCATTAAAAACCAATTAGCAGTGGGGAATTAAAAGGCAGACAGAGAAGCTCACTTTGCATTCATCGTTGCGGTAAAGAGCACTCTGCAGGATCTCCACAGTCAGCTTGACTTCCTTTAAATAGCTTTCTTCCTGATAATATAGAAAGACAAAACAAAGAACAATATGTTAAACGTTGAAGAAGAAAACACAACCTTAACTGCATCTTTACTGCTCCATTACAGCAAGGGGACTAACTGCTGAGAACTACAATACATATTCATAATATTTATCCAAAAACTCATTCATGTTGAATTCAGATTGTTATTGTATCCAATGGAAAAAACACAGGCAGCACAGAAACGCGGAGACTGGAAATTTCCAGCCAGTCTCTGCTCACCTTTTTGCGGTGAGAAGCGTTGCCGGGTCGGACTGATTCCAGATGGAGCTGGGAGTGAGTTTGCTTCATTTGCTCCACACAGCTGTCAATTAGGCCAGCTGGGGGGGGGGGGGCAGACAGTTTGAGTCATATTGTTAACTTCACATTAAATGAAGAGTTATAATAAGATATTCATTAGAACTTACAGAAAGTAGCTCTCAATGATGTCTTGAATTGAGCATGAAATTCTGGCAATAGCTGTTTTTCAAAATAGATGCAGTGTTTTGGAAACTTTTCCAGTCAAGGACGAGGTTTAAAATTTTAGGTTAATGTAAAGAAAGCATTACGCGTGTCTTATGAGGAACCACCAGACAACAAGCCAGTGACCCATTTAAAATTTTCAAAGAGTACGTAACAGGTGACTCTAGCCTGAGGTTACCTTTGGCTGCATGGTTTTGAGCTGTGGGACTGCATGCTAGCAATGTCGTCAGAGCTCTGGCTGTCAGCTTCTTTAAAGGGTCCTGAATGGTCTTCTTCTCAAAACTCTGGCATCAACAGTCAAAGAGGAACACATAATCAAACGCTCTCAGAAGATAGCATCAAAGTTTTTAAATTCTGGAAACTTTGCCACGAGCACCATACATTAGGTCTAGACAGACGACCACGTGCCGCCGTCCACCTCAACATACCTGCAGTATCAGTTCACACAGCTGGCTGGCTGAGGGACCATTCACAATGTCAGACAAAGCAGTAGCATGCTTAGACTTTGCGTTTGTGACCTCTTTGTACAGACTCTTTGTCTCCTCTGTGAAAATTGTACAGAGAAACTGCAGAGCCACTGTGTGAAGAAGAGGATCTGCGAGCTTCTCATTCACACACACGGATAATGTTCCTGCAGACGCACAGGGAAAATAAAAAGAGTGAGTTTTTGGGAGAACAGTTTTCCTTTAATGAATGACGCAGCAATACATACTCAATCACACCGAGACAAAATGGCAAATCCATTGTTCGAATCCCTTGACAGCTAGATATTTGTCCATGACTGTGGCAGTATGCACTGGTGGAGAAGACACTAATCATTTGAATGTGTACGCAGACACCCAGATACCATTAACATCTACACACAGACATAAATACAAGCACAACGGCTCAGAATTCATCTTTTACTGGACCCATCAGATCACAGAGGAAGATGAGTAGGAGGAGTAGAGGTAGTATAAGGACAGGATGCAATTATCTATCCTAGCATCTGTTCAGGGAAGTTAATACACACAGTAATGATGCAATAAATGTGTTAATATGATAGACTCTCTTTTTTTGTACCAGAATTAAAGCTGCACAATTATACCTAAAATGCTAATCCTGATTATTTAGCGAGTTACTGCAATCAGCATAATTAGCCATATCATGATAATCAGTCTTTCTGATTATGGAAAAAATTATTTTACAGCCCGCTTTCATCATGTATAAAAATCTTGACTCTTAAACAGGACAGGGCTATTTAAATTCAATGAAACACCTAAATGTTTCCAAAAAGACAATAATCTACAGGCTTCAGCTTTTGGTTGCTGAAAAACTGAAAATATGGTTTTAGTCACCTTATATTAGTAGTAAGATACTATGCAGTTATTTGTCAGCTTAATAATGAAAATGTGACCGCTTTATTACGGTTTTATCGGATGCGTCGCAAAAATTGAATCTTTAGCGTTCTTTTGTTCACCCGCACTTCCTGGGATACAAAATATCAGCATTCATTTGTGATGTTGATGGGTTAGTGAACTTTTCACTCCACAGTCAAACAACTTAATTTGCTTCGCCACAGGCCTGTCCACGCACACGAATAAATGCACCGACACACGTGCAGTGTTGTCTGGTTCCGGTACCGACTGTAACAGAAATATTTAAATATCAGTAACACAACAATATTAAAAACTGAGTTATTTTGGGGTGCACGTTTTGCTGTCTCTATTTTTATTTGTTTAAAAAGTAGGGGTGTCGCGATTCTCCGAATCCATGATTCGATTTGACTTTCGATTTCAGGGTCACGATTAAATTCTCGATTCAACTTTTTTTTCAGCACTGACAGCTATGCCATTCTTAGACTATCGTCTAGTACAAACGTTCTCTGCTTCGTCGAGACTTTCTTGGTTTCCACATTTACTCTGCAGAATTAGAGTTCCGACAATTTAGACAGAGTGAAACCTCTCATCAGAGTTACAGCTTTGTATTTTGCCCCAGAAAGTCCGGCGTTGCCTGCTGAAGTCGGGTCCAGACACGGAGGCAGGCTATCGGGAATGGACGGCCCGGACAATGAACGGATGGTTAGTGAAATAATGGAGTTATGGGTGAAAGAAGACGGATCCGGACTGTAAGGACGGGCGGCCTAACAAATGGCGGACCATTCTGATGCGCTGCCAGGCTAGTGACGGACACTCTTGGACGGTCTGACCACTTCCCTGTGTCCGTCCCTGGGTGTCTGAAAAGTGCAGCTGCAGGCTACCGGTATGCTACCCTGTGTCTCTTTGAACTATGCGTGCGTGGCGAGAAAAAAATACAAGGAGAATCGCTGATCCTGCTTTTGATTTCGAAGATCAAAAGCAAAACGTGGTTGCCAGTGGTAAAGGCCAATAATTTGTTGCCAGTTTCTCAAAATGGTTGCCAATGGCAACCACTACTGTCGAGCCCTTATCTGTTATGAATTGTGAGAAATTATCCATAATAGATGATTATGAAACTAATTCTGCAGCCTAAATCATAATAATTAGTTTTGTCTCTTTTTCTCACTCTCTTTAACACACACACACGCACACACAAACAGCGCAGAGTATATGTGTACCTGCAAATGTCCGCCAGCGTCTCCCCAGCGCAGCAGAGACAGATGGGTATGATGCTGAGCTGTCCCTCCTCACCAGAGTAGCCAGGAGCATAAACACGTCTGCCCAACACACACAAACCACGTCCCGGGTACCTGCATCTGAAGAGGGAAAGAGTGAGTCACAAAGTTTATGACATGAGACAGCCATGAAGCCACACACAGATCGCACTGTACAACATGCTGCAGGGAGAGTCTGATAAATGGATGAATGGGACTTGCATTTGAAGCATTGTTTTTCGAAATAGATCAATTGTGACATATGTGATAGTATATATGGAATATGGAACATTGTGAAATGTTTTTGGACTATCATTATCAACTTTTTTTGCTAAAAAAATGACGATTTCCATTTGAATTTAACATAAGGTTCTGACCTAATCCTTTGGTATCCAGCATAAGCACTGCCACCAGGGTAGTCAACAGCTGTTTCAGGAAGTCCATCTGGCCAATCAGCTCCTGGCTCACCACGACATATGACTGCAGCAGTTTGGAGAAGCTGGACAGGAACTGAAGTAGGGTGACAAACTAAAAGCACACACGCACATACACACAAGGAAGATATTTTTGCAGATGAGCGGTACATGCATGCAAACAAATGGCACAAATTTATTGAGCAGTTTAGGTTAGAGAAACGATGAAAATGTATGTGTAGTAAGAATAAGCTATTCTATTTTAAAAGTTCATTTTCCAAGCTGCGAAAACAATGGTATGCTTTGAGTTTAAGCTTGTTGAGTATTCCACCCACATTAAAATCTGGAGGTGCCCTCAGACAACCTAGCGCTGCACTGAAGCTGGCACTGTACTGTACCAACCCACGTTTTTTTGCGCTAAGTCATAATAACAAAAAAAAAAAAAGTTGAAGAACTCTTCAGAACTGTCGATCACAGTGTTCCTCACCTGGCCCTTGATGTCTTCTCTCTCTCCTGGTAGGACGTTGGGTGTCTTCAGCTCAGTCAGACATTTCTCGATGGGCCCAATATCCACCAGACTGAGAAAGAAAAAAAAAAATCATGGAAAATGTGTGTGTTTTCAAGAAACTGGCTAGAGGGGATTAGGCTACAATTAACATTCATTCTCTACGGAATAAAATATAAACATATTTATTTAAATCATCTTTAATCCTGATGAAAAATGACTAAAATATGTTACCAGAGCTCAACATGTTGATTTTGTGATTTTTATTTACACAGCAAAAAACAGAAAATGTTCGATATATTTAGTGACAACTAAAACAATTAATCAGTTATCCAAACAACAAATAATTACTTTTCCATCAACTATTTGCTTAATCGACTAAACGCCACACATTTTAGCATCAGACTGAATATAACAAGGAATTTATACTGTTAAAACTGTTATACTGTATGAACATTTTAAATATTCTCAAAAAGAAGATAACAACAAAACTCTCTCTCCCAGAGTTTTATTCATGATTAATACTTTTGAGGGGATGGTGTGTTCATGCGGTCTGAGCATGTGGCCTCTTACCTGGCCACTGCTTGGAGGAGCTGGTTGTGTCGGATAGCAGTAAGGGTGAAATCTGGCAGGATGGCCAGCAGGTTAGTCAGCAGGCCACAGTGGGCCGTCATGAGGTCGGGAGTTACCATGACAACGGGTTCCACGGCCGAGGGCTCGCCCTGTCGGGAGTCTTGGGAGGTAACGGAGTCGCTGGTGTCTGTGTCACTCTGGCCTGTGAGACACATCAATACATAGCTAATAGAGATACCTCCCCAACGGTTCACACACTGTGTGAAGCACGTCTGTCTGTGACTAGAGATGCTGTGACCACATAATCAAAAATATTAAACTGTGGTAAAATACCAGAGAACAATGTTCTACTTCTTAAATTGTATATATGAGATAGAAACTAAAACCATTTGTGTATTTATCCCTAACCACAAGGAGGTCCACTGCTTCTAAAGAAAAATAATGTGAAGGTTTATGTGGTATGAGGAACTAAAGCATGATGTGTGACTATTACTGTGTGCACACACTCGTACACACAGACACTCTTCTCTATTTCTCTCTGTAGTACCTTGAGCCATCAGTCTGCTGGCAGGGGTATCTTCTGTGACGTTCGATGGGGAGGGACCTTTAGTGGTGTGTGGCTCTGAACCTCTGATCTGTAATGGACAGCATAATTACATTATTGTTATTTCCAACATGTTAGTGTGTGTGCATGTCTGAAGTTGCAAGAGCATTGCTGACCACAGTGCTGGATGTGGAGAGGGAGCTGGAAGGTCTGCTAGAGTCGGTAGTGGTTGCCGGTGGGTCACACTTCCAAAACCACAGAAAACTCTCAGAATCTAGACCAGCATACACACATGATGACACATAAACTTACAATGGAAAAACAGTGCTAAAAATGCAATCACCTCAGATCCACATGATGAAATCTATAACAGACTTTTCTTTCTATTTGTCATTATGAGAATAGTGAAAGAATATTGGTAAAAGAAGAAAAACTAAAATCAAACCTACCCAGTGAATTGCTCTCCTGAGGACCAGGTCCACTGGTAGCACCAGCATGAGATTGCAGGTGGAACGTGTACCTGCCTCGGTAACAATTGGAGGCAGAGAGAGCCACATGTTGGAAGTACTGACAGTGGTAAAGCAGAGCCTGGAGTGCTGGGAGACCCACCAAAGACACACCAGACACCTGATCATGGACACATGGGTGCTGGAAGAGGGGAGAGAGTCAATGTGGGAAAAATGCAGAGAGATAATTTGTGCTTTGTATATTTGTCTTGATAAACGGTTTTCTGATAATCACAACTTGATCAGATTTTGTAAACAACAAGCATTGCTTTTAAGAGATAAGAATAAATCCTATTTATCTTTTTTCACCTCTGACATACAGCTCCCTTCACGGGTAATGACATCCCAAATTAAGATGCTGTTGCTGTTTTGACAGAGATTTAAACGTAATTATTTTTGGATGTGAGTGCTGGAGGCCTGCACCCCAGTAGAGCTTCAGTTCTAGCAACACCCCTGGTCTGAACCCTGCAGGGCTCAAGCTGGGAATGGTTAAGGAGGAACAGCGAGGGGATAGAAACAAAGAGAAACTGAAAGAGAGGGAAAGAGAAAACAGTTCATGGCCTATAAAAGCTTTTTAACTGGCTGGCAGAGCTGCTGACCTGCCAGTGGGAGTCCTTGGCCTCCTCTGCGTTGGCAGGCATGGGCATCACCAGCAAGTTCTGCAGGATAAATGCAGCCTGGACACACAAACCAAAAAGAGAGATGTTCACACACTGGGTCACGTTAGACTGAATCAGCAACAGTGCCATCTGCCTGTATGTGATTGGTAATAAAGAAAAGTCCAGCCACATTTTCTGACTATAGATGAAAGGAAAGTGACATTTGCCTTGTTCTTACTAGTTTCGATAAGTGTGTGGAAGTTATTTTGGGACAAAGCAACAACTCTTCTATATTTTTGCCCAGGACTCCTCAAAGTAAGTTATTTATTTCATGTGTAGAAATAAAGAATAAATGTCTCTGGGTTGTACAGACAGTAGAGCGGAGTTGTTTTAACATCATACCTCTCTGCGGACCATGCTGCTCTCCTGCTGATCCAGGAGGATGTTGAGCAACGTGCCCCACAGACCTCCACTGATGTTCTGACAGCTGGCACACAGAGCCTGGCATCCGCTGGGCACCGAGGACAGAGCTGCACCTAAACCTAAACTGGCAAACCTCACCTGATGTGAGACACACATTTGGGTGGATGATTGAGGAAAGAAAGAGAAATAGGAAAATAAAGATGGTGTAGGTGTATTTAAATCCACAGATTAAAAGTAATGAAATCTCCAAAAACGTGGACAGTGCTAACGTTATGGGATGCCTAGCTATAGCAATATTAAATGTGAATTTGGCCGTGCTGGTTATACATAACACTAGACTAGCATTTAAATTGATGATGGCAAAGAGAGTCTACGTTATCAGGGGAGCCTCTTAGACTGACTTGTGTGGGAACTTATTTTTGGAGACAGACAGAATTTGGTACAACTAGCTGTCATGTGCTTCCTTTTGTCTGTGAGTTCTTGTGCAACTCTTATGGGTTTCATTTTGTCCCAAAAGTCAAGCATCTAGAAACTTCTTTTTATGACAGAAACAGTTTATGAAGTGGAGCTGAAGAACAAATAGTGAACAGCTAAATACTGAAGAGTCATATACATAGTTTACATGTGATTAAGTGTGAATAGGAATATGTTTAGTTATTATGAATTCAAGAAAATGAGAAGCTAGAGACTGTCCGTACCTCTTGATCTCGGTCGACCCATAGTGGGATGAGCCAGGCCAAACCAAGCTGAGAGGCACTAGCCTCCTCAGCAGCTGCCTCATTCCCCAAAGACCACAGGGATATGAAGTCCTGATGCAGACAAAATAGTTTTCAGTTACATTCCAACTGTGTAGTATAGTGTCTGGCTGTCGAACGCGCACACTTTCAGTAGTTAAATCTATTCACTGATTTCTTTCTAACCAGCACCCTCACACAGCAGTATAAACATTGTTGACGCTTGCCTTGTCCTTGTTCTTGGCCATCATCTCATGGGACAGATGAAGCAAGCAGATGACAGCATTCTTGGTCACACCTTTCCCCATGAAAGACAGGGAGTTGCCTCCCCACTCTACGTAAAATGAGGAGATCACCTGTGTAGAGGACACAGATTATAATGGGAATTGTGAATTAAAGAGCTAACTGTATGTTTTTTGGATTTGGTGTGTGGTGTTATCACATGTTGCTCCCGGTTTCTGTTTGAACACCACAGACTGAACAAAGAGTACTTGTTTCTGAGTTAGTCATTACTGTGTGCTTGTCATGCAACTCACTGCATCCGAAGGAAAGCTAAATACAGCTGAGACTAATTATTTTTCTTTGATGCACCATCAGTATGTGGGACTGCACTGAAGAGCAAGTACAGAGAGGAGCCCAAGGCCTGCTGAGCTTTATGGCCCTACAGCGCCAGGAGTATCAGGTGAGAGGTGGGTCAGGTGGTCGAGGAGACTGGGGTGAAAGAGTTAAGTATCTGATTGTTATCAGTGAGATGGAAGAAGCCACCAGAGATCTTGACTGAAAAGGAAATTAACCTTCATTCTTCATCTAATCTTCATGTCCATTGCACATTAAGACAAACTAAATGAACAAGAACAGGTATTGTGTAAACAGGAAAGTCTATTCCACAGGGGTCTTCATTCCCAATCAAAAATAAAAGTTTGGACACCTCTGTGCTAAGGACTGTTGTGCAAGCTGGTCTACTCTGTGTTACGCTATTATTTTAAGGACTGTTGAACAACTGAACAGATGGAATAGGCAAGGTTGATTAATCTCATCAGCATCTTCACAGTGTGGCATATCTAATCAATGAGATTTTTACCTATTGCAATTCATGTCCCGTAACCATATTCTGCTTAATTTTAATTAATTCCTCAGAAAGTACTGTGCTTTTCCTTTGATTCATTTCTGTAGGCAGTGTCACCTCTGATGAGAGGATATTAGGGTTGCACATGTCCATACAACACATGTGCACATGCAAGCATACTTTACAGACACAGAACTTCACACACATGCCACATACAAACACACGCTCCAACACAAGCACACACCTCTAATAGCCCACTGAGATACTTGGAGCAGAGGGAGCTGGGCTCCAGGTCAGGGCAGTGTGAGCTCCAGCCAGGCTGGGCAGTCACGCTGACCATGCCCTGCAGTGTCCTCTCCAGGCTGGGAAGGCCATAGAAACGCGGGGCGTCAGACACCCGCAGGCTCTGAAGCAAACGGACTGCCAGCTGGCTCTTGAAGGGGCCTGCTAATGCCAGACACAGCCTGGACAGACAGGAAAGGACAGAGTGAGAAAGCGAGAAACAAGCAAACCAGACAGACAGGAGGGTAGAAAAGAAGCAGGAAAGAGAGGAAAAAAATTCAAGATAATGTTGACTATTGGCATACCAATTCTTTATCTTAAGCCTGTGGCTTTTTAGGTGTTTGGAATTCATTTTCTTGTTCTAAATGAGTAAGCTAGTAGGATTTCCATCACAAATTAAGTGAAATAAAAGAATCCCCTACAGTGGAAGAACACTTCAGCATCTTTTTTCCTCCTGATGATATTAATCAGTTTTCTAACCCCAGAGGAAGTCTGAATAGCATTTCATGCGAGTGCATTCGCCTTTCCCATACATTAACAGAGTAATAATTTAATACTTTCTTTTTTATCAAAAATTCATTAGAAATGTAGAAAATATTGTGGCATATCGATAGCAGAAAATCTTGGAAGGTCGACTGTGCCTCTGTGACCCTGAGCTATAGCTAATGGAGAAATGAGTACTTTACTGTATGTTTGCGAAGCAGACAAAACCATATTCCTACCTATTCTAGTATTATAATATAAGAAATAAAATTAACTTTCAAAATTATAAACAACCTGACAAATTGTTTCATTTAAAACTTAACTAATATTTAAATAAAAGAACCGAAGACCTGAAAATAAAGAACTATGTCTACTCGCCTGTCTTATGACTTCCTAGTGGAGAGTCAAAACTGTTTGTGGGGAATCCTCCTACCTGTCAGCGGTGTGTGTGAGTCGGAGGAGTAAGATGTTAAAGAAGCTGGTGAGTTCTCTCTGCAGTCTCTGGCTGACATGGTTCTTCAGTTCCTCCAGCTCCCCTGGGCTCTGAGTTGAGGTCTGGGTCTCCACACCAAGCAGCAAATTAAGAAGGGACTCGGTCTCCTGGATGATTGATAGATGAATGGACACCAACAATTTCTTAATGGTTTGTTTGTTGATTTTATGTAATTATTTAAAATGTAACCCATTTTAATGTGATAGTGCTTTTTAGCTCGTCGCTTTTTACTTTTCTTTGGTCCCTATACACTCATTGTATAGGGACAGCTGCAGAGATAGACAGCAAAGGTGAGCGAGAGAGGAGATGACATGCAGGGCCCCAGGTTGTAATTGAACCCGGGCCGCTCCATTAAGGACTCTACTTTTTAATTTTCCTTTCTTTTAAATGTTTGTTTTAGCAACGTGTGAATGTCTTCACTGGTTTTTCTTATTTTGTTATGCCTTCATGTACTGGAAACTTCATACACAGTGTATCTCCTTGTTCACAGGAATTATTAACTTTAGTGGATGATGTAGTATTAATAGTAAAACAAAATGTATATGCCAACCTTCCTAAATTCAATCAAAGTGACCCATGGAGGGAAGATACAGAAGAGGCTGACCGGTGTATTTGAGCAAGCACCTTGTTTTTAAACACCACCCATTTTTCCCTACAAAACTCAAATCTATGAGTGCCAAACATGCAGGATTTCTTACTGAGCAGTGCACACTGAGTAGATAGCTAATTCAAGTGTAGAGAATGACAGATGTTCCTGAAACAGCTCAGTAATTACAGAAAAGTCGGAGCAGAGCAGAGCTGCTCACCCCTACCAGGCATTCAATCTGAGTCTGCTTTAGCTGCCAGGGGAGGGCTTATTGTTTACACACACATTAATGAGAAAGCCAAGGTGAGACTGATTAAATCCTAAAAGTAGCTCTACCCGCTAAAACAATGTGGTTATTCTTCTCCTAAGGCAAAAATATGACTCCAACTTTGTGTTAGGAGCTCAGGAAATAATCTGTGCCGCAGGTCTGAGGTGGTACGCTTTGATACTATTTTTCTGTCGTTATGAGAGAGTAATATATTTGGCTTGTCTGATGGCGTGTGATTTATTCAAGCTTTGATTACATGTTTATAACCCTCTGTGTTGGAGAGGAGAGAGCCTAACCAGATTACTAGCTAACAGAGATGCACACACACACATTTCACAAGCACATACACATACACCAAAGGCAAGCTATAGTACAGTAGTACACGGTAGTCCATGATGCCTCTATACCACAACCATACTGTAACTTATACCAATTTGTATTAAAAAATTCTCATCGATCCCTTTAAGCCAAAACTTTACAGAACTATCGTAGTGAGGTTTTACATTCCTGCTTGTCCAAAAAGTGTACTTTTTGTACCTGGTTGAGAAGCAGCTCCAGAATCCAGCGCAGGTCCTTGTCCTCTGGGTCTGATCCAGACTCCGTGTGTTTGAAGTAGGCATTAAAAAATGCAACAATGCCCACCAGCAACTTCTCATCTTCAACACAGGCTGGACGCACCTGGAGAAACCTGCAGGGAGGAAGAGACCGCGACAACAGAAGGAAGAGAACGAGGTTGAAAGGGAAATATTCAGTAATAATTTAATATTCATTATTTGTCTTGTTATTAAAGTATACTGATTAATAAAGAAGCTAAAGTTCTATCCACTCATCTTTTTCTTCTTTGTTTTATTCTTTCGCAAAAAATCATTGGAAATATTAATTGCACAAACCAATGACAAGCACTAGACAAAAACAACCAGAAAACAACACAAAACAAATATCAGGGTAGCTTTAATACTCATATCTGTAAACAGATGGGCATTTAACGCTATTAATTCACATACATTTTTCAAAATAAGACAAAAAGAAAAAGCCACACTGTGCTCACTGAGCCATGGAAAAACATTTGGTTCACAGCAGTAATAATAATGAGAGAATACTGTGGGAGAATGTCAGAAAACCCAAATGCCATAATTTGTTTATTTCCTAAACCTTAACAAGACATACTCATTGACTGGGTTATTAGCATGTGAATCTTTAATTGAATTTGTATGCAGTGTACCTGGTCACAGCTGCCTGCCAACTGAGGGAGTGAAGGGTGTTTCTGCAGCTGTGGGTGGGGATGTGAGGGAGGGCCAGTCTGTCAATCAGTAAGTAGAGGCTGAGCCTGGAGAGGGCGGAGGTCACCGAACTGTGTCCTGCTGCTGTGACGATGGCCTGGATGCAGTCCTGCAGCGCAGTGGGAAGGTGCACTGCCTGCAGCGACAGAACCTGGGTTTCTGACAGCTTTAAGTCAGGATGAAATCTGTAGGGAACAAAATGTAAATGGTTAAGAAAATATATTCGAAATCAGATTACACTGACTATTGATGTGCTGACAACTGGGTTGTATAGGCAGCATCCTCAGAAGCATACTAATGACTGCATTAATAAACATATTTGATCACCAATCTGAAGGGAGTCATCCAAAAAGAAATGTTTTACTGAATTACTGAATCAAGCAGAGGCAGGCATCATACCAGCCACAAGCAACACGCAATACTCAAGAAACCTGTCAAAACAATATGGGTAATGGTAATAAGACAATAGCATCAGAGGTTAAAGACTTGTGCACATACAGTAGCTGTACTTTACACAAAGTACAAAGGAAGATCACTCTCTATTTTCAATGACTAATCCATCTTAAACAAGTACTCTTCTCCCCATCATAGCACCGTGTGAAATTTAGTTTCTGGTGGATTGAACCATCTATAGTGTGCTTTAAACGTCTTTGCTGTAATCAAGGTGGTTAAAACTGTGTGAGAGACAGTCTCATCTGTTTGAATTAGGTCACATTAGAAGTAAATGAAGACAGATGAAATACAAAATGCCAAGCCTCTGAAACTACTTCTTTACTGCAATTCTCCACCAGAGAGAACATTGTATAAGAGCGATGTGCGGCGCGATTTTTCTTTAATTAAAATATCCTGCTATGAAGATATTGTTCTGGTCAGTTTCTCCAAAATCTAAAATGTTTTACCTCAAACCAAAACACAATATTGCACAACTAACAGATAAATGAATATACTGTATTTGAACAAATAACTGCAAATAGTTATTTCCTTTGACAATGATGGACAACTTACGTTCTCTCGATACAGGAACATTGGTCAACTTTGGTCTCCAATTTTTTTCCCATCACAGTTTTTACACAAATTACAATAGACTCGAGTAATCATTTAAGACTACGCTAACACCCCCCTACACGCATAAGAGTAAGAAACATTTAGGTTCTTACTCCGTACTATCGGTAGAGATGCCGTGCAGCTCTTCAAGGAGGTTGTCTATCCCAGAATGCCATGCGGTGTTCCAGGCCACCTGCAGGGCTTGGCGGGCGGGTGCCAGGGTCATGAGGTCAGAGGAAGGGGGTAGGACACAGCAGTATGGGCTGACAGCGTGATGAGTCGCTGCTTGAAAAGGAATTTTGTACCTGCAACAAAATTTGGGAGAAGAGTAAACAGTTGTTGCTTGTGAAGTTCATGAGAGAAAGAGACCTTTAAAAGAAACCGCAACCCATGTACGAATGTTAACTGTTGATCTTCACAGCTTTACAGATCAGTTTACCTGCGTATTACTGACAGTGGTAGGGAGAACGGTGTGAGGGCCACATCTGTGTTGGATTTGTCCGACCTGATATGACAACAAAGTACAACAAAATATTGAATGGATTCACATTTATGTTAGAGGTGTGGGAAGCCCAAAGAGAGGAAAAATAAACTCACCATATTTCAACGCTGGCAATCTCATCAAAAAGCAGTAAACTCATCAGGACAGCAATCTCACTCCCATTGCCTCTGTTCTCCTTCAATATCAAGGATGCTATAACGAAGACAGAACATGGACACTTTACATAATATCCACATCCTAAACTTTAACTCGACGTCATGAATACATTTATACGAACACTTTGAACACTTTTCAAAATTGAAGTTTGCAAACCCCAAATGAGACTGCCACCTTACAACAGGCTTTGCTTATATTATGACATAATGATAAATAAGTGATACATTTGCAACACGTGCTTGCAACCAGTTCTTTTTGCACATTGCATATGTAAAACCTGGCACAGTATTTTTGATATAAAACTCTCAAAAACGCTCCGAAAATGTATGTTTCTGTCTAAATCAGACAATAATAACAATAATGAAATAATCAACAAAATGTACAGGCAGTCACAATCCAGATGTTATCATTTACATTAAATGTCTCCTAATTTAAAACGAGTGAATTTAGCTACAAATTATGCAGCATAAATATGAGTTGCTCTATATATTACCAACTACAGCATTGCAGATAAAGCTCTGAACAATGTACTGGTCTTGAGCTGAGCTCCATAGCAACAAGTTGCATCATACTAATACGCCACTTACTACAGTGTGACAACATGGTTAAAAGCCATGCATCAACACGTGACATTTTTTGAGAATGTGCCCCCGAGCTAAACAACACAACGTGTATAGCTGTTACTTAATGAGTTGTCGTGTGAATGTACCCCTGAGCAGTGTGAGGAGCAGGAGGTTGCGCTGTGCCAGGCTGTGCCTCAGAGATGGATCTGCATACACCAGCTTCCTCAGGATACATACGCAAGGCTCCAGCAGGCAATCTAAGCTCTGGGGAGAACAGCAACATACGAACTCAGTGTTTAATTGCAGGGAAAACACAAACAGACACACATATTCTCTTTCAGTCTCTTCCTGCTGTGTGTCTCTCACATACAAATGCACTGTCTCTTCACATAAACTAAACCCAAATTCTGTGATTCTGCAGGTCACAGGCAGTGGAGGGTTAGGACAAAGACAACCTGCAGGCATCCCTCCTATACACACTTGTTAACTGAGACAAGTCATTCTCTGCAGCCATGCTCTTCCATGTAGCCAGACATGCTGGACGATTACCGCTGTTAGCAGCTTCTGATTCAAGGCCTGGGAATGATCAGCAGACTGTAGTAACTGGAAGGCAAAAATCACTGCTGACCAGGGCCTGTCTGACACTATTAATACAGGCCATTTCATCCTTCTATCATGCACGGCTCAGTGGGTTTCCTCCACATCCGCTGGCAACACATGTACTCACATGAGCTCATATGAACCAGGACATGTACATGGGAGCACATGGAACTGCATTCATGAGATACAGGGTTTGTTTTATTTGGCTTCAACAGCAATTCGTTCAGTGCAAATCTATTTATCACTCTGCCAAAGCAGGTTTGTTTTTACCTTGTTGCCATTTACACTCCCCATAATGAAAGAAATGACTTTGTCTGTTATTCCAAGATTCTTCAGCACTGGGTGCATTGTTGTGTCTGCAGGGAAGTAAGAGAACAATTCAATATACTGAAGATAAACATTTGCATAATCCGCAACTATTTGCTTTTTGTGCTTGTCTAAAACATATGGTGGTGGGAAGGCACAAACTCTGCGCTACTGGTTTCAAATTGTAGTTTTCACAAGGGGAGAGCTCTCACTTATCACAAAAACTTTTAAAGTTGTTTTTTTTTATTTTATAAAGTGCATAACCTATTGGCCATAACTCCATTTAGGCCATTCAAAACTCTTTTAATGAGGTTGATAATTCAGCCACTATACTTCATTATTGAATGTCAAGCTCAATATCATTCTCAAATTAACTATTCTCACATTATGCTCTTCACTTTGCAGTGATACTATGCCCTTTACACACAAGTACTTTTGGGGACCAACTATGAAAAACAGAAAGGGTGTTTTGTGTGAGTACTTAAAAAAATACTCTGGTCTGAAAGGACTCAGCCATCAGAGAGATGCACAGAGGTAGACTCAAAGGGTGGTATAAAAGTATTAGCCTGCCCAGAGTCATGATGCAGCATGGAAATGTTGGAAAATAATACAATAGTTGAGTTTAGAAAAATACTGTATATTACTGTTACCTTCTTTTACAGACAACTCACTTTGTAGCACTACAGACAGCTGCTCTGCTGCCGATCTTCTCAGGGAGATGTCAATAGTGTCTGAGGACAGGATACAAAACAGCTTCTCCACTGACTCCACCTATTCACCAGTAAACACATTAAGTAAGCACGTATATCTGCCTGTGCAGAAGTGTGTCGTTCTTTCTGTGTATGTGGATTTATACCTTAAGGACAGACTTGTTGCTGGTGTCCAGCGTGATGTCTAAAGGGTTTCTGAGGCAGTAGAGATTGGGGAGTGAGGAGATCACTGGTTGATCCAGGTCTGGTCTGGCTGTGATAGCATCATCATCGCTGGTTAGGTGGGGCAAGATTTGTTGCACTGCTGCTATTCTCACACTGTTAATAATGAGCAGAATCAATGAAAAACTTGGATTGAAATATTTAATATAAAAACACAGATTAAAAACTACATACAACTGCTCTATTCAGGTGATGAAGCAAGATTTCTGTCTGCTTTACCTGCCTTTTTATGTATTTTGGGGGTTTTTTTGTTTGTTGTTTTTTTTTACACAACATCCACATGGTGATTGGTTGTCAAAAAATAGCTGGCAGGGCAGACAAATCTATTTTCTGTTGCAAAAATGTACCAGGGCTTGTCTCCTGGCCAGTTTCTGGTGTTAATTTCCATCTCTATCAATATTCATAGACTGGGACTAGATAGCTGTTTTACACAGGCCTCATAGAGCATTTAGATGACTTGATGAGCACATCAGCTGACAGCAACAGACAGTGGTAATATGTTCATCACATTATAGAGCAAACTATTTAGACTCTCAGGAGTTTGTCTGGTTCACAAAAAACCCGGAGACCCAACGTCAAACAACTTCACACAAGCAGGGCACAAGAGAACAGTACCATCACATACGGTATACACAAACTTACACATCTCGGATGGCACATAACACACACACAGAGAGAAATACAAACATTGACAAAAGAAAGACCCAAGGCCCAGACTCACGTGGGTTGTTTAGTGAAAAGGAGTCGGAGCGCTGCTTTAAGCTTGACTGTGCTTGGAAACAAGTTGTCTCTTGCCACGTCCGACATGTCACTTATCAGCAGGACACAGTTTCCCAGTGACTCTTCAGTGCCGGCATAACCCTGCCACACACACAATACTCAGACTGCCTTGGCTGACAATGGAGCGAACACTGGGGAATTTCAGCTAAGCAGCACAACAGTAAATAAAATATGCATCGCTTTGATTACGGTGGTTTCATTTCATCTCTTGCTGACATGGCGGGCCCATCTCTGAATGGCCTCCTTGAATTAAATCACACTTGACAGCCTAGTCAAAATCTCATGTATATTCATGAAGAATTTCCAGGCTTTCTGTTGCCTGAAACTGAACAATTAATAAAAGCTTATTTTTTTTCCCACCCAAAAAGGAAACAATATAGCACCGAATATGTAAATGAGAGAATAACTACATTTTTTTCACTGGCAGCTCAATATGCTGTCTTTTGTGGTCCAAGAGCACTAAAATTGCACTTTTGATCATTGCTGTTTTGATTGTTGATAACATACACCACACACCACATCCCCCCCACTCCATAAATATAATGTAATAAGTTCCAAACATGATACCGCTTTATGATCTCTGCAGTACAAATACAACACAGTCACACAGAGAACACAACACCTGTAATATGGGCATGACCGGGTAAAGTGCCTCATTGAATCTGTCCCAGGTTGATGCTGTCATCATCAATCGTCCCTTGAGCAGGAATAGCAGAATATCCTTGGCAGCAACATTCACCTATAGATCACAGGTTGATATAACATTGGCTAGCAAGTACTCTAAGTGACAGACTTTTAAAACATCTAAATTACATGACACTGGTGAACTCTGACAGTTTAGCATGACCTTAAAGTAATATTCACTAACTTTAAAAACACACACAACCCACAGATATCCCTGTACTTTTACTCTCACGAGTACCTGTGTTGATTACATTTATTCCTTTCAACCCAGACCTAAACTAACATATTAAAAAAAGTGGCCAGATTGACCTCGCTCCAAAGTTCTAAAGATAAATACAAGAACAACACACGTGTTTACCTACCTTTTCTGCAGAATCCTGGAGTCCAAAAGCACTTATTTCATAGAGCATCCTGTGGTGGAGAAGGAAGTTGACTCCACCGCAGGCTCCTGGTTCCTGTCTTGACACATTCTGGATGCCAAGGCATTCCTAGGGGTGTATGTAATCACACCGAAGCACATCATAAATTATCACTATCCTCTCACTTGTGCTCGCTTTCAAGACTTCCAATTCACTTTAAATGTAGCCCTGTACTCTAGATGGTGGTTAGTAAAGTGAAAAGGAAGTCTGATTTCAAATGTCAAGCGGGTTTTTTATAGCACGCTGTCGAAGATCAGCGATTCATCCATCTTCCTCCTGCTTATTTACATATGGGTGCCCCCCCAAACGGACCCGCTTTATGTCTTTAGTAGCCATAATTTTAGCCATGAACCTGCACACTCACATTTAAACACTGACAGTCTATATAAGATGGCTTGCTCTGACCTTGACCAAGTTTAAAGTGCATTCATATGTTTCCATCTTGACAGGTTGTAAGGGATGGGACAGCAGCTTGAGGAGAAGTTTCTGGCTCTCTGTTTGGAGGAGGGGACTGGGCTGATCAAACTTCCACCTGGGGATGAACAACCATAAGATAATATGTAAAAACCATATGTAAAAATACATAATATGTAAATGCAGCAGAACAAGTGAGTGACTTCACATTGCGAGAAACTATGATTTTTATCGTACAGGTAGGAGCAGATGTGAACACATTCCTTGACGATGGGGAGGTGCTGGTGAAACGGGAGGCCACATATAGTTTGGTCTGCCAGCTCCAGTAACTCCAACCAGTTCTTTCCCCCCTTGATGAATAAATAAATAAATAAATGAACACAAAAATGCTGATATGAGTAACGGGCTAAACAGGTGTTTTTATAACCTGAGGACCAAAGCTGGTGACAATTACATTTGTGTCCGAGTGGTTTTAATTTAAGAAATGAAAGTTGCCTTTCCCCTGTAGACTGCAGAGATACTTGTGCTATTGGCTTACTGTAATCATGTGACATAAAGCTCATACCTCAGCTTGTGTTTCCTTGAGGAAGTTGCAAGTAGATTCCATCCAGAGGGCAGCGTGGGTCACTCTCCTGTACAGGTCATGGCTGTCTGAGTTCACCTGCTCCAAGTAGGCCACTGCTGTCTCTTGCATGCTGGGTAATAAACTTCCCAATGACGTGTCCAAGCATAGGTGGAAAATAGCTGTTGCTGCGTTTTCTGGGAGATTGTCACTAGCCTGTGAGGTTAAGAAACCTTAATTTTTACTATTTTTGGAGTTAGTAATCATAGGAAACCAACAAGAAAGTATTGCGATTTGGTCACACAAGCACACACACACACACACATACACATACACACCTTCTCAGGAGGGAGGATGGTCTGTAGGAGTTTAATGGTGAACATAGCAGTGCCTGTGTAAGCCAATCTGTGATGAACCTGAGAGCTGTGGGGAATGTCTGCTGAATAGCTCTGATGGTAGCTCAGGATATCCCCCAGCAGTTCCATGCAGGCTTGCAGCTTCTCCTTCTAAAATATACACAGACAAAAATTTTGCCAAAAGCACACATGCCATACAAGCACAGCAACTCACATCATGTGCGTGTTCACGTACACAGACACACACTGACGCAGAGCTACTGGCTGGGAGCCAAGAGAAAAATTGTTCGTTCCAGGGGTTAGGAATTGAATGTAATCAGATTTCAGGGTTATTTTGGGACGAGATACAGATCCACCCTATCTCAGTTTGAATAAATTGGAACAGTCTATTCTCAGCCACTTTGTTCTAGGAGTAGAAATTGAACAATGGAAGCTATATACCAGCAGGGGGCAGTAGATACCCTGTGCATTGCAGTGGCTGGCATGAACACTTCGGCCCATTCCCACAGGAAAAACCTAGAGGTCTGGCACACAAAAACCGCTCTCCACATAAAGATGACAAAACAGTTCTTAGGCTGCAAGGCTCTGGTCATGTACTAAACAGCAGAGGGCCAGAAGGGCCTGGGCTTGACAAGTGTATAAGTCCCCGTGCACAGGAACATACTCCTTAAACAGTCAGGGAGGATATCAAATGCTTCTGCATGGTAAAAAAAACAAACAAAACTAAAAAAAAAATAAAACACACACACTGGTTCAACCCAATCCATTGTATGGACCTTATTTATACACATAATCAATGAAGACATTTACTAACCCAACAATTCTGTGCTTGGATAAACCCAGGGGTACAGAGGAGAGGTGTGCATGTATGTCTGAGAAGCTCTTTGTAACCAGCAGAAAGCCTTTGTAACCTTATGTAATTCATTCAGCTCGATCACAGTTCTCCTTGACAGTTGAGTACCATATGCCTGTGTGTCTGTGGCAAATTGTCTAGTGGCCAACCCAGTTCCCCTTTTCAGTGAAGTGTATCCATTCATCTACATAAGAGGCTGTCATGAGTTGTGTTTTGACTTGCCAGCTCCATCCCCACCAGGCTGCGATCGTCCCAGACCAGCTCACAAACACTGTCCCCAAGCAGGAGGACGGCATCACACAGCAGCTCCAGAACACGATGAAACGCATGCAAACCCTCTGAGAAAGAAGAGAGGAGCAGAGAAACGGCGCAAGACCAAGGGAGATTAAATTATGACAGAATACAATCAATGCAGTGAAACAGGTGAGGAGGTGTTTGCAATATCTGATCTTTATTCAGACTAAAAACAGAGAGTGATAATTGATATATATAGTTAAAAAATATTTTTTTTCCCCATCCCCCTTTACTTAAAAGACTACAATGACTCCTACCTGTCTTAAGCAGGGGTATGGCATGTTCCATGGTGGCAACAGTGAACTGTGCCAAAGTGAGCTGCTGTAACTGCAGCTCCAGGACATCCTCTACACCCTGGTCAGGAAGCGCCAAATGGGCCACATCTGCAGGTGACTGGGGCGTCTGCCTGGGGGCCTGGACTGCTGTTCCACCTCTGTGCGAGCTGCCACTGGATGAATCACAGACAAGTGAGGAAGACAACTGTAAATTCATACATCATGTGCACTTGGACCACTCAAATACAAGGAGTGACGAATGAGCTGCATAGGGATGGATCACAAAAAACGAATATGCCATCACGAGAATCAGATCTGATTTTTACACTGTAGAACAGCCGCTAGAGGGCTCTTGGTGTCATTCATATTTAAGAAGAATAAAATCCTCCACAGTCTTTCTCACATCGTTTTAGCTTTATCTTTATCTATGTGCACGTTGCTGGTGTCACTAGCAATTGTACTATTATCAAAGCCACAAAAAATCCTACTGTGCACATTTTCGAAAAAAGACTTTCTTGTTAAGTGTAAGGTCTGATGAATTAAATTGACAACAATGCTGAATCATATCAAAAAGTTATTTCAACAAGCGAGGTAGACAGACTAACATAATACCAGTTATGCCTCAGAAGTGTGACAGAAGCCAAACTGAGTCAATCTCTGCTTTACTACCAATATGACTGCTAAAGACATGCAAAGAAACAATACCTTAGACAGCAAGAAATGATGTACCAGAAGTGAGTAGAGTTGCCTAGACGCACACACCTGTTGGAAGCTGCATCGCCATCTTGGCCATCTCCCCTGGCTCTCTGGCCTGTGCGTCCCACCACAGAGGGCCGAGGAGAGCACTCTGGCCTCGGAGATGAAGCCTGGGAACGCTGGGTCCGCACCTCCTGTGAGTACGAAAAGGACGAGTTCTGGGACACTGGATCTACACAACCACAAAAAGAACAACAAAAGGACATACCTGCACATTAGTGGCACATAGAATGTACATGTATGATAAAGCAAAGAGAAGATTAAGATGGCGTTGGTCCAAATTCCTCACTGTAAAAAAGATTAGATAGCAATAGGTTTTCTTTAAAACTTAAAGAAATAGTTCCAAACGTTTTAGGTCTATACTTGAATGAAAAACGTAAAACAATGTGGTATGCTTCAGGAATGGCTCATGGGAAGTATATGATTCAAAACTGAGTGCCTCATTGCAACCTGATAATGAATACATTTTTTAAAGGTTTACTTTGTAATGAAGGAACATGATAAAAAATATGAATCACCAGCTAAAACTCCTGCTATCAGCGTTTGAAAACACCTTTAAATAGATTACTACATTAGGTTAACGCATAAGGCATGATACCTTGCTTTGTAGAGTAGAAACCTGGATCTTGATGAAAGCGCAGTCTCCTCCTCAGCCCCACACAAAGCTGCCGCAGGCAGGAAAGAGCCTGCAAGTGGAGGTAGCCCGCCTCACCTTTACCCGAACCCAGCCTCAACAGGGACAGAAGGTTCTGAAAACAGAAGGGGATATTAGAGCAGTGCGGTTACTGTGAAACTTGGATATGGAAAGGTTTTCTAAAGACATAATTAACAACCAGTAATATCCAATGAGGTTATTATCATAATTTGGAAAATAGTATGTTTTATGGCTCTGTTTAGAAACAGACATAGCCCAAGCCAAGACAAACAATGCAAAAAGATTGTATAAAAACAGGACCTAAACTCAGACAGTGATAGAAAAGTTGCAATAAAGTTTGCTAAATAAAAAGGGCAAATGGAATTGAATTATTGAAGCAGCAATTTATGCCAAGTTCAGATTCCCTGCCCTCTATAGCTAATGATGTCATGTCTCTAAATCCACGACTTTTAATTCAGCTTAATAGCTCTAGTAACTCAAAGGAGGGCCAAGTAAAGCCACAAGAAGAAAAGTACTTTCCCATAATGATTTCTTTTTGATGATGAGACTGCTGGGTGACAGTATGCTAATACTGCCTTGAGAACGATGTAATATAATGCACCGCTTAATTAACAAAATAGTAATGTTCACAGTGGCTCATCAGGGCAAAATGATGCCTCCTCCAACACTCTGTCTATGCCAATGAAATAAAGAGCTCAGATAACAGATGCACTTTGTTGCCAACATGATATTGTTAGATACATCAAAAAGTGCAGACCACTTTTTTACAGAGATGGGAGAGAGCATATCTCTTGAATGTAAAAATAGTTTTAAATAACGGGGTTCCCTTTTTCAGGGTTTCAGGGTTATGACTGACCCCGTTCATCAGCCGGCCCCATATTAATTCAGTTACAGTACACACTAACTTGACACAAGCATATTGACCTTCTCATTTGCAACATAGGTCTGCTGAGATTCCTTCAAAGCCAACAAGATCAGGATGAGGACAGTTTGAACGCGTACAGACAACTAGGACCAGTTTTACAGAATCTCTGATATTTACGGAGGCCTTAAGGTGAAAGAAGCAAAAAATTCCACCAAGGACTTTCAAACCCTGCAAGAGGTACATCATGACCAAACTGCATATATCCTCACAGTAATCTAGTGCCAGCTCAAGCAAAGTAAGCCTCCAGAGGCCTACACAACCTCCCACAAGATCAGGGACACAGAATTCTAAATTGGAATTTTTTTCAAGGACCATTTTTGACAGGTTATTATTTTGACAGTAGCTAGAGTGACCATCCCAATTTATGGGATGGTTACACTAACCACTCAAAACAATACATGTCATGTAACCGACGTGAGCAAACAAGAATACTAAAGATTATGAACAACTGTTGACCGAGAAACAATAGAAAATAAACAAGCCCTGGAATTCTTCAATAACCTCTTGAATTTGGTCTCTTCGGACACCCATATTGAATCAAGCATTAAGAGATTTTACAGTCAGCATCAAGCCACCATTTTTAAGACTCATTTCATAAATACAGGCTTTTGTTTTGAACACAAGCACTGAGACTGACAAATGGTGCTGAAACTTTTAAATGATATACTATTAACAAACTATGAACACACGTTTTTAATGACACATTTGAGATCAGTATACCCTTATAGTTGACACTGAAACATTCAGAAGAAACCCATTGTATCTGAAGATGATAAGAAATGGCAGTCATTCTGACATTACCTGTTTACGCGTGATATCAAACCTGTGACTGCTAATGATGGGAACTGCAAGCACTACACCACACTTTGTCTGGTATAATTTTAGGAAATGTTGTATGTACATTTACAATACTATTGTCAGGGGTTGAACTCGGTTATTTAATACCTTTACAATACTGGGCCTTTGCAGGAAGATCTCAGCAGGAAAGTCTTGCATAATGACGTCACACAGAAGCTCACATGTGGTCCGCACCAAGTTGTTGTTGCTGCTCCTTAGAGAACTGTTTCAAAAGAATTAAAGCAGAAAGATTAAATACTCATCGTTTCACATCACTGCACACTCCTGTGAAGTTGACTAAACCCAAAACATTTGTGAAAAGAAATCATCTAAATAAAATCTATCCTGTTTGTAGGGCATCAAAACCCAAATCTTTTTAAAGAAAAGGTTGGCACAGAATGGTTTGTCAGATTCTTAGTCTACTTAACTTGCTCTTTAAAACATTGTTTCCTGAATTAAATCAGAATTTTACACTGCATTTTAACTATGCATATATTATTTGTTATATACGTGCATTGTCTCTCACCTCTCATTGGATGAAAGTATGTGTCTGTCTGTGTTTGTCAAAGTCAGCCATGGAAACACAGAAAACTTCAGACATCTCAACGACTCATGCACTGTACAACACAGAGGATAAAATGTGTAAAACAAATCATTAACAGAAAAAAATACAATGCGCTGCCTTTAGATAAAAGTACAAGTGAAATTCAAGATGAGCCCAGCACACTAAGAAATCTAAGGATATGTATTCAAAATACTGGTACCTGCTATCTTCTGAGGTGGTACATCTGTATGGCTTGGCATGCTCTTGTGGAAATAGCCCATTTTAGGAAAAAACTCTTCAGGTGGAACAACTGTAGGTGCTACAGAAGAGACACCAGATTAGTTAAAAAAATGCTTTCACATACTGCAAGCATGAGATCAAACTGTTATAAGATCTGTGTAAAGTAAAAGGACAACTCATGTCAACCACTACTACATAAGACTATTAGCATTTTGTAGTTTGCACAACACAGAATCAAAACAAACATTTATTTGGCTTTAACTTGCAACACCTGTTGGAGTTGTAGTACGCTGTCCATGCGAGTAGACCATTGTATGAATAGGGAGTAGCTCAGGTAGCTGGAACAGCTGGTCCAGGGTTCCATCAATGACAGCTCGCAGTCTGGGTTCCACATTAGGAGACAGTTGGGTGAGGAAGTCCACCGCCCCAACGTCTCTGAGCATCTGGGATGCACTAGGATGCTTGGAAGACAAAATGGCAAAATAATTTGTCGTCAAGTCAATTCTATTTATATAGCCCAATGTCAAAAACCACAACTTGCCTCAAAGAGCTTTACAATAAGTACAACATATGACACCCTCTGTCCTTAGACCCTGGATTCGAATAAGGAAAAACTCGTGAAATGAGAAATCTAAGTTAGGTTGCAATGTTAGGTGTATCACAGTAAAAGCAATAAGGATGGGTGTTGCTATCCAAATGTCATTGAGCAAACCTCACTGCATTTGCTAACATGCCATTAAGTACATTGTGTATTTGAGGTGGAGGAAACTTAAGCCAGCCATGAAACTTTATCATATTATATTTGGCAAAGGCAAACATTGATCCTACTTCAATTAGCTGGTTAAAGTCTGGTTAGCCTTGTTGATGAAAGGCTGAAGCCAAGGCCAAAATGACATTTAAAGTCAAGTTTAATCAGTATATTTCGCCAGTTGGTAGACTGCTCCTCTGCAATGTGTAATGTATCTATCATCTAGCTATGTATCTAACTGTTACCTTTGATAAGGTTGAGAGCAACTCAAGGACCTCTTCCTGCATTGGCACCTCGGGGAAATTGAACCATTCAAGAAGATACACAAACAGCATCTTTTCTTGGACAATGTCAGAAACGGAAATCAGGGAATGGTCCAGCTTGCATATGATGCTCTTCAAAGCTCGAACTCTTATCTCCACCAAAGAGTGCCCTAAGGTTTGCAGAAAACAAAGGATTAAGCTAAATTGAGAAAAGACATTACAGCAGACTTAGCGACGTTTTGTTTTTAGCTAACGTTGGTCAAAAGCCAGCTAACGTTGGGTGGAAGTTCAGAAAAGTTTTTCTGACTTGGGTTAACGTTACTTTGTTAAGTAACGTTAGCGTTGACATCTATTACGTCTCTGCATACTAAAGTCAGAGTAACGTTACACCTGCAGATAAAAGTAGAGTCCACCAAGAGAGGGCTTCTATTGTTAGCTAACGTTAGCATGAACGCGGCTAATATTAGACAAGTGAAAGGGTTTTATTAACAACAGTTCAGGTAAAGTCAGCGTCAAAAGCTATATTTGCTTAGCTAGTAGGTTAGCCTACCTATTTTCTTTATAAGGGGAGACAACTCCATGTTCAGTGTATTGCGTATCCAAGCTTTGAAACCAAGTAAAAAAGCGTCATCAAACGACCGCGGCTTGTCAGTTCAGTGAGTGGTTTTCTGGCAGTGTCATGTCAACAACGTCGGCTCTGTTTTCAACGAACGCGCCAGCGTCACTCCACTTCCTGTAGAGGACCAGGGTGCGTTCAAGAGGTACAGCTGTGTAGGATAAACTGAATGCAGACACTACAAGACACTACAGAGTTAATGATGTACTTCCACAAAACATTTACAAAGTGTAGATAATATAATGTAAGCAGCTAAAGGTTTAAATCATTCTAATAGAACTAATCAGCACTTTGTAACGAAAATGCAGTAATAAAGGTGCAAAGAGACCACTAATTATTTGTGCCCAAATTGCAGATGCATATATGTTTAAAGACAAAACTCCCAACCATAAACTGCATTGACAAAGCTGAACAGCAGTTACAAAACCAGCCAAAAGAGATAGGATAGTTATAAGTAATTGACAAATACCCAACCGGTCCTGGGGCATCAAACCACCTTTGTAGCAGTGCAAGATTTACAACTCGAGGTATGTTATTTTGTAGTAGTTTCTTATTTTGACTACCACCTTTAACCCACCAACAATGACATTATGAGTCCTCAAAGACTATTAGGGCAAGGACTTAATATCCCTTTGCAATGGACCATCTAATATGTGCAGCAGATGTTTTGAATTGTTATGTAAACATGCTGAAGCAATTTCTTTTGCCAGGATCATCAGTGTTCCAAGGCATGTTTCAAAGTCATTGAAGGCTTTTGCATTGCTCAAATATCGAGTGAAGTTTTGACAGCAGCCACATTATCCTGTCATTAAATTAATCTCCTCAAACACTGATGTTCTCAGAAATCAAAGTTGATGTGCTTCGCCTCTTAACACAAGTGCACGCATAAATTCTTTTCATACTCTGTGTGTAAGTTAATCCAATTGCACGAGATCTCACACTTGAGATGTGATGTGGAGATGATAAGCAGACAGGGTGATAATTAACAAACTTATCTACTGATAATTTGATGTGATAATAATATAATCACACAGCTTTTGAGAATTCTGGAGGGATTTAAGCCCCATAATTAATATGGCTGCATACTGTATAGTTTACTGTCACCTCTGAAGAGTTTGAGAGAGTAGAAGGAAAATGATAATTTGTGCTTTCATAATTCATTACTGTTTTACTTTAACACATGTAGGTGCAACATGTAGAAACAACATTTTCCTCACAGTGTTTAGGCAAAAATCACACATATATAGTATATATGCTTGTTTCAAAGTGTCACATATATTTACTGTATACTGTATGCTAAATATTCAAATCCAAGATGCTGTTTTTATATGGCTGCAACATCACAGTAAATGGAAAACTGTTTTATACACATGTTCCTGTAATTTTATGTGACATATTTGTTGTCCTTAGAAACCTTTGCATTTGCAGAATGTAAAACAAAGTTTTGTGGGTTGGAACAGAGTTTGTCTGCACAACATGAGACTTATTAATGAACTTGTGAAAGGTCCCATTAACCTGTGGAGGATAAAAAATGTATTCTTGGTCCCTCAGCCTTTGATACAGTATATAGGACTGGGTGTTAATGAATGTTTTTGGCATTCTGTACAACACAAATACAGAGTGAGCGACATCCAAACAGCTGAGGATGTCTTCTTCACCTGTGTGTCTTGGATCATTTGTTAGCATAGGCTGCAGATAGGAAGGAAAACTTCACGGTTACTCACTGACAGTCTGTCTGTATTCCCTTTTAGTGATTTCCCACATCCCCAGCCTAGTGTCTCTGTCTTTTCCCTGTCAGTCTCTCTCTGTACAGACTCGTTTGAGAGCCGCACAATGCACTTGCTTTGACATAATGCACACGTGTGCAACGATAACCTCAAGAGGTCGAGGCGGCCGGAGTTTTTAGAGCCAGGGGCCGCAGCTGGTCTCCACCGAATGAAAGACCCAGGCCATAATGGCTGTTGCCTGATCAAAGAGCTGATTGGCTCACAGTTTTGACCACAAACATCACGTTTTGTAGAAAATTAGGATTTTCTACAAATCAGAATCAGGAATCAGATATTTCCCTTTTTGAAAAAGCAGGACCCTTTTGTTTGGACCCTTCCCTCGACAATATTTTAAAATATAGTACTCAGTTGGTTCAACTTGTTTCAACTAAATTAGAATTACCACCCCACGGTAGTATGCCTCCGCCAAACAGTCAAGCTGCAGTTTACATCCATGTCTGTCCAGACTCATAATATACAGTATGTAGTGAATACTTGGAAGGAATTGAATAAAAGGTACAAAAAGTATAAATATGTATGAGTCCATTGAATATACATTGTTGAACTGATTGAGGAAGGCTTATAGGTGTATTAGCTAAACAGGTAAACATGTACTTAATTATAATGTAAAGATGGATTCTTATAGAGTATAGCTACACAATACGCTCCAATACATTGTTTTCAGTGACGTGATTCTGATAATGTTAATTCAAAATGAGGCAGGAAGTGAAAGGCTGAATGGATGAGATGGAGGAACGCCTGTACTGTACTAGTTATTGTTTACTCAAGTCAACATGTGTGTGTGAAATCACCCAATTCATTTTTAAATTATGGCTAAAAACCTCTTTTGAGGACACAATGACCTTTGAGTCAAAAGAGTCACCTATTCAGTGTCCAACCAACTGTGAAATATGGTCAAAACCTCCCCTTCTGTTCCTGAGTTATGGTGTTGAATAATGGCCAAAAAAGGACATTATGATGTCACAGTGAAGTTGATCTTTGACCTTTTGGGTAAAAAATGTCATCACTTCATCGTTGTATCCCATTAAAAATCTGTGTCAAATGTTGTCATAAATCCCACATGCATTCATGAGTTATGGCCAAAAATGTGTTTGTCAAGGTCATTTTGTTGTCACAGTGACCTTGGCCTTTGACGCAAAAGTGTCACCAATTCATTGTCCGACCAACTGTGAAATTTGATCATCAATTCTTGAATTATGGCCGAAAACGTGTTTTGAGAGGTCAAAGTGACCTTGACCTTTGACAACCAAATTCTAATCAGGTCATCCTTGAGTACAAGTGGACGTTTGTACCAAATTTGAAGAAAATCCCTCAAGGTGTTCCTGAGATATCACAGCATGGGAAGGACAACAGGATAAAGGCAAAGTATAAGGAATTTAGGTTTGGTGTAATACCACTCACATCACCCTCCCCTTCCAAGGATGTTGGAAAAACTACGGTGGAGGCAAAACTTGCGAAAAATGCGAAAGGCCCTATCTAGAGCCAATGTTTGGTTTGTCCGTTCTGGGTTACTGTAGAAACATGTGGGAAACTGTGGAAGGGGACCCGCTCCCTATGTAAACAAAAACAGCTCATTCTAAGGTAACGAAAACACGATTCTTATTTTCAGGCGATTATACAACAACGAAAACATACTTACAAGACTATTTTATTCTATTTCTGGCATTAACTCCTCCTAACGGTTACATACTGGACCTTTACATATTGATGGAATAATAATTTTCCCAATGGCTACCAATGTGTATTAGAGGTGGAATTAGCAATTTCCAAATGTATGGCAAACATAAAACATTATGTATATTCCAGGATAAAGAGATAAAGAGATATAAAAATCAAGCAATGATTAAAAACATAAAAGACTACACTTAATATTACAACATTGACCAACTTTATGCCACATTTAACTTTTTGAAATGTTCTGTTATGATGCAGACTAACTAACTAATGGGAGAGACAACACTTAATCACTAATATCTTTGGAGATCCTTTAACCAAAGGAGGGAAAAAAAGTGATAAGATGGACATATTCCACACTCATTGATTTTTAAAAATGTATATTAAAAAACTAAAGAACAATAATGAATCTGCTGAAATCACAGTGAGACACAAAAACAATGAGGCAGACATGTGGACATCATCCTTACAATTAATGCTCAGACTCTATTTTGAAGTGAACCTTTGCTATGTTATTACATAGTCATTCCTGAAACAAAACCCAAGGGGGTCCACCGGCCCTGCACGGGTTGACATGCCTGCTGTACCCATCTTCCACGTTGCTGCAAGTGTTGAGCATATGATGGGGGGGACCGCCCCCCCCCCCCCCGACATTCCACCATTGGCAAAGGAGTCAAGTCAAAAGACTGAGTCAAACTGAAGCAAGTGCAGACATTGTGCAAATAATTTATGGCTGATGCAAGCGTTCATTTGAAATTAAGATGAAACAGGAGGTGCTTCCCCACATGTAAAGGTATCTCATTAAACAGTGTGGCCTGCTCCATGGGTACAATGTTCCATCCTGACTTGAGATTCAGTGTTTTGAGTTGTGCTTATACATAAATTCAAATTCTTTTAGCAATATTGATCTTGAGAGAGAGCGATATTCCAGAGGCCCTCATGTGTTGTGCCCTGTGGTGTTTGACAACAGCATACAGATACTCAATTCCTATCAGACTATTAGAGTTAGTTTTCTTTTATGTAAAATCTAAACAGCCTGCTATTTGTAACTAATAGCCCTGATCTGTTTATCCTGTCATGACAAAACAGACTGGGTTATGCCCAAAGCGGAATATTTACTTGTTTTTACTGTCTGGCAACAAATATCAACCAGACTAAAGTTTGTTTGTCAGGTCTAATTTAGCTTGTATGAACACTGCATTCTTGATTCCCAGTGTCCTTGGTGTTATAACTAAGAGCTGCCAGCCCTCCCTC
>CM022493.1:16090287-16117879 GCA_011952105.1 Coreoperca whiteheadi
CCTCCCTCCCCCCCCTCCACCAGCCCTCCCCTCCTGTGCCAACAGATCAAGTGAAGGCAGCCTGATCAACCCTAATAGGGCCTGGTAATTAGAGTCTTTGCATAGAGCCTGTCTGCACACAGCTGCCCTAAGCAGGTTGGCGAAGGACTGCCATACACTTGACAGTGTGGAAAAAACAATGTAATGTTCAGTATATGGACCAAATTAGCCTGGCAGTGGTAAACACAATCTACTTTAAAACAATACTGACACTAATTAAGCAACCAATGTATCATTTCAGAGTTCAAGTTTTAGTTGCTGTATCAAACATATGAAAATACTTGGAGAGCCAACTTGATATTTCTGGAATACAAAATAGAAAGACCTTCCAGCATAAAGGCTAAGCACAGCCGGCTTTAGTGGGGGAAAGGTGTTGCGGCTGATAGTTCTACAGTAGTGGAAAACAGAATCCTGATTATTGAACCAGGGGAAGGTTATATAGTGTATTTAAACTGTTTGGTCTAAATCACAAGCAAACAAACAGAACACAATTTAAATGAAACCCCTAAATTCTTTGCTATAGCCTAAACCTACAAATAAAAATGTTGCAGTCATTAGTTTTAATTCTGACATATTTTTGAGTATCTTCATAAACAGCTGCTGTATTATCACTACAATCATAGACTACTATGCAGAACTTGGTTGAACAAAACAAACAGAATATTTTAAGAAAATTCTGTGTCACATTTCTCTAAAAAAAAACATTAAAAACAGGACACATTGGATGAAAGACTGGACAACATTTTGGTGATTTAGGACAGTTAAGAAAAAAAAACCTCTTTATTGGTTATGGGCATGTCGTCTTGTTACACTAAATCTTCCCATGCTACGGCCTCCAGTCCAAATATAGTCCAAATAATTTGAATCATGCATTTTAAAACCACTGTCTGGGGGAGTGTGGCAGCACCTTAAAAGTAATCTTTAGTCATTTGAACTGTACATATGCAAAACTATTTCAGGGACTTCATATCTAATAATTTCATGTGGCACAGCGAGCTGTTTTTTTTCTCTGCTATCATGAGTAAACTAAATAGGCAACATTTCTGCAGCAACTACTTCCTGTTCCGAGTTTAGCTATTTTTCTTGTTCAGTATTTTTTGACAAATCTCTTTTTCTGTGGTGCAACCCATTGATTTCCATTTCTGAATTTCCTCTGGAATGACCTATGTGTATTGAATTTTCATGTACTGGTGTTCACTCAAGAAAGACAATAAATATTGTAATAGTGTCAGCCATTGATTTAGGCCACATGTCTTGTTTTGTTCTTTAGTTTGAAAACTCAGTATTTCTGGTCAGCAGAGGTTCACAGTGCACGGATGATTTTTGCAACACCTGTCTTCATGCCTGGGAGCTGCCCAGCACAACCACATCCTTCTTCTGCAACTGAGCAGCCCCATTACAGCAGTTAGAGTAAACAAAAAGCATTCAGTGGTGGGTTATTTGGGGAGGGGCAAGTGTTAGATTCACTTTAGGTGATTTAGGCGATCAGATAACAAATCGTCTTTTATAAGTTATTAAGTTCAAAACATATTTCCAACCACCTCTTTATATGATAACATTAATTGACATGTAAAAACACGTCACAGGTCTATTTTGTTGTCGATGGTTGTAATACCAGGATGCATTCTCATTCACAGAAGAAACTATTTATTTGTCTATTTTACTGTATCTTATTGATTAGGTAACCTTATTTTAAATGCTTGTTTTTTTTTTTAATGTTTGATTGTTTTTCAGTGATTTTGTGAAAAAAATGCACACATTTTTAAGTGTGGGATGCCTCTGCCTCTGGATGTAAAAACTTGCTGTAGCTGCTGTGTGTCTGATTCGCTGCATCCGACTCTGCTCCCACAATTCAACAAGCAACAAAGGAAGAAAGGAAGAGGCCGTAAGCTACAAAGTGTTAGCCAACCTAGACTGACAGATGTCACCTTATTTTGTCATACTAGTCGGCAATGTAAACCCGCACTTTTAGAGAAGAACCAATTCCGGCCATATAATCGCTTTATACTTCCGTTTGGGCTCAGAAGTTGGCGAAAGGGAAGGAAGCGGTACTGTTTCGACAGCAAACGTTAGCAAGGCTAGCTGAGTGGCTTAGGTAGTACGCTAACATTAGCCAACAATCGTTACACGGCGAACCTTTCATGAACGTGTTGTACAAGACAAATGCCAGCACCTCTGGGTTATTTTGCCTGGTAAGATAAGCAGAATTGACCGGGTAAGCGCCAGCATAATGTGCATTTAAGAAGGTGTTAATAGAAAACAGCTATACTTTGAAAGTAGATATGCTAACAAACTAACTGGTTGTTAGCTATGTGATGTTAGCATACAAGGAAGCCAACATCTGTTAAATTGGCATGCCATGTTATATCGAATCAACTTATTTAGTTTCTTGTGGTCTTAATATTTAAAGTGTAACGTTACTAAATAAATCGTAGTTGGCGCATACGGCTTCAGATTGTTGCCTTTTAAAGTCACAAACTAACAAGCGTAGCTAAGCTAAAGGCATGCTGTTGTGTCCGTTGGCCTTGTCAGGTCAGGGCAGACCTTGTGAACGATGGCTTTATTAATACACAGTTTGTTTTAAGTGATTATAAAGGTATATGTTATGTGTTATTCCCTTATAAAGTCATTTGCAAATCAAAAGTGTGGCACTTTTTCAAATGTGCTGGCTTTGTTTTTCATAGCATCAAATGAAAGGTGGTGGAAGTGGAACTTGACCCATCCAACTGAGTCACCATTTTCCTGCACATAATGGTGAGTAATCAGATTGCAGCTGTCCTGATGATCAAGCAGCTTTATTTAGATTCTTTAAGTGGCTCATGTCTCTAGATACTGTGTGAGTCTTGGTTTGCCAGAACTGCCATAGCTTTTAGTTTTGTCAGATGAAAAGGCAAAGCTTGTTGTTCACTGCATAAAATCCTGACTTTACTGCAGTGTGGTCAGTGAATGTTTGGACAGTGATACATGTTCTGGTGTTTCGCACTACAGCCTAGCACTTTGCATTTAAAATGTATTAATGACTGTCAGTTATAAGTGCTGGCTTTCCGCTATAAGGCTGTTTACATCTATATTGGGGGAGCAACAAGGAACTGTACCCCTTTTTTATACATGGAGCGTAGTAAACAATGCAGCAGGGCAGTGCGCCTAAACACACAGCAAAAACAAAACAACCAAGGAGTTTAAAGGGAATAACAGTGGCAGCAGAGCATGGCCAGGGAAAATACCAAGCATCTGATGATGTTTGTGGATCATAGACTTTAAGCAGTCAAAGTAACAAAGGATTTGCAACCAGATATTAAACCTAATGATTTTATTTGATTAAATCTGGTATAGAAGGCCCACAATTTGTATGTGGTATGGATGTAAAAGTCCATCACATTAAACCTGAAAGTCAGCACTTTAATCTCGTAGTCATTGTTTTATTTCAAATCTGTTTTGCTGGGAGCACGGAAAAATAATCAATTTTAATAATTGATATTTTTAGTCATTTTTCAAGACAAAATGCCAAACATTTTCAGTTCCAGCTTCTCAGCTGTGAAGATTTGATGCTTTTCTTTTTCTTGTGTGATGAGAAACTGAATGCCTTTAGATTTTGACTGTTGGCTGGGGAAAACGAGACATTCGATGACATTACGTTGGGCTTGAGGACATTTTTCTATATGTTTCTGATATTTTACAGATCAAATGATGAATACAGAAATTATTTTCATTATTAATCCATAATGAAAGTGTCCAAATCCCTGGGGACTGCACTAATTGGCTGTGATGTGCTGGACTGTCATTAAATTAAATATTTTCAGTGTGCTGTGATGTGTGTTACTTTCTGAATTTTGCATTATGTTGTTAATGGGTACACTATAAGTCAATAATATGAACATTATATACAACCCCCAAAAGCATTTTTAGGACTAAATGTAAAATATCTATAATCTTCTGTTTTTCTTGCTGCAGGGTTTGATGGCTCCACTGTATGCATGACTTGTTTTGTGTGGCCTGATGGGAGGACAGTGTGGATAGTACTTTCATCAGGATACCAGGAGAGCCATCCCATGCCCCCACTTTGGAGGGCCTGTCAGAATGAAGAAGATAAGCCTTAAGACCATCCGCAAGTCCCTCAGCATAAAGGGCAAAGAGGAGGGTGACTTTGTCATGCTCCAGCAGCCCTCGGTGACTACAGAGTTTTCTAAGGAAGAGTCACTTTTTGGGGGCTGCTACACCAAAGAGCTTTCTGGCTGTGACCTTGGTGGTGAAGAGGACAAAGGGGGCCAGAATAAGGTCCGCTCAAAGAGTGAGAGCCTGATGGGATCACTAAAGAGGAGGTTGTCTGCCAAGCAGAAGGCAAAAGTGAAAGGCAGCCCTTCTGCCATAGGCTCAGTGGATGATGATGACACCTTCTCCTCCTCTTCTGTGCCCATCAGCTTCAATGAGGTGAAAGCCCAGAGACCCCTTAGATCTTCATCTCTACGGAGTCATCATTATAGTCCATCACCATGGCCTCTGCGGTCTGTCAACTCTGATGAGGCATGTATCAAGATGGAGGTAAAAGTTAAAGCCATGGTTCACTCTCCTAGCCCAAGTCCAAACTTAAATGGTGTCCGGAAAGAATTTCATGATTTCCAGATGGAAGGGCTCTTTCAGGACCAAGCAGAATCCTTAAAGAATCTTCAGCAGCCACAAAACGGTGAGCTGCATCTAAATATTGATGAAAATGACGTGCCTGTGGTGCTGGGGTTGACTCCCCAGGACTACATCCAGTACACAATGCCTTTAGATGAGGGAATGTACCCGGAAGGGTCCCACTCCTTCTGCCTGGACAGCTCCACTCCTATGGAGGTGGGGACTGAAGCAGACAATGGGTCCCTCCACACAGACCAGGGACAGGAGGAACATGAACTGGTTAGTGGGATGCCTCCGGATCTCTTTATGGAAACCTCAGTTAGTAGTCTTCTCATTGGTTCTGCCGGTGTGATGCTCCATAGCTCTAGAGTAGAGGTCCCACCTCCCCTCTCTCCACTCCTGCCGCCCATAACAAGTAATGGACATATTCCCAGGACCTTTTCAGGGTTCAGCTCTTCAGACAGCCAGGTAGCTGAGAGGGTACGACACCACCTCAACTTCGACCCAAATTCAGCTCCTGGGGTCAGTCGGGTGTATGACTCAGTCCAGAGCAGCGGGCCCATGGTCGTCACCAGTCTGACAGAGGAGCTGAAGAAGCTGGCGAGGCAGGGCTGGTACTGGGGCCCCATCACACGCTGGGAGGCAGAGGAAAAGCTGGTCAACTTGGCTGATGGCTCATTCCTGGTCAGAGACAGCTCAGATGACAGGTACCTGCTCAGCCTGAGTTTCAGGTCACAGGGCAAAACCCTCCACACCCGCATTGAACACTCCAATGGACGCTTCAGTTTCTATGAGCAGCCTGATGTGGAGGGACACACGTCCATCGTTGACTTAATTGAACACTCTATCAAAGACTCAGAGAATGGAGCTTTTTGCTATTCCAGGTCTCGCTTACCAGGGTCTGCAACCTACCCTGTCAGACTAACCAACCCAGTATCTCGGTTTATGCAAGTGCGCTCCCTGCAGTATCTTTGTCGCTTCGTCATTAGACAATACACAAGGATAGACCTGATCCAGAAATTGCCATTACCTAACAAAATGAAAGATTATCTGCAGGAGAAGCACTACTGAGGACACAGAGATAGGACAGTGGTAGCAATTTGCACTTTTGTGTTCAGTTAAGAGATTTACACAAGGTTTACAGACAACCACAGTTTTGAGACGATTGGTTCTGGTGGCTCTTGATTTGTATCCAGGTGACTCTTGTCACTCTTTAGTCCTCCATTCCACATTTCTGGGTTTTTTCGTTGGTTTTAGGAGGCTCCACTTCCAGAAACATAGGTCAGCACATAATCTATTGCAAAAAATATAGCAGAGGTATACAGCCAAGTTATCTTAGTTGCATACATTAAGTGCAGAAAATAGACATGCATTGTGATGTATGGTTAAGTGTAACATCCAGCTGTACAAGCATGTTTATCATAAATCTGCCATCTGCGTTTAATTTTATTTAGGAAAAATAAAAATGTCATCCACTAAATTGTATGAATAACTATTTCAAGGATAGAAAAGTATTGCTATTATGACATTTTTAAATCAAATTTTCAGCTTTCTGCAGACTGACAAATTTTGATCATCTTTTGCATTTTACTTGTCAGATTGTGCAATGTTACCATCTTTTTCAGCATGATCAGACTGCAGATGTGAACATCATTCTGCATTTATACTATGCAATTAGTCAAATAACTCGCCTAGGCTTCATCGTATAACAAGTGATGATGGCCAACGTTTGATTTTCATGTAAACCAGATTTTTGCTCATTTACAAACTTAGCTTCTTGGCTAGTGGATGCAGTATTATTTGACTGTGTCATGGCATGTTACAGCTGATATACTACAAATACAGTTGTGCTTCAGTATGCTTAGAATGGTGCAGGCTTTGTTTTTGAGTTTGTGATGTTACTTTCAGTTGCTCAAACATGAAAATCAGTTTCAGAGTCATGAAGGTTTACCAGGTCCACAACATAAACAACATTTTGCTATAAAAGATGTCCAAAATGTGCCAGTCTGTGAGAAGGTTTGGTCAGAAATGTAGCCTTAAATGATATGGCTGCATGTAGCCATTAAATAATGTGCAAGCCTAAAGGTACTAACGATGCTGGATTTTAATGTGCTGTTTGTGGAAACAGCATCAAGTTGATGTATAAACCTTTTGGAAATATGGGAACATTAAAAGTAAAATCTTTCTGCATTAGGAATATTAAAAAAACTGCACTGCAGCTCAGGCCTAACAACTGTGTCACTGTCTGTAATGCTTGTATCTGCATGTAGTAAAGGCTTTAAGACTGTCAATTAAGGGCACTGTAGAGTAACTCCTAAATAAGAGAAGATGTCACCGTAAAAGGGTGAACGATTTTGGCTGCGTTGTTTAAACGCAACTCTGAGTAAAAGGCTTGTTTAATGCACAATTGCATTTACCTTAGGCAGTTTATAAGTAAAGACAATTGCCCTCAATTAACCTACAACTGAAAAACAGACCTCTAGTCTCTTAATGCCAGCAATGAGCTAGACCCAGATCAAATGAATCCCAAAAATGGTGTGAGCTTAGGTAAAATGACTTGGGAAAGCCAGGGTTAAGTCCTCCTTGCAACCTTGGAGTGATGCCAGGGTTTCAGCGTATGACAAAAGGTCCATCACAGCTGCACGGTTGCATCATTAGTGTCATATGGGTTTCAAGGACATTAAAAAGAAGCATACAGTTTTTGCCATTGCTTATTCATATTGTCCCACAGAGCTGCACTACCCCACAGATTGTCTCTACTTGGCTGTTCGTGCCAGAGTAAAGGGAAGAGCACACAGTATGCTACGCAAGTGCTTTATATGGATACTTTGACAGGGAATTGTGTTTTCACATTATGAATGAGCATCTTTTTTGACATCAGTGTCCTTAAAAGTATTTGGAAAATGGTGTCTCGGACAACTTTGGTAGGTCGTTAGCTTAGTTCTAGCTTTAGTTAGCTGGGAATGTTGGTGTCTGAGGAAGTTACCACGAATCTAGCACAGCAGAAATTAGATAGGAACTCTGAATGGTGTTGCATGTTTAAAGACTTAGCATTTTAAAGCTTTGAGTTGTATAGGAATACAGGATCTAGGTTGTATTTGGCTGTGTAGAGGGATGTTTTTCTGTCACAAACATTGGCTGGACATTCTGTGTACAAGAAATGTATTTTTCTTTTTAGAATCCTTATGTGAATTTCTTTGTGACATTTGCCATCTGGGGGATGGAACTGTACAAAAGGAACGTACGCTTGTTTGAGGTATCCATTTTATCTGCCTGCAGACCAGCTTCAGAAAGCATGAGAATCATAAAAACTACATTGAGACATTTTTGCACTTGAATATTCTCCATTGACATGCTTGGATCCTCTCCTGCCTAGAGTTGTCCTTCAGATGGTGGTTTTTAAAAAGAAATATAGTCACACATTTGTCCTTATATGTTCATATAACTGTTTAGATGAAATCCAGATTGTTTTGTTTTGTCATATCTGTGGGATATAAAGGGTAAGGCACCAGCATCACATCAAAGCCTCTGCTCATGCTCATGGGCTGTCAAGGAATGGGATCATGGCAAGAATGTGGACGTAAATTTGATTTCACTTTTTTCTTTTGGGTGTGTGTGTACGTGTTTCAGTTGAAATGTGAAAGTAAACTGTTAGTCCTTTTTAATACGATGTTCTTTTAATTGTATTTCCATTTTAATTTACAATGTCATTACATTTTGACAAGCAGGAACCAGTTTCATATGGTGTTGCTGCTGTGAGTTCTCTAAATACGTATTTAGTTTATTATTAAGCATTATTGCCTTCAATGTTTGATTCCAGAGGTTGATGCTTGTTCAGACTGCTGAAGCATTTTGAAATAATAACAGCTGTTTAGCACTTAACAAGCTCCAACGTTGTTGTTCTTTTCGTGCATCTCGGTGAGTGAAGGTGATTGTTTACAGCATTATGTTTGGAAGTGCCCCTCCCTTCCCTTTTTGTTTACCCTCTCTCACATGAACATCTTGGTACAAATTTAAAAAGGTTTTTTTTTTTCTTTTCATTTTAATGTGTTATACACATTTGTGCTGCTTATGGATATGATTGCCTTTCTTGTATTTAACAATGGGAAAATAGACTGTCACCAATGTAGATGTATGTTCGCATAATGACTTTGGGTTATCATCTTGGGAGAGCAAAGCAGATTTGCAATTTGTTAAAAACTGTAGTCAGTTAAAAGAGCATTAGTAGCGATTAGGAAACCCTCTGTAGAATTACAAGTTCACTCCAGTTTACATTGGTTGTCAACTTTCCAAAGTAGATGGTCTTTTTGTATTTTTCTTTTGGAAAAAATCAAGTGATTTTATTGCACACTTTGGATACAGTTCAAGAGTTTTTTGTATCTGCCAATTATAAATTATAAATAAAAAAACAACTATATTCTAAAAAATCTTAAAATATTCTTTGTATATTGTATTATATGAAATGATACTGCAATGAGCATTAGTCATCACTCACATTAGAGTCATGGCTAGATTAAGATCCTTGCATACAGAGATTGAATCAAGCCATAGCTTGGAGCCAGTGATGCACTCGACAAGAGCCTGATCATGCTTGAAGTTGTGTTAATAGATAAAATCATGGAGGTCTCAAGGAGTTTATTTCCACAGTGGGTACAAATTGGCAGCAAATCCCAGAGCTCTGATTGCCTAATTTACAAAGACAATCCAGGCGGTCTTTCAATACAAATGAGTGAAGCGGAGACTCGGGGGAAAGATTAGCAGCATTGCTACCATCCTCGCTTTAACTTCACTTTAAGTCAACTCTGGAGAAGCTGAGTGAGTTCATGCGTTGTAGAGTGGGAGGAGATGAGGGGGTGGGGTAATGGTGTCAAGTTTGGACTTGGATCTGCTGAAACACGGTCCGCATGATGATGAGGAGGTAGGCTTTGTTAACTGCTGTGTCTGACAGGCCTCTCCAGGCATCTGAGGTGAAGATACACAACTGTTTACTCTCTCTGCCCAGTTCAGGATGATTTATTCATGGCACACACTGGTGGTCACATGTCGTATGGAGATTCCTCCATCATAAAAGGACTCATCTCTGCCTTCCACTGTTACATTTATTTTTTAAATTGCAGCATTTCAAACTGTTTATATTCGGAATTTAGCGGGAGAGGTTTTACTTTGCTTGGAGAGTGCAACTTGTCATGATGTGACAAGGCATCTCAGCAGGTTTGGAATTTGTGTGCAACATTATGATATTCAGCCTGCTCACTTTGCAGCCCCATACCCAGAATGTTACCTACTTACCCAGAGTACTTCTCTTGTCTTTGAAGGGAAGCTGTCAGTTGACAAAATGTCAAATCTGTTGCTGTTTCAGCAAACATTAAAATGAGACAAGTGAAAAAAGTAAAATCAACAGAAATGTCTGCATATTCTGTCCCCTCAGTTTAAGTCTTATTAACAATTCATGTGCATGAAATGCAATGTGAGAGCCGTTTGGCCTGGTATACTGTAATCTGGGCCTTGGGCAAGATTTTGGACAAGAGCCCACTTGCTAATTGTCATATATATATATATATGTTCATTAACAACTATATACACAAGGTCTTGGGTTCATTTGTCAGTTTGTTTTGGATACGGTGCAATTTGAATATGAAAAGCGCACCAAGGCACTATAGGGATTTAATTTAAAGGAAAAACATTTTGCCAACACTTTCTTGCTCAGAATTAGATGGGGGAGAGTGTAAAAACAAGTTAGTCTTATCACATAACCCCCTTAAAAACCACGTTGTGTCTCTTTTACAAGTAGTGTTTTGTATGAATTTAACAAACACGATATATCGTGTGAGTGAGCTTTAGAGGTACTGGTTTGCGAATTGTATTACCTTTGGACTGAGCCAGGCTAACTGTTTTCCCCTGTTTCCAGTCTTTGTGCTAAGCGAAGCTACTGTACAGACACGAGAGGGTAATCGATCCTCTCATCCAACTCTCAGCCAATAAGCATATTTCCCAAAATGTTGAACTGTTTCTTTAAACATGAAATGACTGATTTTGGGGGCAGCGGAAATGAGCTGTGAACACAACACTGACATAACACCTTTTAAGTTGATATTGATTAACTTGTTAGCAAAAAGTTGCTTATTTACACATCCAGCAGTTACAAAGCCACATCACCATCCATTTGGAGTCATGTATATGGCCACCTGATAAATGTATTGGCACTTTTCCATTACCATTACCAGCTCGGCTCGCTTTTCGCTCCGTTTTCCATTGCAGATAGTACCTCCACAATAGTACCTGGTCGTCATAGCGACGCCGCAGGAAACTGCTGCGACATACACCCGCTACCCACACAGACAGGACAATGGAGGAAATAGAGTGTATGCTGTTTTTGATCCTTGGGATGTGGCTGTTTCTCACAGCAAGAAGACAAACATTGCGGCGTATTCTTCCAAGTTGCCATAATCGTAATGGGTATATCACGCAATCTCTGGCCAAACTATTTAAAAATGGCGGGGTTATTCCGGATACCCCGTCTGGCGCGGGCAATGATGACGATTCTCTCTTACCAATCAGCAGTCTGCCGTGTTTTCACGTGACATTTTAGTATCGCCTCAGCTCACTGAGAACCTCGTCGGAGGTGATACGGAAAAAAAAAGTACCTGGAAGCAGGGACAGGTACAACTTTTACACAGTGGAAAACCAAACAGAGTCGAGTCGAGGCGAGGCGAGCTGCTACTGGGTAGTGGAAAAGTGCCGTAAGTCCAGTATTCACTCTCTTTAGGTCTGTTTTTGGTCTCTACCATCTCCTGAGGGAAACTACTGGCTCTTTAGCTTCTAAGTGCTCCATTATGTTTACCGGCTAGTGGCTAACTGTCTCTGTCTGCTGTTTGGTGCTGAACAGGCAGTGTACTGTGGGTTTTTAGAGCTTTTTCGCTGAAAACCGCTGCCTGTTGCGCTAAAAAAAAACGACTTTACGAGAGCTGTGGGAGTGAACCAAAACAGTAAAAATGCGGGCTGGACAGCCCAACAATGAGCTGAACCTCGTTATAAACCTCTGTAAAGCCAAAGGGAGCTGCAGATTCGGGGGATAATTCTACGTAGGTTCATCCCCAACGAGTGACCCCTTTCACATTGTTACAGTGATACATTGTTTTTATAACAAAAAATCAATTATAGCCGCTTCAAGGCCTTGTTACAGGAGACACCTGATCTGTTTGTTGACTATTGTTAGTCCTTATATTTAAAACAGTCAATTTGCAAGTAATAGCAGATTCCAAACCTGCCTTTTTTGATTTGTGGTAATATGGGACTGCCTTTCCATTCCATTTGGATCACCTATTGTGCCTATAAGTTTTAAGTCAAAAACATGAATAGTCAAAGACAGCCTTTGCATTTCTTTCAATGCATATTGTCGACACACAAGTGCTCATTTGTGAGCAAATTTCTTCTCAGTGTGGTTCTTCGTTTGAAACTGTTTACTCTGGAGAATCCATCCATCACATGTCTGCTTTCTGAGATTTATGATCCATTCCTGCCATCTGGCGCGCTGCGTGGTGCACCCATTTTTCACCTACAAACAGGGATGATGTTGACAGCTTGAATTAGCCAGCAAACATATATATCGCTTTAAATTGTCATGCCAGGAAAACATCGGTGGGTCTAGCTGGTAATGATAAAGCCGGGGATACCTGCTGGCAACAGATGTCTTTCAGCCCAGAGTGAAAGGTTCAGCTCTATTAATGCTTGTGATCTCGTGCCAGCAGTGCCATACACCACTGAGACTCTCTCCTTCTCCATCTATCATGCATTAGGTCCCTCTGAACCCCAATTAGGCCTGTTAGAGAAAGGACTGCCTTCATCATTATCAGGTCCCCACTGAAACAACAGCTCATCGTGGTGTTCATTGTGATCATTCTTCACAGTTTCCTATGTATTCGTGGAGTGTATGTTTGTTGAAGTTCAGCTTGGTAGCTACCACTTTGTGTGTCTCACACTGTTGTGCTGTATGCCTCCAGATCAAAACGCCTTTCATCATGGTCCTCTAGCTCTCCCTCACGAAGCAAAGATAGAATTTAGCAAACAAAGTGGTTCAAACTGTGAACACAGTGTTGCCTGCTCAGTTACTCTTTGGGTAAGGAGCAAGTACTTCAAGATCTTTAAGAAGTGAGCATGGTTAATGACCAGAAAATGGTCGATCCAGATGGCCTCAGCTCCAGGGTGTCAGCAAAGAAGTAGCTGGCCAGTTTGAAATTTGATTGATAATCTGACAAGAAAATCTTTCCTTTTGTGAGGGTCATTCATGCCTCACATTTTATATGATTTATATTAAATTTCCTTTCAACTATTATATGGTTCTTTGTGATAGTATTTGACAGCAGGAGGAAATCTAAATTAGCTACCTGAGCTACCTTCTACCTTCCAGAAAGACATAGTTAGAACTGCAAATGGCAAAGGCACACAGGCTTTGAATAATAATAGTATGCGGGAATTATGCGTGTTTATGTGTGCTTGTGCAGTACAGACTGAAGGCCAAGGAGAGTCGTCAGACAGTCATAATTATGTCATTAACAAGAGTGACATCTGGAACTTGGGGGCCATCGAGCAACACAAAGTATCCACCTCCTTTCCTCCTTTGCCCCCTGTGACAGTGAAAATCCACCCTCGTCCCCCAACAATCTGCCCATCCCTCACGCAAGAGCGAAGTGTGTATGTGTGGATGTGGCTTGTTGGTGGGAAGAGGGGGGAGGGTGAACAGGTGGCGGCCATCACGAAATGGATGGGGAATGTTTTGAATGGGAAACTTGCCTCCATTCCTCACAGAGTACCTGGGTGTCTGCTCTTCACTAGTGGTCCAAGAGGCGCAGCAAGGACGGGAGAGATGAAATGAGAACAGGTGGTGGTTTGTCACATAACGAGGAATGGAGTTTCCCTGTAGACTTGCGAAAGCACAGCCAATAGAGCAGTATGGACTACGCCGTCACAGCAGGAACCCCACCCTACCACTCGCACTGTATCCAAAACAAGAGAGCTTTACACACAAAGCTCACACTGGACAAATGCTGGTTTCAATTATTTTGGCAGTTGCAAAAAAGAAAAAATGTTTTCCATCCATATTACCTGAGAACAAAACGTGTACTGCCAGAAGAAACGTGAACAATGTGTAATTAATGACATACCTGCTTTCAATCTGTTTTTGGTCAAGGGCCAAACTGCCATCATTTTGTACTTTGATTGGATTGCAGTCACACTCCCCACTCTGCCAACAACTGCCACGGTCCCACAAGTGCTCCGTGCTCTCTCAACTGAGATGTTGCATGGCAATTAACCGCTCCCCCACCACTGAGTGTGCATCACTCATCAGGGCCCCGCCCTCCTCCGCAGCCATACCCTGCGAATATTCTTCCCCCATCTTTTCTCCTGCAGCCCGAATGTGTTGGCTATGGAAGCTCAGGGCCTTTTGAGCCTCAGGTGCAACGATGAGCTCAATCGCTCAGTCCACCACACCTCTGGTACATGACACCCGTCTGCCAGTGTCGCGACACACTTTTAAATTAAGCCTCTGTCCATTGTAGCTGCAAGGCATCCTAATTCTCTGTGCATATGCTGCCATCCATTTACCAGACAATTAAGCTGGAGTTGTAATTCCTCTTGCTAGATATGATATTTTCTCAAGTAAAATTGGTATCCATCATTTTTACTCTCTGTGACAGTGAGGCTCCTTAGTCACAGCTTCAGGGCAGCTGTATTTAGTCTAATCACTGAGATGTATGCTAATTGTGCTGCTTTACATCAGTGGCTGATATTCATCAAAATGTCAAAAGCAAAATAAATTCTTAAGAGCATAACATATCTTCTAGGGAACAACTAAAATCATTTTTGTTGTTGCCTATTCATTACAACATTCTGTCAATTGTATACTGTCTTAAACTGTTTATAACCTATGTAAATGTTTATATGTATATACAGCATGTTAAAGTATACATTTTCTTGTCCTTATGGTTAGATGTGTCTTGTCTCATTTACACATACTCAAGACATGAGGAGCTCTTTTTACACCTTTCCAAAACTAAAGGTTTGACATTTTGACAAGCTTGTTTACCTTAAACCTTGATTACATTATCTCTGGTACCATGCATAGCGACATAGGAGTAAATTAAAAGCACAGCTCTAGAAATAGTAAACGACTGAATAACGTGAGAAACTGATGTGTTGCTGCAGCCTTGGCTCCCTTCTCAGTTCTACAATCTATTAAAGTAGATTTTTTTTTGAATGATTCTCAAAATGCCTGTGATTCCAACACAGGTGATATGCAGTTTCCCACAGGATGTTTTGATGTACCGGCATTGATTTTAAAAAGCGTAAGATGATTGCACGATGAAAAATGGCATGATGTATATCCACAAGGGTATACCCTATACCCCTCTTTGATTCCTTTGAATGTTTCCTTAAAATGACTGAACATCCTCATGTCTCCAGGAATGGCAATGTCAGTCTCTTGGTCGGTCAGACACATCCACCACTTTGGTCTAGACTTAAATATCACAACAACTATTGGTTGGTCACGGTCTTCAGCAGATGCATCCAACAGACTTTGGTTTCACCAACTTTCCCTCTAACACTATAATGAAGTGAACATTTGTGGTTCAGAGTGGAATATCTATTATTTGATGGGTTGCCAGATACATATGGTTATTCAAAGTCCTTAGAGGATCAATTCTAATGACTTTGGTGATCCTCTGACTTTTCCTCTAGAACCACCAGCGGGTCAAAGTTTTCATGTATTCAGTGAAATATCTAATATCTATTGACAAAACATTTTCTAAAGACATTCATGGTTCCTAGATTGTGTATTCTAATGACTTTGGTAATTCCCTGACTTTTCCTTAAGTGCCACCAAGAAGTAGACATTTTTGGTTTTTATTGAAATATCTTGACTAACTGTTGGATGGATTACTGTGCAATTTGGTACAGACATTCATGGTCCTCAGAAGTTGAACTGTAATCCCCTGACCTGAATTTACATTTTTCTAACATTCTATTTATGACCAAAAACCTGCTAAACTAATTCCCATTCCCATCAGCTTAGCTGTACTTTGCATTTAGTGCTAATTAGAAAATGTTAGCAAGCTAACACTCTAAACTAAGATGGTGAAAATGGTAAACATTATACCTATTTAATATCAGCATGTAATCATTGTAAGTGTGATCATGTTAACATTCTGAAGTGAGCGTTTAGCTCACTGTGCTAAATACATGCAAGCAGCCTCACAGAAGTGCTAGCTCAGAGGGAAAAAAATGTTTTTTTGTGATTTGGGTGCACCAGACCTTTAAAATATAGTGTTTATCCTCTGTATACACAGTTTTCTCCCCTCTGATGGAGAAGATCAGAGAAGTGGGCTCTATCTCTAACATTGATGTAAATCTGAACAAGCACACACGGGTAGCTGGCATGAAAGTGGGCCTGGAGGGAAGTCTTTTAAAATTAGATCCAAACTGAAGGAATTGTGAGGAATATTGGCCAGTGCCTTACCACTTGTAGACATACAGCATGAGTGCATCTCCACCGGATTTCTTGTTATTTCATCTCATGGTTGTTAATTAGCACTTTAATGCTACAATAGATACCAGCGTGGTGCAGTCAAACAACACCTATCAGAGGTATGAGGGATGATGTGATTGTGCTTCATCAAATTGTGGAGGAAGACCCACTTATTGCCTGAATGCTAACCATGACTCAGGTCATTTGAGTTGGGTTAACTTGATCTCCTCACTGGTTATATCAGCTTTGTCTCCAGCCAGCCATTTATTGTGTCTGTCCGTCTGTCAGCGTATCTCTGCTTCTGAGCCCCCTGCAGCCATGTAGACTCTGCTTGAAATCCTTCAATCCCATTAGGCTTTGTAAGTATTTCTTTGCCCAATGTCTGCCCAGAACAAGTCAAAGAGAAGTCTTGTCCTGGATCTGTCCTCTTCTCTTCTTCCAAAAATAAACAGCGGCCTGAGAGAAGTCCCTTAAATCACCTTCACCACATAAAGGTGCTTAATGTAAAATGGCATACTAAATGAAATACTCATTCATAATTCAGGATTAGGTTTTTAATGGGTGACTCCCAGTCCTGTAATACAGTGCTCCTTCAATTGTTTCCAGTTTGTAAATAATGTAATGTAGTCTTGATGAGCAAAAGTGGCCATGGGCCATGCATTAGTAATGAAGACTGGGAGTGGGCTCAAGCAGAACTGAGATAATTCTGTTTGAGGAGGACAGTTAAATATCCACAGCTGTCATTAGACAGATCTTTGTGGATGTGCTCAGATGAAAGAATGTGTTCTTTTCTTTATTTATCTCACAAACTGTCAAGCGCTCTAAAGAGTTGGTAGTTTGTTTAACGTCAGTGTGCAAATGAAGATAAAATACTTTGAGTGAGGTTTGATAGGAAACATCATTTGCTAAACGCGAGTGCACAGAAATGTTTCTTTGAGAATATGTACCTAATGGTGCGAAAATAAAAAAAAAAGAGTTTTTTGTTTTTTTTGGCATTTATGACTCAGTATAAAATTCTTTCATTACAATACACATGAAGCAAGATTAGAGAGAAAATTAGACAGTAGTTTATTTCCATAGCTCAACTGCAAATAGTTGAACCTTTTTATGCAACCTTTAATATTGTCACCTTTAGAAGCCCTTCATCTTTCATTGCTCGGGTCTCAAAGGTCAAAGCAGCCTCTTGAATCAAAATCAAAACCACTAAACGTTGTACTGATTGAATATGATGAGGAAAATGAGTGTTCCTGAAAAGGATTGCCTCAGTGTTTCCTGTTTGAGTGAGAGCCTTAAGAGACATGAAGTGGCCGTTGTGGTGTGTGATGAAATTTCTGAGAAGAAAAGGAAAAAACAAATGAACACAAAGAATAGCACTTCCATAGCCATTTGCATTTTTATGCAACTTAACTCCATGAAAGACATAAAAAAAAAACATTTTTCAGTTTAGTGTGTCAGTTTGACTAAGTAGCTTTAGCCCATGCATGTCCGCTCCTCCTACTGAAGTGTTTCCATTCAATTTTAAGTAATAAAATCCTTCCAAATCCCCTCGAGAAAAACAGCAGCTTAAATAAGGTTAATGTTCGCTATCCCTGCTTCCTCCACTCTGTGCAAGATTATATTGGAGGATGTGAATCATTTCTATCATTCAAGCTGTGAGCTATAAGGACATGAGCGGAAGGGACAGCCAAATGTTACCTATATGCATGTAATGGGAAATGGCAATGTTTTTCATGGAGCTTTTCTTCTATACATGTCATGGACATGCATTTGCTTTATGCAACAGAATCACAGTCAGATCATTAATTTGATAAATAAATAGTATTAAAGGGCTTTGAAAATGTGAAGTGTTGTGTTTATTATATAAAACAGAGTTATATTATTATAAAATTATATTGGTAAAAGGGCGTCCCTCTTTTACTGTAATTTATGAAGCACAAAAACATATAATCAACATGCCATGATTTTTGCATTATTCTATATGACCCATAGATGTCCTTGTTCAGCAAGTCATTCTGCTCCGATTCTGATCTAAAAATAAGTTACCTCTGTTTCAGAGAATAAAATGATAATAATATATCAGTCTCTTTAAGACTTTAAGACTGTGCTGACATAATTTTACATGAACGTCTGAAATAAAGACTTCAAGGTGGTTATCAGCATGTGTATTTCTTTTTCTTTCTGTTCATGTCTCTCTTTTCCTTCTCCAAAACTAAGACTTTTCGTAAATATAAATTAATATGATATGTGAGCCTTTGGTCACATTCGTAGTTTCTTATTCCAATTTAAAATGTGCAGCTTCTCTCCTGTGTTATGTGTATTTCTTGCACTCTTAAATAAGTATGTGTTGCAGAGGGAAGCCTTTTAGGAAGCTGCAGTGCAGACTCATCTCTTCTGTAGCCTCTACAGAGGTTTCTGTGATTAAGCATCTAAGACACAAGTTGATCCAAGAAAGTCCAGGCAACGTCTCACTCTGATTCACACATTTTAAAAACAAAAAAATGTTTAATCATAATCCCTGGTTTCTGTGTTTCAGATGAATCAACCCAGACTGCCTGTAAAAGACTTGACTTGCAGGTATGATTAGCTATCAAAGTTATTAATTATTTTCACTGCAGCTCAGCAGAGAGCTGTCTTTTTAATAGAACTTTCTCAACAGCTTCAAACTTTGTGTAAGTACTTTTGAGTGTGAATTCTGTCAAATGTCTCGCCAAATATTTAAGCCTGTTGACAGTTTTTTTAATTGCCCAAAGTCATCATGAAATGACTAAAAGCTAGTTTCTAATGACAAAAACCAAAATATGAAATGGAGTTTTAAAGTCCCTATTTGGAACTGATCACGATATCACAACCTGTGGCACCAATTGGTTTTCATTGCAGGTGTTTTTGTTTACTTCAGAAATCGAGAAATCATTTTTCACCCTCAAATATACACAATTTATACATTTAAAGCCCATGTCAGGGCTAAAATGTCTATAAACCCACATTTAGAGGAGTAAATATGCAGTATGTAAGGCTTTTGGATCTATGAATCACAAAGGTAAAGACTGTCAGCTCCGGTGCTGCAGTGCCTAGATCTTAAAGTGTGAGGAGACAAGAGGAATGTGGAGCAGACGTGGGTGGTATTTAAAACTACATATAAATAAATAAAGGTGAAAATAAATAAATAAATCCTACCTACATCACTGAGCTGATAGCTATCTCCTGTGAGATGAATCCAAATAGAGCAAATGGAGGACAAGCTGGTTAATTTTCTTGGTTTATAGCCTTGAATCTTTAAAAGCTACACAGCACTGTTCTCCACATGTTGACATGTTTAACTTGGTAGAATCATCACCGCATAGAGTGTGATTGCACCTGTGACTCATGTAGGAGCCTATTTATGTACAGTGTGTCTTATTCATTCAAAGAAGAGCGGTATTAAGTGGTATCACCTTTATAGACATTTAGGGTTCCTTTCCTTCATCACTTTAGAGAATGGATACTATGAATGTCAGCCATAAAAGAGCACTTTTCAGCTTATTATTCAAATTGAGCTTTCAAAAGTATAAAAGGACCCAAAAAGTATGGATTTGCAAAGCTGCTATTGCCTGCCACTCCTACAAGAACAGGAACGAGCCTTTTCATTGTTCATTTTGCAGCAGTTACAGAGACTTTCTTTCTCAGAAGTGGCTAACATAACCTAGTATACACCTGTAGAGTTCAAGTGAATGTGCAGTCCTGAAAGGCAATAATTAGAGAAGCTGGTGAAAGAATAACATCGTCTTTTTAAATATTTTAAATGTACAAGTTTCACATTGACACCCCCCCTAACCCCCCCCCCCTCGTTTTCCCTATGAAGCAATGATGGAAAGGGACGAGCAGCGAAGGCCCGCTACATAGACGTGGCATCCATCCAAAGTCTTGTACAGCCCTGGCTTCTTCTTTCAGCCAATCCACTCAGTACACCATCGTGCCTCTCAATTTCACCCACAGCCTTCACTGAGTCACCAATAAATCATTTACCCTACTGGATGAGGTGTGGCCGTACAGAGAAGAAAACACAGGAGGTTGTAGCATGTTTGGCTTTAACACCCATAATTGTGTGGTTGTTTTGTGCAGACCTCTTGAATTTAGACTCAAGATATTCCTATTTGTCTACTGCAATTAATCATCTTTAAAAACAAGCTATAATCTAATAAGTATTATTTATATTATGAATGAATCACGTGTGGAAGTTGTTGCTTTTAGTGATGAACCCACAGTGAATTATCATCTGCATTTTACAGTTCATTAGCTCTACTGAGTGTTTTAATGTCTTTCAGTTCATTGTTTTGGTTCTCCAGCCCACAACAGTTTTTTTACTGTTCATTCTGTCTGCTCATGAGAATATTTTTTGGCAGCAGCAGACATCTGTTTTCAGTGAAAAAGCTCTAAAAACCTGTACTATAAACAAGACGCTACCTGCTCAGCCCCAAAGAGCAGACAGACAAAGTCAGTGACTAGCTGATGAACATAAATGAGCATTTAGCAGCTAAAGAGCCAGATATTTCAGGAGTTGATGGAGAACAAAAACAGAGCCAAAAGGAAAGTGAACACTGGACTTACTGTACGTTCATTAAGTGGCCAGAAACAGACTACAAATTAATTCTATGTTTCTCCGTATAGGCTGATGTTTAAATATGCAATTGGCTGCTAACAAGTTCACCATATAAACTTAAAAGGTGATAATTATGTTGATATTAAGTTTACAGCTTGTTAGCTGCACCCAAATGGCCAAATTGCAGGTTTAAAAATCAAATACATAATCACAATTATATGAGCTATTGCCAAATACAGAATATTACTGACAAAACCTAACCTGCTACTGGAAAGACTTATAGCTGGGGCGTGATGTAGCAATAACAACATTGGCTGAATTAAGGTCCACTCTCTGACTTTAAACAGCAAACTGTTGCAGAGATACACAGAGAGAAACTATTAACCAGCGCAGTTATTTAATGATATAAGATAAATCATTTATTCAATATCAGTTAACTCAAATATTACACTCCTCAGAAATGTTACTTTCTTACCTCAAAATGTCTACCTCTTTATTTATTTCTCTGTATTTTTTTTTTGTCTGTGTAGCACACAAAGCCTGCCAGCTTCAGTAGAAAGCAGGCGTGTAAAATATTGATCACACCACCATCGTTCATGGTCAAACTGACAGTGCTACAACCATCCTTGGTCTTCTCTACATCTCCCATTGGGATCTTCTCTTGTTGGTTGCACATTTCCTCAAAGCAGGGCAGAATGCAGGGTCAGCAACACAGCATGTGCCCATGGAGCTGGCAGAGATTCAAAGTGTTGCTCAGGGACACCGCAGATGCATTTGGGCTACACTGGAGCATGAACCATGGTTCTCCAGCCTAAGGACATTCACTGTGTCACCCTGCTACAGTGGTACAGACATGGACGATATTGAGGATGGTTATTAGAAACATTCTAATTACAAGGTTATATGTCACTTTTTTTTATTCACATGCAAAACCAATCAGTTCTCAGAATGAACACGAGGACCAATCAAGTCCCTTCTCTTTACAGCGTTGTCTCACTGCTGTGTGACTAAGGCTAAAGGAGCTACAAGGTCATCAAATAGTGCTGAATCTGATGTTTTGAAACCCTTAAAATTTGTGATTTCATCAGAGGCATTGTGAATGACATTGTTAGATGCCTGTGCCTGTTAGGTACAACTAAGTTAAAGGACATTTTTTTATCTTGTTGATCAAGTTGATTTTTACCATTATATATAATGCTAGACAGCTAGCTTGCTAATGTTAAACAGCTCACGCTTATATTTCTTAGTAAGTGAGTATGCAACTATTAGAAGCTCAAAGTTACTGTGACTACTCTAGAGATGAAGACCAGAATTTGATTATGTAGGAAAAATTCAGGTTTCTAGCTGCATAACATTTCAGTGACCTAGCTCTAACTCTACCGTGCTTCTAACTGTTTTTTGTTGCCTATTGTCTATTGCAGACATGCAATGATGACAGTGACTATAGACTATGGCTCAGAGACTGACAGTGATGACCAGCTTGTCCAAGTAAAAATCAGAAGAAAATTTGGGAGCAGAAAAGAGACCAGAGGAACACAGTAAGAAGTAAACCAGATGGAAGCAAAGAAGCAAACAGAAAAAAGTAGAACAAAGGAGAGAAAGCATCAGCAGACATTAGTAGAGAAACATTTTGCATTGTTTTGAAGAGTATTCATAACAGAACTTTATTAATTGTATTCTCAGTTGAAATTTGTCAATGGAAATGTTTGATTTGACCAAACATTTTAATGTCTAAATTAACATGTTAGGATTGGTGTTGGCAATAGGGAAAATGACCCAAACAGGGACCATTTAATGGAGGCTGATGAACTGACCAAGAGCAAAGGATAACAGAAACTCAAATACACTCAGGTAGGGCAGTATAACAAGACACAGGTGACCCAAATCAACACAGGTGGCAACAATCAGGAACTTAAGGACACTGTATCTTTGTGCCAGGAGACGTTTCCCAGCAGGAGGGATATGCACAGAGCTGTGCTCTTATTTGTTCAGGTGTGGTGATAGACATCCGGTGAGAGGAGAGCAGAAGAGGGAAAATAATAAGCCATATTCATCCAACTGACACTGGGCTCGTTGGGGATAGGAGAAGATGTAGCATGTCACGCTATATGTAAGCTTATTGAATCATGAATCAGCCATGAGGATGCTCATTTAAATTTAGCTATAGATAGGCATATTTAGGACAGAGCTCTTCCAAGCAAGTACAAAATAATGTTTTGACATTTGCACAATGGATATTACTGCTTATTTACATTTAATCTTGCTGGAAAATAACTTCCTTAAATACATTTACTTTAAGGACAGAGGAGTAAATCATTTAATCTCTTTAAGCCAGATATTTGGTCAGATACTTCAGTTGTTTCCAAAAATCTGTGACCTACAGTAAGAATGCAACTAAACGCACCTCAAACAAAAGCAAGCACTTTCTTCCTCTTCCTTCCTGTTACTCATCTTTGTCACTAACAAACCTGCTAATCCTTTGACCTGTGCAGAGCTACGTCAGTCTCTGTGCTGCAGGAATCCAAGGTATTCTCCACGGTACCAGCTGGTGCACCACTTGTGCCTGTTTGATCCTTTGGCAGACTCCCCATCCTGTTTAAAGTGTATTTTTAGGATATTAGAAAAATGTAGTGATGTTGCCCACAGTAATGTTGGGTAGATGTGTCATCTTGCGTCTCCTAGTTGTTATGTCACTTCTCATTAGTTTCTCCCAAAATGTTTGCAGAGTCAAACACATGCTTTGAGGTCAAGGAAAGGATTTGCCTGGTCAAGCTGTGTTGTTTATTTGTGTGTGGCATGTTCCTGATTACACCTTAGTGGGCGGCCAAAATTAACAAGCTACAAGCAGAGGTAGTTTGTCCCCTAAATATGCCAGAATATTCTCTCACTTGATTTGAGATTGGGTTTTATAATGTACCTTAGCACCAGATGAGAGAAATGTTTTTAGCCATGCTTGCAGCGTGGCTGTATGGACGGTAATGTCAGCCTCTCGGGTGGTCAGTGGGTCCACCACTTTGGTCCTCGGTGAACCATTTCTTCTAGTACCACCGTGAGGTTGTGGTGGTGAATGAAATGTCTCACCTGGATAAATTTCAATGAAATTTGGTACGTACAACCATGATCCCCCTCAGGATGAATTCTAATCACTTTGGTAATCCCCTGACTTTTCATCTAGTGCCATGATCAGGTCCAATAGTGACCTATTTTTGTTCAAGACTAAAGAAACTGTACTCTGTGTTTAGTGCTAATTAACAAAGGTTGGCATTCCAACATGCTAAACTAAGATGATGAACATGGTAAACATTATACTAGCTTAACATCAGCACGTTACCATTGTCATTGTGAGCATACTGACGTTAACATTTAGCTCAAAGCACCGCTGAGCCTACATACAGCCTCACAGAGCCACTAGCATGGCTGTAGATTCTTGTCTGTAGATTCTTAGTTTCATGATGATTATAAATCACAAAGAAATGATCTGAATAAAGCATAAACTAATTTGAGGACTGATGGCTTCCTTATCTGACTAAATTGCATGCATGCAAAGTTTCCACTTGTGATGTATTTTCCTTGATATATCTGCAAAATAGATCCTCACAGACAGAACAGTCATGAGGAATAGCATAGCATATTCCTGATAGGCTGACAACACCTGCTTCTCTAATTCAAATGAAGGGGTATGTCAGGTAAAATGCTGCAAACCCGTCCTGGGTGGAAGGATTAAACTAGATGAAATGAGTTGGAAAAAGTTGAGGCTATCAAAAAGGATAGAATCTGGCTTTTGAAATCCAATAATGTTAAATAATTTTTTCGAGCTACCTTGAAAGCTGACTCACTACACATGTCTGAACCTGAAGTTTGTATTCGTTATTCAGCAATAGCATTATTAAATACAAATGGTCTGATCTGTATTAAAACATTTTTCTTTTTCTATGTGATAATGTTGTACACTTTGGAAGAATACATGACATCCAACCACTCTTTGTATTCTTTTAAGAACAATTTGGCAATGAAGATTGATAGCAAGGAATGTCACGCTGTCTTTTTCAGCGTTCTCTCTCTCTATTTCTTTCTCTTTCTCTTTCTCTCCTCCTCGTTGCCTCGCTCTTTCTCTCTCAGATTTGCTGCTTTGGAATTCTTCCTGTGTTCCTGCTGTGGTATTGTGGCACCTCATTCACGTTACCTGGTGTCACAGTCTTGACTTCCCTTCCCTTTGTTAATCGGCAGTAAACAACATGGCTGTCTGGGGACTCTGCATGGCGTAGGGACATATTTTTACCCCAGCAAAAAAAGAAGCGAAAAAAAACTAAACAACAACAACAACAACAACACATGATTAAAGATGATGCCTCTCACACGCCACACTGTGCACAATGATAAAAGGTGCTCAGATATCCCAGTGACAGGTTAAAGCAATGCACACAGCTAATTGATGCTGCCTCAGAATCTCACCGCAGTATCAGAAACATTTGGCAGTTTCACACTGTTAGCATGCCTATTTTTTCTCCTGGGTGAAACAAAGAATTAATTTCTGTCATAATACTTTTAGTCAAGCAATCACTTCCATTTAGTACCTGCCTTAAAACAATGACAAAGAGGTTTGGTGTCATGTGTTAATTTCCAGTTGATAATGTCATGTCTGATAACCTTTCAGTTCAGCAAATATTTTGGTTTGCTCAAGGCAAAATGTGCCATCTAAATCAACCCCTATTTTTCAATTATGTCAGCCTCCTTTGCAAAACTTGGTTTCTTGAGATTTTGACATTGGTTCTCTTGATTCTGAGTCAATTCAAGGTCAACATCATTTATAAACTCATAGAAAAACACAGATTAACAACTTGAGGGAAACAGGTATTGGTAGTTGAGATTCTAATCGTCTCTCTAATGATTCATGAAAATGGCAAGATCATTCAATACTAACTGCTGAGGTAACACTGTTAATGAAGAATAGATCTGCAATTGCCTTGGCAGTGTAAAAATGATTCTGTTACAGTTCCTGCCAAATATACTTTCAGTGTGGCGCATATTGCATAATAATATGTTTACATGAAGTAATGAAAAGCTGCTCAGACAAAGATCAACAAAACTCTAATAGTTAACAAAATCTCATAAATCACACAATCAGAAACCATAATCACAATATAAATATTTCTCTTGCAGGCAAACCCTACAGCACATCCTTCACATGAAGCTATCTGTGCAAGAGTGTGTGCATGTGTGTTTTTTGCACTGTCTGTGGGTTGTGAGAGCAGTTTCAGCTGATTAAATATGTGAATATTTAAACACGACAATTCTCAGCACAGCTGCAGATAGTCGGCAGGTCTGTTCCTGAGGGAACCGCCAAGCTGTTCCCCCTGCATTCAGCACCACGCGTCGTGCTGCATGAGGAGGCTCCAGCGCCATTGGAGGAGACTCTATGTCATTTGTAGGATCTGATTTTTCCCCATAAATACAGAGCACTTGGCACGTTCGATGTACAAAAAAAGACAATCCCAGAGGGCTGGGGAGTGCTTGGCTTTCAATTAGCTTTTCCCTCCCTCCTCTGGCTCTACCATTTGCCTCTGTTTGATTGTGGCGATCGTGGCCTTGGCTAGCTCTGCTGTGATCATCTGTGGAGGGAAGGCAAACTGGCAACACAGTTGCACTATATGAAAATAAGAGATCGGGGACATCCTCTTTCTTACAGTACACTTGCAACATTTAGATGTAAAGATGAGTCTATACTTTTGGAGACAATTTATGTTTTGTGCAAACACCTCTAAGCTTACATCACTTCCTTGTTTTCAATGTAAATGCTCCTCTCTTGCCTTTTTTGCCATTTATTTGCTTGAGCTGTTGGAGATATACGGGGCATCGTGCCAAGGCTACCGTTGCTGTCTCTTATTATTACTGGTAAAAAAGATTGGGGACCTAGCCCTGAGCACTTCATTTGTATCTCCAAAAGAAGGAAACAGACAGATGTCATTTACGTTACAGCGAATATGGTCTGGATGTTTTCCTGGTTGAGGATGGAGAAAGGCTAACCATGTCAGAGCATACATTTTCCACATCTCCACACTGATGTTACCCCACATGTACTGTGAATTAAGTGTTACGTAGACATATTGATGCACACAGACAAACATGGATGTGCACAACGAGAGGAACCGATTAGTTAAATGATACTATAGGATTAATCCAAGCACTGTTAAATTTGCACATACATACTCAAACAAAATGGTTGTCTTTGAAATTTAAAATCACTTTGTGTTTTTGTACTAATGTATTAGTGTGCGTTGCCACTGGCAGTGGATGCTAATGGCGCTATTGTACGTGTGTGTCTGATTTTCTTTCTTGTCGAGTGTTAGATTAGAAGATCAATACCACTTTCATGTCTGTCCGTTCAGTATAAAGCTGGAGGAAGGAGATGGGTAGCTTAGCTTAGCATAAAGACTGGAAACAGGGGGAAACAGTTAGCCTGGCTCTGTCCCAAGGTAACAAATCTGCCTACCAGCACCTCTAAAGCTCACTAATTAACATGTTGTCTTTAAATTATAGGACAAACGAGATAACACGTTAATTAGTTAACTTTAGGGGTGCTGGTGGAGAAAGTATACAAAGTATTGCTTTAAAACATTATCAAAAATAAAATATTCACCCACACTTGCCCACTCACTAAAGCTCATTTGCACATCGAGCCCTGATATTTCAGCTAGTGAGTGTACCCCCTACCTTTGAGGTGCACTGGAGTCGTGCTCAGCTCTCCCACGGCTCACCCCCCCCCCCCGCCGCTGTCTCTTATACACCCCCAGCACTGTATACGAGACAGCAATCCCAGCAGGCTGGGGGGGGCCTGG